>CM038005.1:15045009-15645009 GCA_021234005.1 Nephelium lappaceum | reverse complement strand
TTTAATTTTGTACTATTTTTTTCGTGTGTCTTTATAATTTTCTTAGCATCCTTTTTGGAATTCTTTGTTAGATGAACAAACTGTGTTTCTATAATTAAATTTATGTGTTTTCCCTACTCTTATATTTATAAGGAAAAAGATAATTATTAGAGAATATTTAATTAATTTGGACTCGAGCTATTCTTTTTCCTTATGATGGGATTTTTTGCCGTTAGTATAACAAGACTCTTGCTTGAAATTGCCTACAATTGAGGCTAAGTTGTTTTATATTTTTCTTTAATCTTGTAATCTGTTTTCTTTTCAATACATTTCACTTGCTTATATAAATATATATATATATATATATATACCATTATCTAGTCTCTGTTAACATTCAATGAAATGTTTGGGGAAAAAAATCAAAGTGAAACCATACATATCGGGCCTAACTTGGCATCAAGATATATAAAAAGTTATTCAAATGCCGACATCACCACAATATTGAATATTAAATACATAAAACATAGTACAAAATTATGTATTCTATAATTTATTCACAATTATAATACAAAAATAAAGCATCATATAAAATACAATTGTGACTCTACCTACAAACCACAATTGAAATACAAACGCTAACATAAACCCCAACTATATCATATAAAAATCATCACAATTGAGTATATTATTTGATTAAAATACATAATCAATAGAAGCAAGAAAAAGGATAAAAAAAAAAAAAAAAAAAAAAGACATACCAGAGAAATTAGGGTTCCTTCTTCTCAATTGAAAATTAAAAGTCTAGAAAAGTGTTTGGGAAGGAAGAGAGAAAATGGATGAAGTTGGGTATTTATACTTATCATTCAAAAGTCTACAAAAGTCTATTATATGAAAATTTCCACAAAAGTCATGGACTTTTTTGATGCACCCTAACTTTCATAGACTCTTTAAAAGTTTATATTGAATATCTCATTACTTTTATAGATTTTAAAAAAGTCTATAAAAGTCTATATTGAATGCTTATAACTTTTATAGAGTCTTTAAAAGTCATAATTAAATACATCCAAACTTTTTAAATCTATAAAAGTCTACGAAAGTCTTTTAAAATTATGATTGAATACACCCCTCCTAAAAGTTGTAGATTCATAATATATTTAGAACCAGAAGTTCTATATTCTCGGTTAAGTTTTAAATTTTCAATTTAATTAGAATTAGTTCTATATTCTTAATATATTTAGAACCCGAAGTTCTACACTCTTTCGAATTAGAATTAGAAATTCTTATAGTCAATTAATCTATTAGAACCAGAAGTTCTATAGTTCTAATTTATTTGAAATCAAAAATTCTAGTTAAATTCCAATTAAATTTGGTTTACTTTCACGTTCAATATAAGCAATTGTATACGTCAAATAATTGTAATTGCCTAAAGCAACATAATTAACCCTTGCCTATTTCATAGTAAGGGTGCACCTTAGACCATGTATCTAAACATAAAAGACAATAAAATACACAAGTTTGTGTTTTATGTTTAAAGCCAACATCAAGTATATACATCACATAGAAAATGATGTGACTCTCTTGGGTTATGAAAAATTAAAGAAACAAAAATCAAATGAATTTAATCTTGTGATGTTATGTTCTTGCATTTTGGATACGACATAATGGTTCCATCAGATTTGCTTTAATCGTTGGGTTCTCGATGAATGGTTTGAATCTAAAATTTTATATTTTATTTTAAATTTAGAACTAAAAGTTTTAGATTCTCAAAAAAATTATTTTCAATTTTATTTAAATCTTAGAACTAGAAGTTTTAGATCCTTACTAAAGTTTTAAATTATAATTTATTTAGATTTTGGAATCAGAAGTTCCAAAATTTTAAATGAATAAAATTTAGAAAATAAATCAATTCGAATTTAATACCAAAGAATTCATCTCGAACCCAAGTTCGTAGATTTGAAAACATGTCTCCTCATTGAGGGGGAGTTGAGACTTGAAGATCTTTTGTACTAACTTTTGTTCATGATTTCAGTATAAATAGATCGTGAAATTTAGGTTTGTAATTACGTTAGAGTATTCTATTTTCTATTTATGGATTTCAATGCACTGAGATATGTATTTTCGTACTTATGTATTTAATACTAATTACTTGATCTAGTATGTATATAATCTAAAAATTGGTATCAGAGTCATAACATGTTGTTGCATGAATTGAATATATATTAAGATTGCTTCTGGTCTGATACAGAATTCTTAGTATTAGATATTGGGCATGTTATTAAAATTAGTATATTAAAACAAATTGAAAACTGATGTGAGTAGATTTACAAACATCCATCATTAGGATTACAATTCATATATCAATAATGAATTTAAGCCATGAATCATTTATTGTGTTTTTAATTGCTCCTTGAAATTGAAGGTTTAGCACTTTGTTGGCATGAGACCCACCTAGATGATATTTAACTATTCAACTATTTGCATGGGTCATGCTAATGTTATTGATGAAACCAGAGAATTGATTTAACTGAAATAGGTGAGATTTACGATTAGTTGAAGTTGAACTAATATATTTTAATGTTAGCTCATCATGAACTTAACCACAATTTCATTTACAGTAAATCAAATAGCATATAATTCAAATTCATGCTATAAAAAAGAATAGACGCTTAAAAAACCACAGGCCCATGCCTCATGTTATACAATTAAAATCTATTGGTGTTATGGTTCAGCCGTCATCTTTCTTGTGACGGCATAGGTCTGATAGAGGCGTGAGCTATTAAATATGATAACTAGGCAGGAGCAACTATTAAGATTTCGTGATAATGATTTAGTTTGAGATCTTTTATAATATATCATAAAATTAAGGTATGATTGTAATTTACTCAAATCTAAAAGTTCTAAAACTAATTATAGTAATTGATGTGATTTAGAAAAGAATTTCAAAATCAATACTATCAAAACTTAAAGCTTTGAGTTACTAGCAAAATTAAACATGTAATATGAAACACAATCACATCATAGCTTAAAGCCTTGGTTGTTTAGGAAGAACAGCAAAATGCGGAAACCAGGTACGTGATATGTATTTTCTTATGTCTTAATTGATTATTAAATAGAGTAAATTACAATTTAACTACTTAGTTGAAACTATAATTCAAGCGGAGCAACTGTTTCCTGTTTTATTGCAATTGACCCTCTCGTCATTAGTGGATTTCTGTTAGAGTTAACTGATTAGGGGCGTAAAATTGTCTTTTAACCTTTTTTTTTTCACTTTTCTTTTAAAATGCATTTTAAAAACTTTAAAATAAATTATATAAAAAAATTAACTAGAATGGAGTTAATTAGAAAAAAAATTAAATAAAAATTTAAAATTATATAATTAAATAAGAAAATCATCATGATCACCTAAAAACCAAATTCTTTCTATTTTTTCAGTCTGAACCCAGAAATCCGAGTTTCCAATTGACTGGAAACCAGATTTCTAGGTTTCCAGTCTTCAATCAAACCCAAACATCAACATTTTCTATCATCATCTTTTTCTAATATAATCTTCAATCAAACCCAAAATATCATATCAACCGGAACCCCCAGACATCATCTTCACTCAAACAAAAATTCTTCAATCAAATATAAACATCATATTCTTCAAACATCATCTTCAATCCAATCCAAAAAACAAAACCCAAGATCATCAATCATCAAACAACATCATCATAAACCTTCATCTGATGAATCCATACCCCAAAATCAATAAAAATCATCAACAAAACACAAAAAAAATCAAGACCAAAAAATGGTTAGGGAGAGAGAGACGACAAAACCCAGATTTCAACTGTGTTTTGGAATATGGTTCGTTTCGACAGAACCCAAATTTCATCATTTGGGTTCTATTGGAACGAACCCATATTTTATCTAGGTTCATTCTAGAAAAAGAAGAAGAAGAAGATAAATAAAAATCATCAACAAAACCCAAAAAAATCAAGACCAAAAACTGGTTAGGGAGAGAGAGACGACAAAACCCAGATTTCAACTGTGTTTTGGAATATGGGTTCGTTCCAACAAAACTAAGATTTCATCATCTAGGTTCTATTGGAACGAGCCCATATTTTATCTAGGTTCATTCTAGAAGAAGAAGTGGAATATGGGTTCGTTCCGACAAAACCCAGATTTCATCATCTGGGTTCTATTGGAACGAACCCATTCCAAACCCATATTTTATCTAGGTTCATTCTAGAAGAAGAAGAAGAAGAAAACCTGGATTTCATCATCTGAGTTCTATTGGAAAGAACCCATATTTTATCTAGGTTCATTCTAGAAAAAACCCGGATTTTATCACCTAGATTCTATTGGAATGAACCCATTCCAAACTCATATTTTATCTAGGTTCATTCTAGAAGAAGAAGAATAAGAAAACTCGAATTTCATCATCTAGGTTCTATTGGAATGAACCCATATTTTATCTAGGTTCATTCTAGAAGAAGAAGAAGAAGAAGAAGAAGAAGAAGAAGAAGAATAAGGAAGAAGAAGAAGAAGGAAGAAGAACTCGAATTTCATCATCTAGGTTCTATTGGAACGAACCCATATTTTATCTAGGTTCATTCTAGAAAAAGAAGAATAATAATATAATAATAATAATAATAATAATAATAATAATATTTCCGACAAAACCTAGATTTCATCATCTGGGTTCTATTGGAACGAACCTATATTTTATGTAGGTTCATTCTAGAAGAAGAAGAAGAAGAATAAGAAGACGAAATATTTTCGACAAAACCTAAATTTCATCATCTGGGTTCTATTGGAATGAACCCATATTTTATGTAGGTTCATTCTAGAAGAAAAAGAAAAAGAATAAGAAGACGAACCCATATTGAACCTAGAAGAAGAAGAAGAAGAAGACGAACTCATATTGAACCTAGAAGAAGAAGCAGAAGACGAACCCATATTGAACCTAGAAGAAGAAGAAGAAGAAGAAGAAGAAGGCGAATCCATATTAAACCTAGAAGAAGAAGACGACAAAGAAGAAGAAGAAGAAGACGAACGCATATTGAACCTTGAAGAAGAAGAAGAAAAAGAACCCATATTTTATCTAGGTTCATTCTAGAAGAAGAAGAACCCATATTTTATCTAGGTTCATTCTAAAAGAAGAAGATGATGAAGAAGATGAAAAAGATGAAGATGAAGAAGAAGATGATGATGATGATGATGAAGCATGATGAAGAAGAAGAAAGATGATGAAAAAGAAGAAGAACAAGAGAGAGAGAGAGACATAGAAAGAGATGATCTTTGTTCATGTGGGTTCTATTGGAACCCAGCTAGGTTCCAATCGAACCCACAAAAACATCATCTGGGTTCAATTATCGACAGTCGGTGATGACACCATCAAAATCAGCAAGGAAAGAATGGTAGTAGAGAGAAAAGTGAGGAGAGCAACGACGGAGAGAGGAAAGTGAGAACCGCTGGTGGCGACTTCGTCCGGGAGTGCAGATGGCGACGGTACCGTCAACGGACAGGTACCATTGACGGAGAGGTAGATGGTGAGAGATAGAAATAGATGAGAGAGAGAGAGAGAGAGGTGAAGAAGAGAGAGATGGCGAGGATTTCACTGCCAAAGAGGAGGATGAGGAGGGATAAGGAGGGAAGGATGAGATTTACACAATGGATGAGGTGAAAGGGCTATTAGGGGAAGAAGAAGGACAAGAAGAGATGGACGGGCTAGGAAGAAGAAGAAAAAGAGTAAAAAATGAAGTTATCTTTTTTTTTTTTTTTTTCTAACTTTTTAAAGGTATTTAAGTCTATTATTCATATTTACACTGTTTACTGTCAATTTTAACGGAGTTATACTAACGGTAGAGAGGTAAATTACAATAAAATCGAAACAGTTGCTCGCTCGAATTTCACTTTCAACTAGATAGTTAAATTATAATTTACTCTATTAAATATTCATTACAATTCATTATCATTATATATTGAAAAATTGTTTATTAATTCACTATAATCTATCTAAATGATTACAATATGTATATCTTTTGATAAAAGATCTATTTATAATCTTTAAAGAAATATATATATATGCATATTTGATCACCAAATAAATGAAGTCGGATGATTAAAACATTTCATACTTCAAATTTGCTCCTATAATAGCAATGTTAATTATTATGAAGTGAAAAACCATTTAACTCATATGGTTAAATTAATTAATATCATTCCCTAAAACGAATGTTAAATTATCTAATAGTCGTAACGGTAATTACTGTTAATAAAGTTTCAGTGATCATAATAAATTTTAACCACCAGAAGTGGAATTCACACAAAAGCAAAGTAAGCAAAATGATTATTATTGGTGGAATATTAAATTACAATAATTGTGTACCTAAAGTATATATAAATATCATATTAATCTCTTACCAATATATAAAGGCTCTAAAAAAGTAAATTATATATTACAAAGTGAAAAATAACGATGTTGTACAAGTGAAACTTTGTTACTTTAATAGATCCAGAAGGAATCTATTTAGATATATATTTAGAAAATTATATTATATTATTTATACCATCATCTGTTAGAAGCATAATTTTATGATTGAGTGATCATAAGTACAAAATGATTAAAAATTGTGATGAATCAAAAATTTTTGTATCCAATAATATAAAGTAAATGATGTATTAAATTATTGAAAGTACTATGTATATTCATTATATAATCTAAATATTCTTACCTAGTAAATGTCCCTAAATGAGAATATTTGATATTACAAATGGATCCCCGAATGACATTATGTGTTTGGTCCCTTAAGGACACTATGTGACATTTTAGTCAATGAAGAATAGTATGATAGTCTAATATATTTTTAAATGATAGTAAGACAGTATAAATAAGTCTCAGAAGAACATTATAATAATGTAAATAAGTCCATGAAAGATAACAAAATAAGGTCAATAAATTTTCTTGTCGTTAGGTGGAGAACAAGGATAAAATTATAAAACTTAACGATATGAAATTACTATTGGCATATATTATTTTTACATTATGACAATCATTTTTTATAAGTCATGTGAACCTAAAGTTCAAAGGATCATTCACTTGAAAATTGCATATCTGAATGATTTAATACTCATTTCTAATACATTAACTCAGGTGATTATTCCTAAAGAACAATTTACGTAAATAGTAACTAATAAATCATTCATTACAAACATAAGTGTGAAATGTAAATGTTATTGTAAAGACATTATTCCTTAAAGTGAATAATGAAAGATCATGATATAATCTCCCTCCCCCTATAAAGCTCACAAAAGAGATTTTAATTGCATATGAGAAAGTGCATATCATCAAACTATAAATATTAAAGTTTGTCTTAAGAACATATGAAAGTTTACAATAACCCTTACTTAAAAAAAATTAAGATCTCATATTTTATTGTTTTGCATATTACAGAAAAATAATGAAGATATTGAATCAAACATTATGGATAAATGTCAACATAAAAATTATTGATCAAAATAAAAGTAGAGATATACTTATGTAGTTTATTGGACTTGTCATGTGGACGCTTGAAGACATCATATGTTTTGATTAAAACGATTACTCATATGAAAATTAAGACAGTGAGATATAATTGTATCTCAGCTGAAGGGTTTACTGTAGAAAATCAATATTGACAGTGTGAAAATATATTGTCTTATTATTACTTTCATATGATGAGAATAATCCTTAAATAATTTAAAAATGTCATAAGCATATAATTCAAAATTTTGTAATTTGTATTCAATAAAGTTATAAGGATTTTTATATAGTTTAAAGCAATCCAAACAAATGTAGAATAATTCTCTTAGTGAATACCTCATCAAAGAATGATATATTAATGATCCTACGTGTCCATGTATATTCATAAAGAAATCAAAATCTGAATTTGCAATTATAGCAATATATGTTAATGACATGAATTTAATTGGAACTCCTAAAGAGCTCCTAAGAATTGTTAAATATTTGAAAAGAGAATTTGAAATAAAAGATTTGAGAAAAACAAAATATTGTCTCACCTGAAGATCGAGCACAAATCAAAGGAAATATTGATCTATCAATAAGCTTATGTTGAAAATTTCAATACGGAAAAGGATCATCCCTTAAATACTCCTATGGTTATTTATTCTTTAGACCCAAAGGAAGATCCATTTCAACCAAAAGATAATGGTGAAACAAATTGTTGGTCTAGAAGCATCATATCTTAATGCGATTGGTGCTTTATTATACTTAACATAATGCACAAGACTAGATATAGCATTTTCAGTAAATTTTTTGACAAGATTTAATTCTACACTAACTCAAAGACATTGGAATGAAATCGAATATATTTTTTGATATCTTCAAGGAACCACAAGAATGATATTATATATTTTTCAAGGAGAGGATGTTCTTTGTTCTTGGACATGTATGTGTTGCACTCTTTTTTCCTTAACTAAGTTTTGTCCCAGGCGAGGTTTTTAATGAGGTAGTATTTGGGCACAACCAAGAATCTTGATGGGTATTATCAAGTGGTGCACATTCAACGGGAAATGTTATGAATATATGGACTTAACATCTTTTCCATTTTGAAAATATTTTTTACCTTATTAGTTGTTATTTCATTAAAGAAATAACCTATTTTATCATTATTTCATTATGAAAAGTATTCTTTTGATTTGTCAATATATAGGCCTCTATTGTAATCATTCAATAACACATTAATAGAATTTCATTCACTATTTCTCTCTTATTTTCTCATTTGTTTTGGTTAGTATTCTAAATGCATTGCTTTTGGGCTTTATTTCACAACAATTTTTATATTTTAAGATTTTTGTACCTGGTTTTTTGTTTTCTCGACCATTTTCCATTTTATAAAAAAATATTGAATTAAACTTTTTATTTAAAAAAAATCAATAACAAACTTTTAAATAATAGTAAATAAATAAATAATGTGGAGAGAATAGATAAATAAGTGTAAGTATGTTAATTTACAAAAGTATAAAATAATAATATTTGAAAAATTATATTACCAATATAATGTGGATTCTAATTCTAAATTCTCTTATAGGAAAATAATTATGGGGTGTAGAGACGAAAAGAGCAATGCACATTTTTTAATAAAAGCTAATGTTAAACAGGTTAGAGATCTATCGAAACCTGACGAATTTGATTATTTATAGACTGTGGCTCAAAATTATCATACCCACGTCTTTATGATAGGGTTTAAATGGTCATCTCAAGCCTTCACTAAAACTCGTTTATTAAAATACAAGAAAATGATTTGTTTGTTGTAGTAGTGGTCCAATTGCAAGCCAATTATGGGATAGCCTCAAAAGCAAATATTTAACATAAAAATTTAAATTATGTAATTAAAATTCAAGTGTAAAATGAGAAAAAAAAAAAAAAGGTAGTTAACATGAGAAAACATACTTGTAAAGCATAAGCAAAACTATATAAATTATACTTTAACTTTGAGTGTTGCTCATTCATTTTTACCCATTGTTTGTGGGCACATCATAGTCCACGACCATACATTGTGCTCATGAAAGAGTATATGGAAATGTTGTGAATGAATGAGCTCTGTAGTGACCCTTGGTCAGCATGTTCATTTGTTCTTGAAGGATTTTTAGCGTTACTTTCAAAGGGATGTGACGGAAGTTGACCCTCCTTAAACCATAGTTTGAGATGGAGCTAAAATAGAGCTAAGATAGAGTTGAGTGCTGAGTAGAGTATGGTGGAGGCATGTCCTCCTTGAACCACAAATAAATAAACAATGTGGTATTCCTAAGGTTTGAAGTAAAGACTTATAAATATTTTGGTTACAAACCTAGTACCACTAAGGCAAAATTACAAAACTTTCACATCTTAAGTTTTATTTGAGCTTCACCATCTGAAAAATATAATAATAATAATAAATAAATAAAAGTTGTATACAAAATAAAACTAGAAGCCAAACAAATTATTGGAAAATAAAGGACACAAAAGTCCATTTTCATGAACCATTTTGACTTAGCTTTTTTATCTCGATTTTGGAAAATCAAAGTAAATTTGTGTCCTTCTCTGCGAGATCATCGAATTGATATATTCATATAGTTAAAATGGTGCTTGGGTGAATAAGAAACTGAAGCTCAATATGAATCTATTGGAAAGATAATAAGGTCTAGTTTGAATTATTTGCTATTAATAATTTCATTTGACTGACGTAATGATAGAATAATTGCAATTAATTTCATTTTACTGAAATCATGATAGAATAATTGCAACTAATTGGATTAATAAATTAATTATTTCATAAGTTTTCAATGAAAATCTATCATTTCATTTAAGTTTTTGATTGCAAATGTTTAGTGAACAAAATACTCACTAAAAACACGTACAAGTATATACGGTCCATAATAATAAAGTGATAAGTAAAGATCTTTTCCACGAAGATTGCCCAAATTACATATGTTAATTACTAACCCTATCAAGACTATATCTTATCCTAACTAACAAAATAATGAATTGTAAAAATTAAATGAACACAATAAAATAAAAGAAAACAAATAACTAAACTAAATTCGGCCAATGGACGTTAAAATTCACTCATCCTATATTTCTATCACAATTAATTTATTCTAATCATTTGTTTGATCAAATACTAAATTATCTACAAACTTTTTTCGAATGGTCAAGTGAATTTACCTAAATTAATTAATCGACTATATGTCTATGACGATTAATCAATCTATCACATTAAACATTTAATCACTCATAATTACCACACAAACCATATAAGTATATGTCTATCCTATGTAATTCATATTATCCTATTTCAAATCTAAACACGTAAATACCTTTGTCAAGCGCATTCACGGTTGTCAAATCAACTAAACTAATGATTAATTAATTTAAAAGCATTAAGAGCAAACTAAAACGGAACACAATAATGAGAATTCTAATTAAAAATAATATCAAATAGTTGAGTTCATGAATTTGGGTTACATTATAACCCTAGGATTAGTATCTAATGTATCAACAATATACAAATAAAATTAAATAACCAAGAATCAAAAGACATAAATAAAGAAAAATAAAATAAAAAGAAAATCTTATTAAAGCAAGGCGTGATTCTTAATTTTCTACTGTTGGTGATGATTCTGACTTGTTGCTGTTCAACTTCTCTCCAAGGCTGCGTTGAAATCTTCAGAATCGTGGTTGAGAATTGTGGTTGAGGGGCTGTCTTCAAGTCTGCACAGTGTACTTACCGGTCTCCTCCCTCAACTCACGTCCAAGCCTCTTCCACAGGCCTGGGCTGCATAGTTTCCTGTCATAGCTTGGGTTGGACACGGCTTCATGGGCTGACAGTCTGCTTGGCTTCATTTAACTGCGACGCGGGTTGGTTTTGCTGAATGAGCTGCATGAATTGAGCAAAATGGTTAGTCATGAAAATGACAGCAATGATAACAATACTAATTCAACCCGTATAATTATTTCTTGCATGGATTCGTCTCGAAATAACTCTAATATCAATCAATTATTTTTCCATGACTCACCCAAAAATAATAAATAAAAACACACCAAACTGACGAGGATTCGTTCAAATTCTTATCACAAAATTTAGATCTAAAAACATAAAATCATGATATATTTTATCGTAATCAATTTTGAATGGCAATTAATTATGGGTTGCAACTGCAAAGATGGACTTACTGATGAAATAAATCTATAGAATAATGATAATTAAAACCTCCCATCTTTTGAATGATATACTGTTGGATGGCTGGTTTGTATGTAGCTATTTTTCTGGAGTAGTTATTCAATAAATAGACTTGGGTAAGTCGTTACCCAATCTCTGTTAATTGTTGTTTCCTATTTTATGAAGGTGAGTTATCTACATTAGGTAGATAATTCAATCCTATCTTGAGATAGTTTCTAAAGTGTAGCCTTTTGTATCTAAAATGGGGTCTATCCTGCATGAATAAAGTTAGAGAAATTTAGTAATGTTTTAATTTCTTCATGATATCAGAGCCGTCATCTCTTAGATGGCTCTTAGATGACTTAAAAGGATGTATTAGTTTAAACGGAGGTCTCTCTTGGATGACAAAGTACGGAATGGCTACTGATAAACCATCATCTTCATCCTCATAGGATGTTACCTCCGCTCTAGAACCAATTGCTTCAGGCAACAATGGAGGATTTGATCAAACTCACCTTCCTCATCTTCCTATCACTAGACATAAAATGAATGGGAACAACTATCTTCAATGGTCCCAATCAGTCTTAATATTCGTATCAAGGAAAGGCAAAGATGATTACCTCACACGACTAGCAGCTGCACCAAGAAAGGAAGAATCGACGTACAAAACATGGAAAATCAAGAACAATATAGTCATGTCTTGTTAATCAATTTCTTGGACAATGACATAGGAGAGAACTTATTGCTCCATGGAACAGCAAAAGAGATCTAGGATGCTGCAAAAGAAACCTATTCAAACAATGTAAAGACATCATGAATTGTTTGAAATAAAAAGTATTCTCCATGATGTTCATCAAGGAGAATTATCATCACCTAGTATTTCAATGCTCTTACACGCCTTTGGTTACAATTGGACATGTTCGAGGAATTAAATTGGAATTGTGCAGAAAATGGAGTAAAATACAGGCAAATTGTGGAACAAAAGCAGGTGTTCAAGTTCTTGTTAGGTTTGAACCGAAATTTAGATGAAGCTAGAGAAAGAATTCTGAATGTGGGTGTATTCAACTTAAGAGTTGAATGAAATTTAAAGGATTTAAAATTTTGTGTATATTCAGTCTTGAATTTTTAGAAATCTATCAAAATCTGAGTGTATTCAGTTCAAATTTATAAAGATTATAATGAAATCTTAATATGTTCAATTTAGATTTTTAAGAAATCTAAATAAATTTAAGTGTATTAAAAAAGTTATTGACTAAATAGTTGATTGATAGATTTTTATGGACCTTTTTTTTTATAGCATTGAAGAATTGGAAACTTATTTCATTAACATCGAAGAATTAAAATGAATTTTAATAACATCATTTTACAGTTCATAAATTTTAATGACAAAATTACCCTTATTTGAAAGCTTGAAAGACCGCGGGAACGAAGAACACAAAACAACTTCAATGCCAAAACAAAATAGGGAAACATACCCAACACTAGCATGTAATTGAAACAAACGAGAGGTGGGTCTCTTCTTTCTCCATTTTCATGCCAAAACCAACAAAAATACAGAGATGCACTTGTCCATTTTCGTACCAATATGCTTCGGCAATCAACCAGCACCGCTGTTGTTCGACGATGCTCTTGTCTATTGTTGTTTTTTTCTCTTTTTCTGGAAGCAGAACACTTGAAACCACGACCACTATTAGTTTGTAAAGGCGTCGAATTCGGCGCCTTCGCAATATCTAACAGATTTTGTAACAAAAATAATGGTAGTGGTGGTCGACGAAGATGGCGTGGTGGTCATCGAATAGTCCATGCTCTATTTTTCCTCTAAAAACATATAGGCTCAGTTTTGGAACAATTTTCTTCCTTGAAAATATAGCTTGTTCTCTTGCTTCTAGCCAACTATATCAGGGGAGATTCAGTTTCCAATGGGTGTTGCTTCAGTTGAATTTATTGATCCAAAACTCTTTTGTTAAACAAACTCAACTTGTTTTGGTGTTTAATTGATTTCTTTTTTTCTGGTTTTGTTTTTGTTAAATTTGGGTATTTCGTTGGGAGATTTGATTTATTTGGCTTTTGGTTAGATCGGAGTTGCAGTAGTTGTTATGATGAAGAAGAAAATGACAAGTCATGAGCTAAATTGGAAAAGAAGACAAACTGAAAAAAAAAAAAAAAATATATATATATATATATATTAGGTTTTTTTTTTTTTAATGAAATGTATTGTTGACTTTTCACCGAATAGATACTAGGAAAAATCAACTCAATTCTTTGATGTTAGTCAAATAAGTGCTAAGTTCTTTGGTGCTAGTTAAATATGGTTTACATTAAGTATAAATATAAAAACCCATCTGAAATTCTATCCTACCTCTAAAGATTTCATAGATTTCATACATTTATTATTTTTTTTCTCTCTTAGAACAAGGCTCTCAACTCGCTTGACACGCGGAATTGGATAGATTGGATTGGAATAGACTAAATGAATTAATGTTGCGATGTGTTTGGTGTTGTGGAGAATTAGATTAAAAATGGTATTGTTCATTGTTTGATTCATAACGGGATTGGATAAAAAATAATTATGTACAACATTATTTTTATAAAATAAGACTAAAAATATTTTAATATAATTTTAAAAAGTAAAATCTAACTCTTTTAAAATTAATTTTAAAATAATATTTATTTTATTATTATTGAAATATATATTTTTTAGTATTTTAAAGCATATAAAAATAATATTAAAAATAAGCTAAAATTAATGTAAGAAAAGAAATAAATTAAAAGTATATTAAACAAAAAAAAAAAAAAATTGTCCCATGGTGGTGGCATAAATTTAACCCACCCAATTGTGGGTTAAATTTATCCCATCCACATGGGATAAATATAAAATGGTTGCAAGGGAAAAAAGAAATCCAATCCTATGCAACCATCGAATAGAAGATTTGATTGCAATTTATCAAATCTCAATCTAATCCTTTGCAGCAGACACATAAGTATCTCAGTTGAAGAAATCGTGTCTCTTGAGGATTTACCAGCTATAATATCCACAAACATATTTTTATAAAATCATAAAATCAAAAAAATTAAATTGAATTACAAAACAATAACAATTCACATGCTCAAACAATAAGTAAAGTGTCATCATGAATATAAATGAAATAGAAAATAAGAGGATCTTGAATATGAACAAAAATAGAACTCACAACATGATTCTTACTAACAACTATGCCCAATAATTTTTGTTTGTCATTCATCAGCACAAGAGAGAAAAAGAGTGTGACAACGGTTAGGCAAGTGGAACAACTAAAATGCACCTTAACCGAACACACTTGTTATAAACATTTATTAGACATAGGGTATATTCTTTGTAGATTTATCAAATTTGAAGAATGGAAATACCTAAAACACAAAATATATATATATATATATATAGATATGCACATATATGCATATATATAAATTTCAAACTTACTTGTTCTTGAAAATATGATAATCTCTCCACAATGGATTTGGTTTTACTAGGATAAAAACTGCAACATGGACAAAATTCAAATCACACACATATGTATAAAAATATAGTAAGAAACCAATAACTAATCACGGATCACCAATCCTAAACACTAGGTTAGTATTTAGACTCATAGATGAAATCTTTATAACAAATGAGTTGCTTAAAAAATAAAGAGAAGTGACAACAATTTTTTTTAATATTAAAAATGAGACTCAATGTAATATTGTTTATTTGAATTAATGCATAGAAAACACTAACATACGTATAGTTTGAGGTTAATGTACTCAATAAAACCCAACTAATTAATATGGATAAGAGATGTCATACTCAAGTTGCCTTGGATTCGTTTGAGACTCAATATGATATTGTTTATTCGTTCTGTGTTTTTTAGATTTTAGCTATGACATTATGCTTTTGAAACTGAATATGTGTGGATAAATGTTGATGTAAAGCAAAGCTGTGTTTTTCTTTTTGTGAACCTGAAAATGAAGCTCTGATTCTTGATTTGATGAATGTGAGTGCGAGTAAAATTGTAAACATGAATGTCGACTTCAATTGTTGAATACTGAAGACAGTGCTCCAAGATGGAGCTTGAAAAAGGGTATTGTTGTGTGGTGAAAAATTATATATTATTAATTCAACAGTAAACTTTGCAACACATTGTTGGCAAGTTGAGCTTGTAATCGTTAAAGAAAATCTACTAGACATGCATATATGACAATTCTTTGATTAATGGTTCATCTTGAGTTACACAAATAAGAGTATACTTCATAGTTGCCAATGACAATTAGAAATTGTTAAAAACGCTTTGAAAGTGTATCATATGTTAATTTATTCCAAGTGACACTAAGTATAATATCATCTAAGAGTGGCACATTTAGTGGTAGGGAATTCTGTCCTTGGTTGTCGTTTTGTGTCACTTGGCAGATACTTGCTATAATGTTCTTGTGGTTATTATGCACTTAAACAGTGACTTTCTACTTGCTTGTTAGTGTTTTAATGTACCGAATGTGCTAATTCCTGATTCAAGTCCTGCATATTTGTTTCATACAGGAACATACATTGACAAGAAATGCCCATTCACCGGTACTGTTTCTATAAGAGGCCATATCCCAGCCTTACTTGCCATAGTGCCAAGATGATCAGGACCATCGTTGTTCGACGAAGTTACCTTCGTTCTGTGAAGAAATATCAAAGACAAGATCCAGATTCAATTTGTGAAGGGCGCCTCTTCACTGTTTTTGTTCCTTTGTGGTTTTTGTTTTTCCTTGTATATTGTTGGTCTAACAAAAGCTTAGTCATTTTGTTTGCGCGCAGGTACGAGAAGAGACATTCAAACATCACTGCACACATATCACCATGCTTCCGTGTGAAGGAAGCGGACCAGGTCATTATTGGTCAATGCACGTTAAAATTCTAAACAAACTCTTGTCTATATCAGTATCATGCTTGAAAGTTTATGTGACTTACAGACCTGCTGTTTTTGTAGTATAACAAAATCATTATTGTTTGTATTTTGCACTTGTTAGGCCACTATGGAAGACCCTGAGATTCAATGTGTTGAAGGTTATTCTAGCAGGATCTTCTGGTACCGTAAAGAAAGCGTTAACAAACCTAAGCACGTGATATATTCTCTCAAAAAAGACCAAAACTAACTTGGACGTCGAAGGATTATCGCCCGCCATCACGCCAGCACCATAACCGCCCGTTTTTATTCCTTGCAAGCACATCACAACCAAAACATTCAAACCCTTGTCTTGCTTCAGACCTTACCTCAAGAATTCATGTGGGATCCGTGGCTCGAGACAAGGAGTTTTCTTTCACACAAGGTAAAATTTTGACCCTTGGTCGAATTTTGGTATCAACAATTGGAACAAATTATTAGAAACTGTATTCTTATTGAAGAGGTAGAAGCAAACAGAAAAGAATGGATTTGTCATTGGGCATTGAAGTATCAAGTCATTAACATATGGATCTCGAACTCTATAGTGGGTCGTTCTATGATATGCTGACGTGGAAAATCACTCGCTTGTCAACATTCTTGGCACTTGGTGATTCGCATCCTGCATAGATCAAACAAAAAGACGAGAGTGACTAAAACACCGATGCGGTGCCGACCGTAGACACTCCAACATCCAAGTCAGTAAATAGTTCAATAAATGAAGAAATAATGCGTAAATAAAGGAAAAAGAATGAGTGTCAATTAGGCTTGGGACGAGGGTTCGGCATAAGAGATAGGTTGTGTCTCGGGATGACCTTCAAAGAAGGTTGGGCGGAATGCCTGAAGAATATCACACTTCTTGTTCTTCGTTGCTTTCTATTTTGTTCCCCCTTTGTATTAGAAGGCGAGATCCTATATATATACATGAAAGGCACCTCTTTTTAGGTAGCTTCCTAATATGTAGATGCTGAAGAGATCGTATCTCAAAGGATCCAGAGATTTTGGGCTAATCTTAGGATCCTTGTTCCGAATAGTAAATTTCTCCTTTCCTTAAGTTTCCGTATCATCCTTTTAGGAAAGATCCTTTCTTGAAAGCAAAAATAAGTAAAATGGAAAAGTGAATACCTTAAGAGCTAATGGCCCTTGTAAACTAGGCTCGCTGCTAGACTGTCATCTGAATCATAGGCAATCTGAATGTCATTTGATGAGTTGAAAACATGAATTGGGGTCATGTAGAGTCGGTCGACCTAGAAGACCTGTTGGGCTTAAATCAGCTTTTTATGCTGCTTTGATAAGCTTTTGAATCCATCATTCTGTTAGCAATTTTTTATCATTACAAACTCCAATTGCAATATGTAGTATCATATCTTATTATTGCTATTACTGTAATCATCCCGAATCTCAAAAATGTTAGAACCTTTATTCAGTGGCTTTAAACTTCAATCTTATGACTATTACCAAAAAAAAAAAAAAAAAAGGAAACTTTGTTTCACTAAGTATACCAATGCCAAATTACACTATTTTAATGGCTAGTCTCATCATCACCATTTATGAGACAAACTCATATAAACTTTTCTCCTACTTGGTGACCACTTGGATATGTAGATATGACCACTTGCCAAAGAGGCCTATCATTCAAACCACCCTTAAGGGATTCAAAGACAACATTTTGTTACAACCTCTACCAAACACATTATCCTAGTTTTGACCCAATTATTATTGAAGGGCAATACAAATTTATTTCCCTTAATATTAAAGCAAACAAATCAACTTCATCCAAAGCCTACATATGTAGCATGAAAATTTGAAGGTAAGTGGTGGGGGTGATCAAGATCTATTGCTATCATAAACCAAATGTTCATATACAAATTAATAGTTAAATAATTATTACAAATATCAAAGTATATAACTGATGAGAAACATTTTTTTAAGTAGATTTGCAAATAGGAACAAGGAAAATTGAAATAGTTTAGTCCGACCCAGCTAACCATGCCCAAATTCTATTAACTTTTATTATAAAAATATTAATCCAATGAGGCATCTATGGATGAGGTAGAATTAAGCAAAATCCACCTATGTTCATTTGATAGCCTCCTCATCCTCCTTATGGTCATACTCAAAATTCTCACCATCACTTGGTATAGGAATAAAATTCTCTTCTTCATCCTCCTCGGTCATACTCAGAATTCTCACCATCGCTTGGTATATATAATCGTCTTTTTGGCTTTCTACTAGGGTGTTCCTAACATCCATGTATTGCTACCAAATGTCATAACAACTGACATGAATTTCAAAAAATTGAACACCTACTTTGCAACAAATTGAAAACATATTGAAAAGTAATAATAAAAATGTTCTCAATTCGAAAAGTTTGAAAAGACAATTACATGTGGCATCAGGAAAGCAAAAAGAAACTTCTTTGAATTTCCTCTAAACCAGTCTTTATAATCTTCCATGACTTTCTTTGACGCAAATTCTGAATTCTACCGATAGAATGAAAAGAAACATACTATAAGTCATATAACTAGTGCAAATGAATCAGCATAGAAATGTGCATAACAAAAATAATCGTTATGATTGGTAGTTTTATAAGTAAAATAACTACCAACGAGAATGGATTTCAGAGGAGAAAGATTTGACTTAACTCATGACTTCACTAGTGTAGATATGAGTGGCATACAACAAGACCAACATGATTTCCGAAAGCTACACACGACACATGAAACTAGCAAAATTAAGATTAATAAATAGTCACAAAACCTACTTGATAGAATTCTAATATGACTCACCATCAATCAATCAATGAGTTATACTGCTCTCTCTATGTACATCATAATTGTAATTGTTTTATAAGTAAAACATTTTCAACTAGTAAGATATTTTCCATATAGGTTTTACAAACACATACCGTTGATGCAATGTTGTCTACCCAATATGTATACTTTAAACTTTTAAAATTTTCCACTTTGCATTAGTCATCAATAAGAATATCCATCAGTGCACCCTAGTACAAAAAAAAAAGTAAAGAATATAAATAGATAAGAGAAGGATTAATAAGAGAATCTTGAATATAAACGAAAAAAGAATTCACAACATTTTCTTGCCAACAACTATCCCTAATAGTGTTTCTTCACCATTAAGTTGCACTTTATCATTAAACAGCACAAGAGAAAAAAAGTGTGACAATAGTCAGGCAAGTAGAACAAAATGCACCTTAACCAAACACAAACATGATAAACATTTATTAGATATAAGACATATTCTTTGTAAATTTATTAAATTTGAAGAATAAAAATAGCTAAAACACAAAAAGAAAAGAAAAAGAAAAAAAAAAGATTCCTACAATTTGAATCCGTGATAATTCCTCCACAATGAGTTTGGTTTCACAGGGACAAAAACTACAAACGGGGACAAAATTCAAATTACACATATGTATAAACACATACAAAAACATAGAAAGAAACCAATCACCGATGATCACCGATCATAAACACTAGATCAATTTGACTATAATTTACTATTATTTGTTTGAAGAATGAATTGCATAGCATCCCCTTGAGGCTCGTCTAAAAACAGCAAAAACACATTATTATACAATATCTCCATTCTGTTAATCCAATTATGTTAAAATTAGTCAAACTCATCTAATTTAAGGGTATTTTTGTTTTTGACTATTTTTAATTTTCTTTACAATTTAAAATTATAATAAATTAAAAAATAATACCCACAAAAAGTTGCAAAAATAATTAAAAACAATGTTGAAGATTGGGGTTGACCTTCAAGTTGAAAATCTGAGCCACTTCAACTTGAAGATCTAACAGATCTTAAAATAAAAAGGAAAAAAAAAAAAAAGTTGAAGATCTATCTAATCTTAAGAAAATAAAAACAAAAAAAGGAAGTTGAAGATCTAGTAGACATTCAAGAAGTTGAAGATCTGGGTAAATCTTCAACTTGAAGATCAACCCAGATCTTGAAAAAAAAAAAAATATATATATATATATATATATCAGAACAGATGTAGTGCCAAAAAAAATGACAACATTTCATCAGCCCACCACAACAATGCATTTTAATAGACAGTATCATTTTTGTCTATTTGTAACCTCAGAAAAGATGTAACAAAAAAAAAAAAAAATCAAATCAAAGAACCAGAGATGGATCTTTGTAACACCAAAACAGAGGTATAGGTCTATTTGTAACACCAGAACAGAGGTATGGGTCGCGATGGAGACGTGCGCGGAGACCGTCAAGTTTCCTTCGCCGGAGACCAGGGGCATGGAGAAGAAGAGAAGTGTGGTGTTTCTTTGAAAACCAGTATTGGGGTGATTGCGCTTGTCTGGGTGTGATTGGTTGTGATGGATTGAGGATGGTTAGTGAAATAAGGATGAAGAGGCAGAATTGTGCTCGAAAATCTGGGTGGCTGAAGATTTTCGAAGCTAGATGAAGCACCATCATGGAAGAACCTTCTTCTGGACTCAGATGAAGAACATCAATTTTTTTTAAAAAAATTATTATCTCCAGATTGGGTTTTTGATGATCAATGGCAATTGGATCTCTATTCTCTCTCTCTCTCTCTATATATATATATATATTAAAAGGGTTTTTTTCCTAAATTAACTTGTGATTTTTTAAGGTCAAAAAGTAAGATTTGCTTTTCTTTAAAAATAAAAAAAAAAGAAAAAGTAAGATTTACTTTTTGTGATGGAGACGGTCTCCTTCTCAATTTTTTATTTTTTTATTTTTTTTATTTTTTTGAACCACCATCTGTCTTTAAATTTTATATTTTTTGATTTTTTATAATTATTTTGATCTTTACCATTTATATTAAAAATGAACGGAAAAAAATAATATATTTTATATATTTCAAAAGTCATAAAAATTATTTTTTTTTTTAAATAATAAAATATTTTTTTATTAAGTTTTATGCATTGACAATTTGACCACCTTATAATGTTGAGTATATTTTATACGTCTATCCTAAAATTATGCTTGTTGAGTGTATTTTAGACATTCATCCTAAGATTCTGCTCAACTGTTAAAGTTGACAGAAAGGGGGTTTGGTTACCGGTAGATCATTTTGACAACAATTTAATATTGTTTGTATAAAATAATGCATAGAAAACACACTAACATATATAGTTTGAGGTTAATGCACTCAGCAGAACCCAACTGATCTATACGCATGAGACGTCACGCCCAGAAGGTGCTGCATGCGGATGATGACCGCGTTTGACCGCCTTGCAGACACTCCTAGGAGTAAAAGTCAGACCTACACCAAACACTTTGCTCTAGAAGGTTCCTGCAGTTCCATGATTAAACAACTGCAAAGGCTTCACGTACTTCATCTACAAGAGACAAAATTGCATTGAAGCATATTATGGAAACAGCAATATTGTAGTTATTTATTTAACTGATTACCATATACACATACATACCTTTTGTAGTGCTCTGCTGCGTTATTAGATGTATGCACCCAACCCTCGTCCTTATGTTCTGTTTTTTGACCAGAAATTACCGTTTTACCCTCAACGACTTTGTACTTGGTTTCGAAAAGTAAATAGCTTTTGGAAAACAAAATTCGTTTTTATGTATCACCTTCCTAAAAAAAATTGTTTGTATATACCCTTTCAATAGTTATACCTCATTTTACCAAACTGCCCCCACGACCAACGCTGACTGACGCTGACCGGCTGCCGACCACCGCCAATGTCAGCTGTTCTCAGCCATATCTGGGCAAGGTGAAGAAGCAAGGAAGAAGAAGAAAATAGCCTGGGCAGAGGAGGAGGAGAAGAAGAAGAAGAAGAAGAAATTTAGTCTATTTCTGTTGACTTTTGCATGACACACATTTGTCCTTTCTTTGCTTTTGTTTTATGCATGACGAGCAGGTGGCATTCATGTCCACCAAATTTCATTTTCTGCATGTCAACAAACTCGATTTCATTAATTCTTGGGCAAATGGCACAGACCTCCCCTGAGGTTTGACAAAATTGCACAAAAATGACGATATTTGGGTAACCTACACTAACCTCCCTTGAGGTTCCAAAAACTCAATACAAACCTCCCCTACTGTTAGTCAACCATTAGTCAACTTATGTCAAATCAAAATTATTGAGGGTAAAATGGTCAATACACACGTTATAAATATTTTAAATTAATATATATTAATTTAATTAATAAATAAACAAAAAAAATTAAAAAAATATATATTTTTAATTAATAAAATAATAATATAATATTTATACCCTAAAAAAAAAATCTTCATCTTCTACCTCTCCATCATCATCGTCCTCTTCCTCTTCTCCATTTCATCATTTTTATCATCCATCTCTTATTTTTCATCAAAATCATCATCTCCATCATTTTCTTTAAACCAACATCATCAAAATCATTCATCATCATCAAACCAAATATCACTCAAATAAAAAAACTTAAAGTTCACGAAATTTTTTTTTTAAAAAAAAATACCCTTTGGAGACCAGATCTGGTCTCTGGCGATCTAGTCTCCATCGCCGGAGACCAGAATCTAGTCTCCCGCGAGGGAGACCTGGAGACCAGTGGTCTCCATCGCCGGAGACCACTGGTCTCCTCTCCCATGGAGACCAGTTGTCTGGTCTCCGCCGGAGACCAATTTAGTCTCTGGCTGGAAACCAAAAAATATTCTGGTCTCCAGACTGGAGACCAGATCTAGTCTCCTGCGCTCTGGAGACCATTTCATCAGTCTCCAGCGTGCTGAAGACCAGATAAAATGGTCTCCAGCACACTGGAGATCTGATGAAATGGTCTCCAGAGCGCAGGAGACCACCGTCTCCAGCTGGAGACCAGATTGGTCTCCGGCAATGGAGACCATAAAATTGGTCTCCATCGTCGAAGACAAGGATTTGGTCTCCATGGGAGACCTTGGTCTCCCATGGAGACCAGCTCCTTTAAAAAATATATATTTTTTTTAACTTTTTTTTTTTTAATCAAATTAAAAAGATTTTTTATTAATTTTAAATTTAAAAAAAATAAAAATATTGACTTTAAGTTTGACCTAAAGGGTATCTTCGTCTTTTCATACTTTTGACCGTTGACCGTCAAGATTTAACCGTAATTGACTGACGGTAAGGGAGGTTTGTGTAGAGTTTTTAAAACCTCAGGTAGTGTCCGTGCGAGTTACCCAAACTTCGTCATTTTTATGCAATTTCGTTAAACCTCAGGGGAGGTTTGTGCAATTTGCCCTTAATTCTTTTAGAAATAATTGGAGTATATTTGGCAAAAGAATAGGGTATATTTAAAGCCGACTTCTTTAACAAAATAGAAACTTGTGGGCTTAAAACCTAATGGGCTTCTAATTTAAAATGATGTTGTTTCAACCCATTTTGTCCTTTAATCAATAATTTCAACCCATTCTAGGGATATTACATTAATTTACATGAAATCATGTCAAAAACAACTAAAAACTTGAGAATCAAGCAAAAAAGAATAGAAATTTGAGGTCGCAAAATGGGTAAAAAAAAATCTTCATCAAACACGTCCAAACCTATATTTTACTCAACACGAGAACAAAACAAAACACGAGAACAAAACACTAAAACAAATAAAAACCTAACTTAAACCTACCTAAACTACCTTTGAAGCATATGTCATAAGCCTTCAAGCCTCTAAATTGAAAGTATGCTTTGAACTATCTTTTTTTCTTCCATATTCAATTGTTTTTATGATTTTTCTATCTTGTTTTTGAACTTTCAAGATGACACAATTTGAATAGAATTTTATCATGTTATGTTTGAGTTTTATGATCTAGTTTATATATTTTTATGTGATAGAATGAACTTACTCTTGTATTATATATGATTCGATATCAAGTAATTGTAACTTGCTTCACCAAGCCTCTCGCCGCACGATCATTTGTTCAAATTCGAAACAAGCTTCGACTGTCCACCCAACCTCAGCTCGCGGGAGGGTGTTAGTGTATAAGTCAACTTTCATGATTTTAGGAATTATCATCATAATGATTCTCCTAATTGTAGCTTAATCAATTTATAAGTATTTTGTAATATTTTCTTTTATGTAATTACTCTAGATAGTTTACTATAATTACTATACATAGTTGACTATCAGTTGTAATCGCTGTAAATATCCAATCTCTATCAATAAAACAAAGCAAGCAATTATATCAATTATCATGGTTATCTCTTGAACAATGATTACAGTTATTAAACACTCACATTAAGTCTCGACCAAACAAAATTAAGTACAGAAAACATATATAAACATGAACAAAATAACTCTAGAAAATTACATCATCTGCGTGGCAACTAACTTTCGATTGAATATGTATTGTCTCTTGATAATTGATACAAAAACAACAATAATCTCCCTTGTAATCAACTAATGTAGCAATTGTTGATCATTTATCTTATCTATTCACAAGAGTATCACCATTGCTGTTGTAGTCACAAAAAATTCCAATTCAAATTTCCTCAAATATAATCAAATAATCTTAAAATAAACCATCAAATAAATATTTCCTATTGGAGTAGTACAAGTGATATATAAATAACAACAGTAAACTCAATTTATAATATATATGTGTATAAATCAAATGTTATAACAATAGAACAACAACAACAATTAACAAAGTCAAGAATTATATGAGCGAAACATAAATAAGAGTAGTATGAAATACTGACTTTAAAGCTGATAAAGGAGATTTAAGCTTGCAATAGTTGTAATGTCCTAAAGAAAAACTTTCTCCCTTCTCGGTGCTTTAAATTTTTTTATGGTTGTCTCCCAATATTCAATAATCTATATAATTGATTTTTAGCTCTAAAACCAACACTCAACATTGAACCAAAGTGTTTGTGTTTTTAAATACAGAAAATGGAGAAGAAATGTAAAGAATTTGATAGATGAAAGGATATTTTTATGACAAATGATCACTCCTATTTATAAATATATTGATGTCCTTGGAGTATATTTCGTGTCTTTTTGAAGAGGTATATTAAGTGAAGAGGCGTAATCCTTAGGTGAAGAGATACAAATCTTATAAGTTTTTAAATTCTAAACTTCCAACATTTCCTACTCTAATCAAAACAAAAATCACCAATGCCTTAAATAATGTCAAAATTAAAAAAAAAAAAAATAAATAAATAAATTTAATTGGACATTACCTCTTTAAATTGTCGAAATCTTGCCCCTAAGTCGCAAAAATGGTTTATTCACGAGTAAGGAATAAAAAGGTGTCGGATTCATTAGTGGTTTTTTTTTTTTTTTTAATCTATAAATTCTCATAACCAAGGTTATTTTGGTTTCAAAATTGTAACCGGTGCTATTGAAACTTAGATTATTAAAGTGTCATTAATTAAACCAAGCTATGTAAGTGCTATACATCTAAAAACCCTTAATTAAAACACTGAATTTGAAATTTTTTCCTCATTCATTACATGTTGATGTTAATGAATATGTACAATGGCATTACACTCAAATCTAAAAGTTGAAAGCTATTCGATTCCAGCAAGAGTTATACTAAAAACATATGTTATAATAATAACTGAAGCAAGAGTTTTGTGCAAAGCAGGGGAGTTGTAATGATAAAGTAACCCATTTCCTAAGCCTTGACTTCAAAGTGTTGGGTTCAAGCACGTCTCCTCCCACTGAATATATGGATAGTTTTCCCACGATATATGGGTTGCTCTTTTCTACTTTTGGGAGTAAAAATCCGAGTCTTATTTTAAAATTCTATCTCAGTTGGCCTTGACAGTATTTTGGTTTAGTACCAAGAAAGAAATAAAGAAAAAACAAAAAAGACAAAAAGAAAAGGGAAAGAGTTTTTGTCAAAATACAAAGCTTATGGCTTACAAAAGATTTCAAGTGTTAGTTTTCACATTTAAAAGTGGAGTGACAGCACCAACCTCAAGATGCAAGCAAGCCCATAATTTTGCTTGATAAAGCTAGCTCCACGGAAACAAAGCACCAAGCCCAATTACAACGAAACAAGTATCATTGACTGTATTTACACGGCCATAAAATTATCCATGCAGATCCCAAATTATTATTATTTTTTTGTCTAAATTTCAATATTACCTTTAAACAAAACCATTAAGATGCTTGTAAATATGACCCATATATCACGCTAATAGAACAATTAATTTTTCAAACGTTTTTATAATATCATTCGGTCAAAATATTAACTATTTAATAATTAAAATTAAGTATTAATTATTCAAATTAAAATATCAAAAAGTAGTTTTAAAATAGAAAGCCATTTAATTTTATCACAAATAAGTTAAAATATAACTCAAATTAAATAATAATAATAATAATAATAATAATAATAATAATAAAAGTTAGCAGGTTGTTCGAAGCATCCACGCATGCTTTTAATTTTACTTTTATATTTACTATTAATTATCTTATAATTTATTAATTTAATATATTTAACCAAAAGTTAAAAGAATTGACATTTTGGATAATATTTAGGGTGGGCATACAACCAAATACAATTTAAGAGTTTTAATGGACCTATAAAAGAAGGATAAATTTAAATCTTGACTCACAATAGTTGACTTTTGAAATATAATTTTATATTTGAGAAATGATTGTGTTACAATCTCATAAAAATTTAGACTAAAAAGTAAACAGAATTTTTTTTTTTAATAATTTTTATACTTTGAACTAAATTTTAAAATTGTGATAAAGGATTATAGCATCACACATATTTTGTATAATATATAAATTTTATAAAAGAACCAAAAAATTTCTTTTGTTCTCATATTAAGCACTTCAAAATTTACCCTTATAATATTGAATCAAGATTTAATTAAATTTATCGGAATCAAATATTTCACGCACTATTATCTAATAAGGCATAATGGTAAAGTGTGTTTCTTCACTTCTATAACATTTACATTCAAATCATAAGATATATTTGAAAAGAAATAAATATGCAGTATATTCAATTGAAAGATATATACTCACTAAACTTAATAACTATACGAAAATTGTAAATTAGAACAATCAGTAGTAGAATATATATTTTAACGCTGATATTTTACAGGTTAGAGAACTATCAAGATCTATTGAAATTAATCACTGATAGTACGACTTAGATGATCACTCTCACAATCGGAAAAAAAGTAACTTCTACTAAGAGTAGACTCATAATACATATCTTGTATTTAAATGATTTTTAATATTTTAAGATCAAGTTAAGTACTTAATAATTAATACTAAAAAGGTCATGTGACAATAGAATATTAGATCCATACCAAGTTGAAAAATACAAAAAGGTTTGGAGGCGGCTTTGAGTAGATCACGGGTGGTGGGGAGTGGGGCGGTGGGCGGCCCACCAATGCCCCGTGACAGGCGCGTGGGGCTCATTACTCTCACTATTTCTTTCGCTTTCTCACAACAAAATATATAGCCTTTCAATCTTGGCCGTACGATCCTCAACAATTTTAATGGTCAGAATTTGCACATTTAATTTCTCAATGTGACAAATCTGTCCTTCTATTGTTTTTTTTTTTTTTAAAAAAAAAAAGGGAAAAAGGGTTGCTGCCTGGCTGGTGTGGTGGCACATTGCAGGTCACATTTCTGGTCCAGTGCTTTGATTATTTTTATAAAACTTTTTTGTCAATTTATTTAGTTAGACAAGGTAGATTTCCTTGCAAGTTTTAAGCTTTTTTGACTATATAATATTATGGGCAATCCTTGAATTTTATTTATTTTAACATATTATAACTATCAGAACTACTACGATAGACATTATAGTATAATTCAGAACAAAACATTTGTACAAAAGCTCCTATTTTAAGGGAAAAAATGTTCTTATCACTTTCAAAAGGTTTAAAATACTTTATCCACGCACATAGTAAGGTCAATTGTTAATTATCTGTATTTCTGTGGATGGTATTTGAATATGCACACTTATTGTTGGTCAATTAATTTTTTAACATATTATAACTATCGAGACTACTATGATGGACATTATAGTACGGTTCAGAACACAACATTTTTACAGAGGCTCTTATTTTAAGAGGAAAAATGTACTTACCACTCTGAAGAGACTTAAACATATTTCATCCACACACACAGTAGAGCCAAGTGTTAATTATCTGTATTGTTGTGGATGGTATTTGAATCTACACACTTATTGTTGGGCAATTCTTGAATTGTTTGTTCAAAGAGGTACAAAAAGTGACTTAATTCCTTTTCTAATTAAAGGACATTTAATTTGTTAAGAAGTTTGAATCCGTGGTTAAATTATCATGTACTTATTACATCATTTTCATTTTATGTTAGAACATTTTTTCAAAGTTATTTAATTTGGAATTATTTTGTAAAAGTCATATTAAATTATGTCCGTCAACGTTAACAATTAAATTGATAATAAAATAATTTGACACATGTTAATGTCAATACTTTATTTTCTATTAAATACACCCAACAAATATATTATTATTTCTAATAAAAATTTTTGAAGGAGTTAAGAAAAACACATATGTAGATAAGTTGAGGTTTATTTAGCAGTCGGTCTATCACATCTACATCAGTAAAATTATGAATTCAAATTATATTCTCATTCAAAATTCAAAATTTAAATTATTTAAAATAAAGAAAAAAATTCATAGGAAATGTTATGTGGACACCCAATATTATTGTCTTATATTAAGTATATTTGGACCGACACATTAGATTTTGATAGGACTTTGGATTTTTTTTTTCTTTACCTTTAATGTGTAATTCTCAAATTTTTAGAGAAAAGTTGTATTTAAGGCAACTCCTTTTTCCAATTAAAAACCAAAATAATTATTAAAAGGTTATAAGATAAAGTTTGCCTTTTTATATAAACTTTCTTTATAAATTAGTTAGCCCACAAACTCATTAATTCCACACCTTATATTTACCATGTACATATAATTGATGTTGCAAGATCACTAAGGGACTTACTCAAATATATATGTAGAAATTATTTTGTGAAAATTAAATTGAATTGCATTCCATTTTTTTTTTTATTCGTTGATAAATAATACATATACATTAATAAAATTTAAAATGAATGCTACAGAAATTTACTAATAAAAGTAATAATTTATCCTATTAGTAATTAAATTATCAAGATTATTAATATCAAGAACAAATCAAAAAGACCATGGTCGTAACATAGTTTGGTTAATCACGCCTCTCTATTGGATGGAGATCCTAAGTTTAAATTCATCATCCTTAAATTAACATATAATAATAATAATAAAACAAATATACAAGATGTAATACTCTCAACAATTAGATGCGTTTATTAACTAACATTTAATTGTCAATATTTTATAAGATCTTGATTTCGTGACTAATTTATGGATGTTCAGATGTTAATATGATCAAATAACTTATTTTAAAACTTATATCTGGATCAAATTTTCTTAGAGTATACTGCTTGAATTCGGTCTAATAGCAATTTCAAAAAGAAATAAAAGAATTGCAACGCTTTTAAGAAACAAAGCTTTGAACAAGATTTGATCGGACCTTCAGTAAAGTTTAGAGTTCAATTGAGTTCAATCCTATTATTGCATATGTTCAAACTAATTCTGAAATTTGTAAAAATTAAAATAAATTGACTGAATCAAATTCAATACAATCGGATTCACACCTCTAGACTATATAAAAACTATTTATCTTTATAGTTTGAATTAGTTTCTAAGAACTTCCATGTATGATTGACTCACAAGTCACCAAGTCAAAAAAGAAAAGGAGAAAAAAATCATTGTAACAATTCAAAGAACCTTAACTATTTGCATAGAGTTTAATATTCAAAGTTTTAAATTTATCACGGAAAAAACACTCTGTCATTAGTAAAGAACCGTTAGTATATAATAGAAAAATAGTAAAATGATCGTTTTACCTATGAAATAAATAAAAGGAAAAATTATAGTTTCAAAAAACACAAAAAATTAAGATAAAAGGAAAAGAACTCTAATCCATCAATGGACCAAATCGGGTGTTTTTCTTAAATTTTTAGAACGCCTTTATTTTTAATAATAGTTAATGTAGCTTTCAATACATATTAAATTTAAACCATTAGATTTGTTGGCTTTCATTTAAATGAGTTATGAAAATGTCAATAACTCAAGTTGACAAGTCAAAATGAAGCACTAAATTGATATCATTCATTTAAATATGCTTTCTTTTAGCCACAAGTCTATTTCTTGACTCAAGCATTGCAAATGTCACGATAGCAACAATACCAATTCCCTTTATGATAGTATTCTTTTAACGACCGTAGGTTTTTAATCGATCGTCATCGTCCATAGATAAAACCCATGTTCAAACGTAATCAAGATCTTTTAAACTTAAGTCATGCCACTAATCTTATCTATGATAATCTTTTCCATCATAGATAATTTAGACTTTTCACATAATATGTCCAATCAATACTTAAATATAACGACTATAAACCAACGACAAGATATCTTAATACAATAAACCACAAACCTTGAATATTAAACTATATCCTCATAATTTCAGTATGTTCTAGTAGTTTGTCTCTCGTTTTTAAACATAGTTATCCGAAATGTGTTAGTAATGTATAATCTCAATAAATTCCTATGGTTTATCTCCCATTTTTTAGAATAGTCATTTGAGTCATAATAGCAATATGTCATCCCCAACTATTTTAATGGTCAGAATTTGCACATGTAATTTCTCAATATGACAAATTTGCCTTTGTTGGTTTTTGTTTTTGGTTTTTTGTTTTTTTTGTTTCTCTTTGTTTTTTTTTTTTTTTAAAAAAAAAAGAGGTAGCTGCCTAGCTGGTGTGGTGGTACATTGCGTGGTCACATTCTGGTCAAATGCTTTGATTTTATTTAATTTTAATTTTTTTTTTTTTGTTTTGCACTGAGTCAAATGCTTTGATTATTTTTATAAAACTTTTTTCAATTTTTTTAGTTACACATGGTAGATTTTCTTGCAAGTTTTAAACTTTTTTGACTTTATATATTATGGGCAATGCTTGAATTGTTGCACAAAGAGGTGTCAAAAACAGTGACTCAATTCCTATTCTAATTAAAGGACGTTTAATTTGTTCAGTAGTTTAGATCCGTGGTTAAATTATCATGTACTTATTACATTATTTTATTTAATGTTAGAATTTTTTCAAAGTTATTTAATTTGGAATTATTTTGTAAAAGTCATATTAATTTATGCCTGTCAATGTTAATTTTATAATTAAATCGATGACAAAAAATTGACACATTTTAATGTCAATACTTTGTTTTTATTAGATACATCCAACAAATATATTATTATTTCTAATAAAAATTCCTTAAGGAGTTAAAAAAACACACACATATATATATGGTTAATTTAGCGGTGGGTCTATCACATCTACATCAATAAATTGTGAATTCAAATTATTTTCTTATTTTAAATTTTAAATTTATAATTATTTAAAATAAAAGTGTATACGTTCTAAAAAAAAAAAAAAAATCATAAGACATGTTAGGTGGACACCCGATAATATTTGTTTTATATTAAATATATTTGGATGGACACACTAGATTTTGATTGGGCTTTGGACTTTTTGTCTTTACCTTTAATGTGTAATTCTGATTTTTTGTAGAAACAGCTGTATGTAAGGTAACTTCTTTTTCCAATTAAAAACCAAAATAATTGTTACAGATAAAGTTTGTCTTTTTATGTAATTAACAACTTTCTTTATAAATTAGCTGATAGTTCTGCTTTAATTCCATACCTTATACATACCTTGTACATATAAATGCTATTGAAAGATCATTAAAGGACTTATTCAAATTCTGATAGTTCTGCTTTAGGAACTTCTTGTTTGGCTGGTTGTGTTAAAGTTTTACAAACTTATCATGGTTTTTTCAAAAATATTTTTACTATTTCTTTAGGGATTAGTTATACTTTAACGGCAAAGTTAGCGGTTACCATTCATCCCATTCAGTATGCATAGACTTATCACTAGAAGAAGTTTTGGTTGAAGAGTGATTACGTTTATTTTGTTTTTCTTCTTTTTGTCCACTCTTCTAAGGTTCCTTGGTGTTGGCATCTAACTTGGAAGAGGTGTCTTTCTTATTTGTAATATGTAAATTTTATGATGATTCATATTTATCATGAGAAAAATTCTGTTGTAGATGTTTTAGCTTCTCATTTTCTTTTTTTTTTTGTGCTCCACTTGGTGGTGGACGACTCCAATTTTTTTGGGCCCCCTTCTTTCGATGATTTTCTTAATAAAAGCCGTTATCGGTTCAGTTTGTTTTGGCTTTGGGGGGTGGACACTCCTTTTTCTACGATAGATTTTTTTATTGGGTTTTTCCGATAAAATTTTTAATAAGGTTTGTTATAGAGTTTAATTTGCAAAAGTTTGGTTTTGGTTGAATCTTTTGTTATCTTTTCCTTCCTATAACTTTGTTGTAATCTTTTAGAGTTTGTTTTTAGTTTTGTTTTGGCCTTTTTGTCTTATCCTTCTTTGTAGGTTTTTTCCTTTTTTAATAATATGTAGACTTTGATTAACAAACTTATATAAAAAAAATGACTTACTTAAATATCTATATAGAAATTATTTTGTATAAATTATATTGAATTGCATTACATTTTTTTGTTCATGGATAAATAATACATATACATTAATAAAATATAAAATGAATGCTATAGAAATTTACAAACAAAAGTCATCATTTATCCTATTAATATATATATATATATATATGAGACTCAAAACCCTCTAGATATATGCCTTATAACAAACGGAAACCACTTTTACGTTTTTTAACAATGCCCTCCCTTGGACTAGCAGTGTGATCATGTTTGTCGTTTGAGATAACTGAAAAATAACAAAATAGAGTAAAAAGACAATAATATCCTTAACTAATTAATTTGTGGTCCTACTTTTGCGGGGAAAAAATTTAAAAAACTTAAAAAATCTCAACCGTACATCTGGAAAATGAATAGTTGAGATCTATCTAATTTTTTTTTTTTTTTAAAAAAGGAAAACTTAAAAGAAAAATAAATATTGTGTGTTCATCTCACAAACAAAAATAAAAATGAAAAAAATAAAATTAAAATTAAAAAAAATGAAAAATGAAAAATTTTTAAAAATAAAAAATATTAATAATTTTCTTAAAAAAATTAAAATGATTTCTATCGTCCATCAACATGATGGGTGAAAGACATCATTTAAAAAAAAAATTAAAATCTTTTAAAATTTTTTTTTTCAAAAAAGGGTGGAGATCCAGATTCGTGGAGATCTAATCTTCCAATTTGACCTTAAAAGTCATCACATCCGTTCGCCACCCACCGAACCATCATCCTTCGATCTACTTTATCAACTTCATTAACTTCTTCTCTGTTTCCTCTCCACCATACCCACCATACCGATCTGCTCCTTTAACTTCAACAACTTCTTCTCATCGCTCTTTCCATTTCACCATACACAAACAAATTATCAACACAAATAGAAACCACTCCCATCTTCAAACAAAAACCTCTGCCATTATCATCAAACAGAATGCAAGAACATACCCAAGATCATCGTCAAATAAAAACCACTATCATCGAAGAAGAAGAAGAAGTTCTACTCTTCTTCATCTGGGTTTGTGATGTTTTTTAGAAGAAGAAGACTTATGATGTTTCAGGTTTAAATGGTTGAAGAAATTTGGGTCTATTTGATTAGTTGAAGGAATTTGTGTTTATTTGATTGAAAAAATCCGGGTGTGTGTGAGAAAATCTTACGTTTTTATGTTACTTTGTTCCAAATTTTGCATTGATTTTGTGTTTTTTATTGACAAAATCTGGATTTGGTTTGGCTGAATTAATTTTTGCATTGATTTTGTGTTTGTTACTGAAAAAATCTAGGTTAGGTTTGGTTTCGTTAAGAAGATCCTACATTTTTATGTTATTTTGTTCTAATTTTTGCATTCATTTTGTGTTTGGTCTACATTTTTATGTTATTTTGTTTTAATTTTTACATTGATTTTGTGTTTGGTTTTTGAATTGGCAAAATTGCTTTTTCACCTGGGTTTGTTTGAGAAGAAGTGCAGAAGTGCTTCTTCTAATTTTTTCATCTATTTTTTTTTTTCAATTGTTTTGATTTTTTTTTCTTTTTATTTTTAATTCTTTTGATCTCTATCATCCATTTTAGAGATGGAAGGTAGAAATTTATTGTTTTTATTTTTAAGAAAATGTGAAATTTTTCTTTATATTTAAAATTATGTTTTATTATTTTTTTAAATTTCAAAATCATTTAATTTTTAATATATTTTATAATTTTTAAAATTTTCAATTATTTTAAATGGATCTCCACCATCCAGATGGACAGTGGATATCCAAACAACTTATTAATTAATGTAATTTAAAAAAAAATTAAAAATAAAAGAAAATGACCCAAATACCCTTATCGTAGTTAACTGAAATGGTCAATTATAGTTAAATCGTTAGTGAAGGGAATGATGTTATTACAAAAAGTAAAAGTGGTTTTTATTTGTAATAAGACATATGTCCAGAGAGTTTTGAGTAATTCTCTCGTATATATATTATCAAGATTATTAAAATCAAGAAGAAATAAAAAATATTGTGATTGTAAGAATAGTTTGGTTAACCACACCTTTCCATAAAATGAAGATCCTAAGCGGCTGTTTGGAATTGTTTTTTAAAACAATTTTCTATTTTGAAAAAGGAAAAATGCATACAATTATGTTTGATAATCATTTAAAAAAACATGTATTTGGAAATGAAATATTTTCAAAAATTGCAACGTGGGATTGGAAACCTATTTTTTTCCCTTTTCCATCATTTTCAAAAATGATGGATTGTTGAACAAAAAAATGTATAAAAAGAAAGGAAAAGAAACATAAACACCAAAGACTCTGGCAACGAAGGCCGATCTAGTTCAACCACAAAAATAATCTGATTGAACTAGATTGGAACAATTAGAGTAGAACTAGATTTGGTTCAATAGAAAAAAATAATAAAAAAAATTGAGTCACTAACCAGTTACTAGCCATATATCGCAAACCTGACCCGATTATCTCCAACGACGAAATAGTAAAAGCACAAGAAGATGACAAAGAAGAAGACCTAGAAGAAGATGACGATGATGACAACTACATTGAAGAGACTCCGACGGCACATCACCAAAGGTGAGATGCGGGTGGGAGGCAGCGACGGTGAGGATAGAGCCATTGTGTGAAGAAGTGGAGTGAGAGAGAGCAGTGAGGTGAGAGAGAGAGAGAGAGAGTAGTGGGGTGAGAGAGAAGGATGTGTGAAAAAGATAGAGATCGATGAGGATTGTGAATTTGATGAAGAGAGGGAGAGAATGGTGAGGTGAGAGAAAAAGTACTTCATTATTTTTTTTTTTCAAAGTTGTACCAAATAACTTTTATCATTTTTTGTTTTCGAAATGAATTTTCGAAAATGCTACTAAACGTTTACCGTTTTTTAAAACATTATTTTCAAAATATGGTTTTTGTTTTTGAAAAATATTTTTAAAAACAATATTTTAAAAATGTATCCAAATACACTCTAAGCTTAAATTCATCATCCTTCAATTAACATATAATAATAATAATATAACAAGTGGAAAAGATATAAAACTCTCAACAGTTAGATGCATCTATCAACTAACATTTAGTTGTCAATATTTTATAAGATTTTGACATAATGACTAATTTATGGGTGTTTAGATGTCAGTATGATCAAATGGCCTATTTTAAACCTTATATCTAAATCAAGCTTTCTTAGAGTATACCGATTGAATTCGGTCCAACAGTAATTTCAAAAAGAAATAAAAGAATTGCAAGGCTTTTAAGAAACAAAGCTTTGAACCAAATTTTATTTTAGAGTTCAATTTGGTTCAATCCTATTATTGTATATGTTCAATCCAATTCTGAACTTTGAAAAAAATAAAATACCTTAACTAAATCAAATCCAATACAATCGGATTGACACCTCTAGACTATATAAAAACTATTTATCTTCATTGTAATATAATATAATACGGTTGTTAACATATCATAACTTCAAGTCTTAAATACTAAGTTGTGTCATTTCTTATCAGCTTAAACTTTGAAATTTGATGGTAACTAATATGATATAAAAGTTTGTAGGTCTTTGGCTCAAACCCTCTTTCTCCCCCTTTAATTTATTATCTTGTTGCAGATGTTATACGATAAGGGATATTTAACATGTGTCTCTTATTTGTTATCTATTCATATTACACATAAGGGAACGTATTAACGTATCATAACCTCAAGTCTTAAATACTATAGTTTTGCAAATGAGGGGACATGTTAATTTATCATTATATCAAGTCTTAAATACTATAGTTTGCATATAAAGAGGCAGGTTAACTGATAATAACTTCAAACTTTAAATATTATAATTGAGTCATTTTCTATCAACTTAAACTTTTGGGTCTGATGATAACTTAAAACGATGTTGAATTAGTTTCGAAGAACTCTTTTGTATAATTGACTCACAAGTCACCTAAGTCAAAAAAGAAATGAAGAATTTCATTTTGATTTTCTATATTTTCAGAAAACTTCTTGTTTTTAAATGTAAATACGTTAATGATTCCCATGACCTCTATTCAAAAACTAACTTTTTAAGTTATACCCAATCGTTAGTCAAGTGTTAGTCAAATATTGAAGATGAGTGGTAATTTCGACTTTTGACACTCTTGTTAGATGCGTCGCATAGACAAAAAAGGAAAATAAAATGAAAAAATAAAAAGATTTGCACCCTCCATCATGGACGGTAAAAATTAAACTTAATTAAAATAAAATTAAAATTAAAAATAATAATTAATAAAAATATATCTTCATTGTCTATCTCTAAAATAGACGATAAGAGATCAAAATCAATTTAATAATTTATTAAATTATTAAACATTTTTTTTACAAAAAGTTTGAACTAGATTATTGACCTATCTAGCTCCAACACTTTAGATCATTTGACGATTCGGTTGGTCGAATCAAATTGTTGCCGTTTGATAATATGATTTGAACCAGATTGTCATGACAATCTGTTCGTTTCTCTTTATCGCATGATGAAGCTCCATCATGTGATAAAGATGGAGGTTCAACCTTTATCTTCGATGATGGATAGCTGACAGAGATGGAGGTGGAGATGCAGATTGGATCTACACTGTTCATCAATCTATCAACACCGATGGATAGTGGCGATCCAGGTTGGATCTCTACCTCCTTTTTTTTTTGCAACTTTTTTCTAATATTTTAATTTTATAAAAATGTCCACCGTCCATACATGTTGATAGACAATGGTTATTAGAGGCGAGTTTTTAATTTTTAGCCCTCCTCTTTTCTTTTCTTTTAATCTTTTTTATTTTTATTTTTTTTATTTTTTAATATTTTAATTTTAACTTTAGTCTAATTTTTATTTTTAATTTAAATTTTTATCATTGAATATTTGCCGTCAATCTCAACTTGACGGATGGTGGAGATCTATTTTTTTTTTTATTAATTTTAAAAAAGGCTAAAATAATAATTTGTTAAAATGGTAAAATCGTAAATTTAAAGAGTTTAAAATATGGAAAGACAAAATAGACTTTTTGGACTTTCTATTAATGATCAAAATCAAAATAAACATTAGAGGAACTAATTTGAAGAGCTATTTTCTGAACAGGGACTACGAGAGTCTTAAACGCATTTGCGTTTGAAGACGAGAAGTTTCCCGAAAACATAGATATCAAGACTTTTAAGAAATAAAGAAACAAAGCTTTGAACTAGATTTGATTGGACCTTTCAGTAAATTTTATAGTTCAATTTAGTTCAATCCTATCATTGTATATGTTCAAACTAATTCTAAAATTTGAAAAAAATTGAAATACCTTGACTGGATCAAATTCAATACAATCGGACTAACACCTCTGAACTATATAAAAACTAATTATCTTTGTAGTTATATAATATAATTACGGTGTTGAATTAGTTTCTAAGAACTTCTATGTATAATTGACTCACAAGTCGCCAAGTCAAAAAGAAAAGGAGAAAAAATCATTGTAACAATTCAAAGATTAGAGCATTATCCATTTAAAAAAAGGGAAAATTGCATCTAGAACCTTGAATATTTCCATATTAATATTCAAAGTTTAAAATTTATCAAGGAATAGTATTCTATCGTTAGCAGAGAACTATTAATATTTAATAGAGAAATGGTAAAATGATCATTGGGCAAATTGCACAAACCCCTTTGAGGTTTGGTAAAATTATACAAAAATGAAGATATTTAGGTAACTCACACTAACTTCCCTTGAGGTTGTAAAAACTTAGCATAAACCTTTCATGCGGTTAGTTAACTACAGTTAAATTTTTACAATCAATGGTTAAAGATGCAAAAAGACTAAAATATCTTTCGAGTCAAATTTAAAGTCAATATTTTATTTTTTATAAATTTAAATTTAATATAATATATATTTTTAATTTCATTAAAAATGCCAAAATTTAAAAAAAAAAAAAAAAATTGCATCAGCGATGGAGACAAATAGGTCTCCATCTTCGAAGAGAACTCTGGTGATGGAAACCTTTTGACTCCATCGTTGGAGACCAGAGTCTCAAGCAATGGAGATAAAACCTCTCAATCGCTGAAGATTCTGGGCTGTGGCAATGGAGACCCCATTAGTCTACAGCGTTGGAGATCGTCTCTGACGATGCCAAAGACCCTTAATCTCCGACGATGGAAACTAGGTTTTCAGTAATGGAGACACGGTCTCTAACTGGAGACTTCGCATCATAGAGATCCTCTTTTTTATTTTTATGTTTTATTTTTTCATCTCCATCTTTAGAGACTCTGGTCTCCGGCAATGGAGACCAGGTCTCCATCGCTGAAGACGAGATCTCAAGTTGGACACTTCGCATCTCCAACTGGAGACTTGGTCTCTGATGATGGAGACCGGTTCTAGTCTCCATCGTCGAAGACCAGAATTTGGTCTCCATGGGACACCAGTCTGGTTTGCCATGGAGATCCTCTTTTTTATTATTTTATTACTCTTTCTTTTTTTGTTTTTTAAATTACTTAAACAATATATATTAAATTAAAATATTTTTAAGCTATGTGTTGACCATTTACCTTTGATAATTTTGACTTAACGGAGGTTGACTAATGGTTGACTAATAGTAGGGGAGATTTGTGCTTAATTTTTGAAACTTCAGATAGTGTGAGTACAAGTTACCCAAACATCATTATTTTTGTGCAATTTCGCTCAAAGCTCAGAAGCGATTTGTGCACTTTGCCGATGATCATTTTACCTATGAAATAAATAAAAGGAAAAATTGCACTAACTAGTCCTATACATATATGTATGTAAAATTACATTCTTCGGCAATTAATTCGTTAATTACGTGAACACTTTTAAATTTGTTGATCGTTAATTGACTAATTCCAAAAATTAATTGTTGTAAGGAAAGTACTAAATTGCATATTTCCTTTTCTTAAAAAAATAATTTAAAATTTATTTAATTATTTAAAAAAAGAAAAGTAAATAATTAACAAAAAAGGCAACTCCATTGACGGTTTAAAGGACTCCATCATCGGAGGAGCTTCATCTATAGTTGTTGAGGAGGGATCTCCTTTATAAATAAAGATCTCGGGTCTCTTCCATTTGAAGGAGATCCATTGCAATCTCCTCCAAGAGGAGGAGACTAAGATCAAATCTCTACAAAGCGGAGGAGATCGTATCGATCTCCTACCTAATTGGAGGAGGTTGCCTTTGATCTTCTCCAATTGTTGAAAGAGAGTGAAATCTCCTTAAGTGATTAGAGGAGATCAATGGCCATCTTTGATCTTCTCCAATTGTTGAAAGAGAGTGAAATCTCCTTAAGTGATTAGAGGAGATCAATGGCCATCTTTTCTAGTCAATGGGGAGACTGATTGTGATTTCCTTCGATGGAAGGATAGCACGATCGTGATCTCTTTTGATTGGAGAAAACTACGTCGAATCTTGTCCAAATGGAGGAGATCCGAGATCCTTTAATTAGTGGAGGAACCATCTCCACTAACTAGAGGTAATGCTCCGCCGATGATGGAGTACATTCCACCATTATTGGTGTATTTCAATTTGTGAATTTTTAATTTTAGAAAGTTTTGGATTTGTTTTACAATTTTAATATTTTTAGATTTGAAATTATTAAAACATGTGGGGTAGTTTCAACTTTTCCTTACCCCTTGGTCTTACATGCATATAGGTGAAGTGAGTGCAATTTTTCCTAAATAAAATTAAAAATAAAAAGTTAAATATTGTTTAATATTTTAGAAAAAGAAAATCAACACGCAAAGTCTTCGTCTTCGTCATCAAAGCACAAAACTTTCATCATCATATTCAACAAAAAAAGAATATTTCAAAAAAAAAAAACAAAAAACTTAACAAAAAAAAATCTCCGATCTAATCCTTCAATGGACCAAACATAATCCATCAATGGAACAAATTGGGCATTTTTCTTAATTTTTTAAAATTCCTTTATTTTTAATAATAGTTAATTTAGTTTTTAATAAATATTCAATTTAAACCATTAGATTTGTTGGCTTTCACATAAATGAGTTCTAAAGATATCAATGACTCAAGTTGACAAATCAAAGTGCCCTAAATTGATATCATTCATTTAAATATGCTTCTTTTAGCCCCAAATCTATTTCTTGACTTGAGCATTAGAAAGGTTACGATAGCAACAATAGCAATTACCCTTATGATAGTCTCTTTCTAACGAATATAGATTTTTAATGGATCGTCATCATCCACAAATAAAATCGACGTTCAACCATAAACAAGATCTTTTAAACTTAAATCACATTTTTAATCTTCTCTATGATAATTTTTTCCATCATTAATAATTTAGACTTTTCACATAATAGATCCAATCAATATTTAAATATAACAACTATAAACTAACGATAATATACCATAATACAATAAACCTCAAACCTTGGATATTAAACTATATACTCATAATTTCAATAGGCTTTAGTTGTTTGTCCTTTGTTTTTTAGAAACAACTATCCATATCGTGTTAGTAGAAGCGTAACTCAGTAAGTTCCTACAGTTTACTTTTCATTTCTAGGATTAAATATATGGGTCATATTAGCTGCGTCTAATCTTGATACGTTCCGATAATTTGTCTTAGATTTTAGGAGTATCTATTCAAACCACATTAACGATGTGTAATTTTGATAATTTTGATAGGTTTCGACAGTTCTTTGATCCACAATCTATCAGCTTTCCAAAAAAAAAAAAATTAATAACCATTACAAGATATGTTAATACAATAAAACCTCAACCGTTGAATGTTAAACTATATGCTCATCATTGAGGTATACCCCAATGCAAAATTCCCCATATAAACATTACAAAATTAAACAACCATTCAAGGCATTGATTTGATTCCATGATACGACACCGCGTAATGGTTAGTGCGCAGATAATGCCCTCTCTCTCTCTCTCTCTCTCTCTCTCCCTGTCTCTCTCTCCCTCTTCACTCACTCAAATCCAACCAACCCCACTCTTTTACAGGACTTTTAAATCCCACAAATTCAAAAAAAAAAAAACTTAAAAAAAAAAAAAAAGGAAAGGAAACAGATAAACCACCACTATCTCTTAACTAAAAGCCCATACTTGTCATTTACAGATAGTAACTCCACTCTCTCTCTCTCTCTCTCTCTCTCTCTCTCTCTTTCTATCTCTTCCTTCTTGTTCAAAGTTTCAAACCCTAAACAATATTTCCAAAATATTTAAAAAAAAAAATTTAAATAAAAAAACAACAACAAACGGATACAGTAGGTTCAATTTCCTTGTAGTAGAAAAAAAAAGGGAAAAAATGGTTGCACCAAACGAAGACTATGTGAACCCAGATCAGCACCAAACAAGCAGCGGAGAAGAGGAAGCAGAATAAGGACATTGAGACTCTTACATGCTGCATTTTCCATCTCCATGGGGAAGTCGGCCGAGGAGGAGCAGAATCTCGCTGCTGGAGGTGTCGGCAGCGACGCTGTAGAGAGCAGTAATGTGGAGGAGGGGGGTGGTGGTGGCGGCAGCGGCGGCGGCGGCGGTGTGTTAGTGAGTGGATGCAATTGGGTTTATAGGGTTGTTGGGTTCAAGTGCTTCTTGATGCTGTTGTTGTCTATGGCTGTTTTTCTCTCTGCTTTGTTCTGGTTGCCACCTTTTCTTCAGTTCGCCGATCAGAAGGAGTTGGATCTTGATTCCAAGTTAAAAGGTCACGATTCTTGTCCCCTTTTTTTGGTTTCTGGGTTTTTCGTTTCTTGATGTGGGTGTGGATCTAGATTCTCCTTTTTTTTTTTTTTCTTTTTTGGTTTGATTTATTTTTTTTGTTGGGTTGGTTTATGATTTATAAAATGTAGGCAAATAGATTGATTTTATTTGTTGAATTGGGTTGTTTTTTTTTTATTAAATTTTTATTTATGAGTGATTTAATATTTATTTTTTTGATAATTTTTTTGGGGGGTTTTGATTGGTGATTAAATGTAGTGAGATAGATGTGTTATGTTTGATGAATTGGGTATTTTTATTTTTATTTTGAGTGATTAAATATTCATTTTTGGTGGGTAGTTGTTGTTTATATATATTTGGTTTCTGAGTTTTTTCTTTCTTGATATGAGTGTGGATCTATATATATATATGTTTAAATTTTTTGGTTGGGTTGGTTTTTGATTTATATAATTAGATGGATTTTATTTGTTGAATTGGGTTTTTTTTTTTTTTTTCAATTTTTATTTATGAGTGATTTAATATAAATTTTTTTGAATGTCGTGAGATAGATGGGTTATGTTGGATGAATTGGGTATTTTTATATTTATTTTGAATGATTTAATATTTATTTTGATGGGTAGTTGTTGTTTATATATATTTTTTGTGTTTTTATTTTGGGTTTATTTTGATTTAGGACAGAGAAATGAAAATCGACTTTTTAGAATTGTAGTAATTAATTTTCCTAGATTTTTGGGTAGATGATTACGGTGGTTGTCTTGCAAATACGTATGTTGAGTGACGTGTAGTAGATTTGGAAGAAGTTGAGTACATTTGTGTAAATTCAGTTTAGATGCTAGATACAGTAAATTTTAGTCAGAGAATTTTTTCTTTTTTTTTGACGAAATTTTAGTCAGAGAGTTTATTGATTGGGATATTTACAGTTATAATTTCTATTTTTTAATATAATCTAGTATCTTTAGAAGTTCAATGTTAGGTTTGTTTTCTAAGTCTGGTTATGTATATTTGGAAGGGCAAGGTTCGTTTTGTCAACATCATCTTCATCGTCTTATTTGGGTAAAATTCCATGTATTGAGTTTCTAATTTTTGGCTTGAGGGTGTTTGAGCATGATATAAGCCATAAGGAAGTGTCTTGATTGTTCAATTCTACTAGTTTGTGTAGAAGTGCGTTGAACAAGTGTCTAAATGGTTGTTTCTAGTTTTCTCGTTCTGCTTGAATCCCAGATCATTTAGTTGATATAAGTGAAGATGTGTGTGTGCATATTAGTTTATTGTTCACTTCTTATATGCATCCAAATTAAGTGTGGGTCAAGAATTGAAATGGGACCTATGTAATTGGCACTGATAGTTGAGACAAGGGTTTTTGGGATCTGAGTTTAGTTGCATCTATTGAAGATAAAGGGTTAAGAGACTATTATCGAAAAAGTTAATTGTAATATTTAGTTAGACTATTTATAAAAGTTGTTGTCATTTCCAAAATTCTTGAGGTTTTTATTCATGTAAAGTATCGATATGTTTCTGGGACCGGCTTCTGTGTTTTAACCTTGTGATGTGAGTGGGATGGATGGATGTAAAAGAGTCACATTCAAGGTGAATGCTTCTGGTTGGACTCTGCATGACACGGGAATAGGTCTTGCTTGTTAGGACTAGGCAGTCCAAATTCTGTCTGTTTTGAGCAAATGGAGAAGGTAGAGGACTGAAATGAGATTCAGGATTTCTTATCGTCTTCATCTCCAAAGCATTGGATTACTTATTAGCCTCCAAATCGTTATAATTTAGTTCACTTTGCTATAAATCTTCTCCTAGATATAATGGAGTCTAGATGTACAATGCACCATCTCAGTAGCCAATATTCATGATTTAGGTCGTGGACATTTGTGTGCATTAGGAATGGCATCCGGGAATTTTAAATGTGATGATTTGTATGTGTTCTTTTTGAATCTTAGAACCTAGAATGATGTTAGCATATTCCTTTTGAGGTCAGTATAATATCCTTAAAAACATAGGCTATTCATTTTTCCCCCTTGTTATCATCGGTAATTCAGCGCTATAATTATTGAAAGTTGTCAATGAGATAATAATATTGAATTCTATGGCATCAAAAGATGCCATGGATGCTGGCACAGGTTTGCTATACCGATGATTGATGCTTTTTGTGTTTTGTTGTGGAACATGGGTGTAATCTTCTGTGCCAGAGGTCAATCTGTTTGTCAGTTTATGATATGGGCTTTGAGGAACACCCAGCAGACCATTTGGTGCTTCGTGTGGAGCACTTTACAGTACTTTAGTTAAAGTGCCACAAGAAACTAAACAGTACTTTAGTTTTGCAATGACAGCATTAAGGCATTGGTGGGTTTGGGACAAACAAGAAATGTTTTGGTTTTTCTCATCACTCTATTTTGATATTATTTATGCAACTGTTTTCACTTGTAAGGGGTTTCTTTATGTGAATAATGTAGGGTTTTATATATTTATTTATGTTTTATGATAATCATCATAATCGCATAGGTCAAATTCATGGTATAACTTTTTCCTTATTTGATTCTTCGAGCATGATTGATGATTCCTTGAACTAATTTGTTATATACTTCATACCTGCATGGTTGATAATATCTGTTAATGCAGATCATGATATCGCTGCAAGTTTTAATGTTAAGAAGTCGGTTTCTTTCTTGGAAGACAATATCTCGCAACTTGAGGATGACATTTTCCTTGAGATAGGTGTTCCAAGCACCAAAGTATGCTCTTAGTTGTCTTCTGATTACATATGTCTTTCTAGTTTTTCCTCTTTTCTTTTTCTCTATGTTGACTGTCGTCTTTCAACTTTGAATCAGGTGGTTATCTTATCTCTAGAACCTTTAGCTGGATCAAACAACACAACAGTCGTGTTTGGGGTTGATCCTGATGCGAAAGGTTCAAAAATATCTCTATATTCTCTGAGTTTGATAAGGGCATCATTTGAATTTCTGGCTGCAAGGCAATTATCACTTCGCCTGACTACAGCCCTGTTTGGTGACCCGTCCTTTTTTGAGGTATTAAAATTCCCTGGAGGGATTACTGTGATTCCTCAACAGAGTGCATTTCTTCTGCAGAAAGTGCAAATTCCTTTCAACTTTACTCTAAACTTTTCTATTAAGTTAATACGAGAAAATTTCGGTGAACTGACTAGCCAGTTGAAGTCAGGATTACATCTCACACCGTATGAGGTATGGCAATCTTGTCTATTATTTTCATTGGATCTATTTTTTTCTTTTTGTCTCATTATTTGTGATGTTGCATTTATATCTTTGATTTTATATATGAGAATAAGCATCTAACGAGGAAGAAACTTCTGTCTTGAGTAGCTGTACGTATTTTATTTCATGACTAGATATTGAGCTATTTTTTACATTTGAGGGTGGGGTTTTCTCATATTGTAATGGACATTGTGCAAAAATTTGATTACTTTATTTTGGGGATTGCAGAATTTGTATATAAGATTGTCAAATTCAAAAGGTTCTACAGTGGCTCCACCCACACTTGTGGAGTCCACTGTTCTTTTGGCAGTTGGGAATTCTCCCTCAATGCCGAGAGTGAAGCAACTGGCTCAGACCATCTCTGGTTCCCATTCGAAAAACCTTGGACTGAATAACACTGTGTTCGGTAGGGTTAAGCAAGTCCGTCTTTCATCCATCCTGCAACACTCCCTCCATGGTGGCGGCGACAGCAATGTCCCCACAGGGTCACCTTCTTCTTCTCCTCTACCTCAACCCCACCACCATCACCACCGCCACCACCATCATCACCATCATCATCACCACAATGATCATCTAGCTCCTGCACCTGCACCTGCAACTCAGAAAGCTGCACCTAAAACTCGGACTGGTGCCCCTGCACCTCAGCATGGCTCATCTGCCTCGAAGAAAAATTCTCCTGCGCCTCAGGGAAGTTATGAGGCAAAGCCTCCTGGCTGTCACATGGGCAATAGAGGGGGGAATTCAGGCAAGGGTGGAAAGACATCTCATTTAGGCCCTACCATTGCTCCCAAAATTTCCCCTCATGTTTTTGCTGCACCACCACATGCACACTTGGCACCTCCAACGCCCATGCCTGCACCTGTCTCCCGTTCAAGACCTGCATCTGGGCCTTTACCAAATGTAGTTTTTGCTCATAGCCATCCCCCAACAACGAGTGGTTCAGATGGAGATCATTCGAACACGATGCCATCAGTTTCACCCTCTCCTTCATCATGTGAGCATCTGAACTATTCATAATGTGGTGCTTTCTGTCTATTGATTGTAGATTAAAAATTTTAAAAATCCAATTTTTTGCAAGTAATTTTGGAGGAATCGTCTGCATTGTCATTTTTGCAATGATTGTTCATATTTATTATACCATTTGCTTCATTTCTTAGAGCTCTTGTTGATGCTGAAGTAAATACATCAGACTCCTTTGATGTTGATCTGTGCTTAGCATATGCAGTTTTCATTTCATCAATTGTAAACTTAAGTTTGGTCCTAGATTTCAGAGTTAAATTTCTTTCAGGTGCCTGTCATCATCAAACATCATCAACATTCAGTAAATAATTCTGTTTCATAGTGAATATCAGTCAGGTTATGATTCTGTTACGCTATTTTTGCAGCTTCTGCAGATCGTACAACTGTTCAATTGGCATATTCACTCTTGTTAGCTGTTATATTACATTTAAAATGACAAGAGAGTGGAAGGACCTATTTTCTGGTTAAATTACTTCTCCAGTATTAGAGGGAAGCAATTGTAATTTTCAAACTTAAATGAAAAGGATAAATTGGAGGAGCTTTGTAAGTGAGAGCTATGCGAAGGGCATGCCTCACAATCTGAGTGGATATATGTTTTGTGCGTGTAAATATTTGATTAAAAGTTCAGCTGGGAAATGCATTTTCAGGTCAAAGTCACAGAGGTGGCAGGCCCTTGCTTATGTGCATTTACCGCTATTTTGTGTATTTTCTTCTTTCAGAAATGTAAGGGGGTAAAAATGTAACAATTGTATCACTTTGTTTTCATCTTTTTCAGTTCCTATAAGCCAATCAGGTGGGAAAATTTTGATCTCAAATTGCAGATCTTCCATTCTTATTCTGTGCTCTCTCTTGATGTATCTTGTTTTTGGCCTGCTTCAACAGAAAGAAGTGGATCTTTAGATAGAGAAAATTTTGTTAAAGTTATATTCATTTTATTCAGTCTAGACCACAGTTAATTTAGATGCCTGATCATGACAATGGTCCATCAACCTAGACTTGGGGCTTTGCAACTTGAATGCATTGTTGCAGGGTCTCCATGGATGGATGGACCAAAAATTCCCAGGACTGTTCTACTTGAAAAGAACTTTTTATCTTTCTTCTCCTCTATTCTTTACATATGTTTTCATTTTATACTTTCCTTCTAGATGAATTGTGGATTTGGTGAAGGGATATGGTTGTTGGGTGTTGGGTGAATGGGTTCCATTGGATTTGATGTATTGATGTTTGGAGGCAGATGAATGCAATTATTATATTTAAATTTTTATGCATTTTTGTTTGTCCCAACTACCAAATTTTGAGATACTTGGTTGGTCTAGATTTGGTCCAAGCTTTTCAAAGTCATTTTGTTTGTTTGCTCTTGACTAGTGAACTCTTCCTGTCTTTCAAGGTAAAAAGCGTCCTGCAACATTGCGCTGTCTGCATGTTTTAAATGCCTGTAACATTTTCATCAATGGGGCTGAAAATCAAACAAGGCGGCTTCATTTGGAGATTGCATGTTCATCTGGTGCTGTCTTAGCTGACCTTTTGGGGTTGCATAATTTCATTACCTTTTGTAGTTTTATCATTTTAAACATTGATTATTAAACATATTAGCTCATTTCACAGTTCAATGTGGATTGCATTTGGTGATAAATCATTTGTTACAAACATGGTTTTAGTACTAAATGATGAATAATTGATTGTCGACGACGATCAATTTGAGACTTGACTCATTCTTCTCCAAAATTTTTGTAACAAATTTAATTAACCTTAGGGGACATTTGCAATCAATTCAGTTTTTATTTTTATTTTATTTTATTAATTTTTTGTTATCTATCTTGCGAATGCAAGTTACAATTGACTCTCTAGATACTAGCTTTTATAGAACAATTTGGAACGCAGCACTTTATTAAATTCTATTCTTTGTAATAACAGAAAAAGAGAGAATTCATATTAAGTGGGAGAAAACTAGCTTTTTAACTAGGGAGATTATTGTATAATTTACCTTTTTATAGGAGAGGGTAGATTGTCCACTCTTGGTGGATGGCACTAGTACTTGCCATAACTTGTGCACAAATTCTTAGCATTGAATAGCAAATTTAATTGCCCATTTTCTAATTGAAATGACAATCAAAGATGTTCAAGTTTTGTTTTGTTTTGTTTTGTGTTGTTTTTTTTTTTAAGCAAAAGATGTTTGAGTTTTATTGGAGCTAAGAAAAGGAACTTGATTCCTTGAGTGAGAGAGACTCCTTGGATGAGAGAAGAATCAAAATTCCCTCCTTAATTTAAGTGGAGTCCACTTAATTGACTCTCAAAAGCTTTTTGGATGTGTTTATTACAATAGATTAGATTGAGATTGAATAAATTCTAATCCTATCCGTTGTTTGGTGGTTGCATGGGATTAGATTTCTCAAATCCCATGAAACCATTGCATCTCATGTTAGTGGGACAATTTTAACCCAATTGGTGGGTTAAATTTATTCCACCAATCGTGGGGCACTTTTTTATATTTTATTTGTTCATTTCATTTCTTACATTAATTACATAAAATATTAAATTTATTTTTAATATTATTTTCATATACTTTGTTGAAATATTAAAAAATAATATATTTCATAACAATAAAATAAATATTATTTTAGAATTAGTTTTAAAGAGTTAGATTTTACTTTTTAAAATAATACTAAAACTTTTCTAGTTTTGTTTCATAAAAATAATATACATAATTATTTTTGGTCTGATCTCATAATACATCAAATTTTTAATCTAATTCTTTACAACACTAAACACATCACAATATTTATTTATATAATTCAATCTTATCCAATTCAATTCAATCTCGTGTCATGTGCCATAGGAGATATTGTTTTTTAATAATTATTTTATTCACAAATCAGGAAACCTTTCCATATAGAATCAAGATTTTATATGTTTTGGAAATAAAATCCTATCCACCGAACATTTTTTTTTTTAATTTAATTATTTTATAAAATTATATGTTGATTTTGTGTTTCTATCAACATCCAACGCTCAATTATAAAGGACAACGATTTTAACTAGGACAAGGATTTTATCCAAGAACTACCAAAACATACTTATCATCTTGCCATATTATCTTAAAAGCCCATATAAAATCTATAAATTGATAGAAGTGTTTATTATTATTATTTTCTTCAAAGAATTGATAGAAGTGTTTTCTTCTTCAAAAGATTGATAGAAGCAGTTTTTTGTTTAAAAAAAAAAACAAATAAAAAACAAATGGCTAGAAGGAACACTGATGTTGAAGAGGAAGAGATCTCAAAGCTTGAAGAAGGAGTTGCCACCTTGAGCACTGATCAGCATGCACACAAGAACAACACTGGTTGTTTTTCTGCTGCAACTGTTGCCATTACACAAAAGGTTGGTGACCTAAATTTGATCATATCAGCTCTTATATTTACCTACCTACTTTAATTTACATTAAAAGCACCATTTGAGTGTAAGTACTTTTGTTTTTGGTAGAAAACATCTATCAATCAAAAGCACTTTTCTCTATTTTATAAAAAAGTCACTTTTTGGGAAATCATTTTTGCCAAAGGTTTTTTGATCATGATAAACGTTCTAAACCCTAAAATGAGTTTTAATTATAAAAGAATACTATTGAATGTAGTAGTTTTAATTGTTTTTTTCAATTACTCAAACACAGTCAAGAAAAAAAGTAAATAAAAATAATTAAAAAAAATATTTTTTAAAATAAATACATGATTATATAAATATTAAAAGTAAATTTTACTATACAACATGATCAATTTTAACACTTCTTTAATGCACCAATGCATGCATACTTGTATAATAATTTTTTTTTTTAATCAAACACTATAAATAGTTTATAATTTTTTTTTTTGCTTAATAAACATTGGATTATTTTTCAGATAATTGCGGAGGTTATTGGGACCTTTTTTGTAATATTCTCCGGTTGTGGTTCGGTGGCAGTAAATAAGATCTATGGATCAGTGACTTTTCCAGGGATATGTGTGACATGGGGTTCGATTGTAATGGTTATGATTTATTGTGTTGGACATATTTCTGGAGCTCACTTCAATCCGGCAGTCACCATCACTCTTGCCATTTTCAGACGATTTCCATGGTTGGAGGTAAGTGAAATCCTCTTGTTCATAGATAATCTATAATTACTCATCTTTGTTAGTTCATATATATATATATAGTAAGTGAAATCCTCTTGTTCATATATAATCTACAATTACTTATTTTTGTTAGTTCATATATATATATATATTTATATATATGGTCATTAAAATTTTGGAAAGAGATTTCCTAAACAAAACTGGAACAGATTTCTTAAAAACAAAATAAATATGATTAGATTTACTCAACAAAATTAGAATCAAATTTTCTAAAAATAAAATTAATATTTTCTTGAACTAGGACCAGACATCAGGTTAGGAAATTTGTTTCTAGTTTTGTTAAGTAAATCTAATCATATTCGTTTTGTATTTAGGAAATCTGTTTACAGTTCTGTTTAGGAAATCTGTTTCCAAAATTTTAATGACCCCATATATATATATTATTATTACTGGCATTAGATTAGGCTAAGATAAGACTTTGAAACATGACCAAGAAAAAATGCTATCCATAGAGAGTGAAAAAACTACCTATATATTAGTGGCAAATTTCAAATCGAACCTATGACCTTGATGCATGAGTGGGGGTGGCTATATCACTATGCCTACCTTATTTTTGTTAGTTCATATATATATATATATATATATTTATTTATTTATATACGGTCATTAAAATTTTGGAAAGAGATTTCCTAAACAAAACTGGAAACAGATTTCTTAAAAATAAAATAAATATGATTAGATTTACTCAACAAAATTAGAATCAAATTTTCTAAAAATAAAATAAATATTTTCTTGAACTAGGACCAGACATCAGGTTAGGAAATTTGTTTCTAATTTTGTTAAGTAAATCTAATCATATTCGTTTTGTATTTAGGAAATCTGTTTACAGTTCTGTTTAGGAAATCTGTTTCCAAAATTTTAATGACCCCATATATATATTATTATTATTACTGACATTAGATTAGGCTAAGATAAGACTTTGAAACATGACCAAGAAAAAATGCTATCCATAGAGAGTGAAAAAACTACCTATATATTAGTGGCAGATTTCAAATCGAACCTATGACCTTAATGCATGAGTGGGGGTAGCTATACCACTGTGCCTACCTTATTTTTGTTAGTTCATATATATATATATATTTATTTATATATGGTCATTAAAATTTTGGAAACAGATTTCCTAAACAAAACTGGAAACATATTTCTTAAAAACAAAATAAATATGATTAGATTTACTCAACAAAATTAGAATCAAATTTTCTAAAAATAAAATAAATATTTTCTTGAACTAGGACCAAGCATCAGGTTAGGAAATTTGTTTCTAATTTTGTTAAGTAAATCTAATCATATTCGTTTTGTATTTAGGAAATCTGTTTACAGTTCTGTTTAGGAAATCTGTTTCCAAACTTTTAATGACCCCATATATATTATTATTATTATTACTGGCATTAGATTAGGCTAAGATAAAACTTTGAAACGTGACCAAGAAAAAATTCTATCCATAGAGAGTGAAAAAACTACCTATATATTAGTGGCAGATTTCAAATCGAACCTATGACCTTGATGCATGAGTGAGGGTGGCTATACCACTGTGCCTACCCCACTTGCCACTAATGACCATATTATTTAGCAAACGAAATATAATCGTTTAAACTGACTTCAGTCTTGAAGAGTCTCCCACTAAATCATGTCTTCAAAAATCATAACACCACAAAAAACAATATATAGAATAAAATGACATCATAAGCGATTGAAATGCTTATTTCCAAAAATAAAAAATAATAATAACTAAACAAAAGTGATTGAAATGTCTTAATACAAATGTTCAGTTATAACTAATTTCTTAAAAATTATATATAAATTCTTTAATATGAATGTTCTATCATTTCAATTTTTTTTTTTGGTAGGTTCCATTGTTTATAATAGGTCAGCTAATAGGATCAATACTAGCCAGTTTGACATTAAGTTTGATGCTTCATGTAACTCCAACAGCTTATTTTGGAACTGTGCCTGTTGGATCCAACGCTCAGTCTTTGGTTGCAGAAATCATCATCTCCTTCCTCCTGATGTTCGTCGTCTCTGCTGTTGCCACTGATAGTCGAGCAGTTCATATTCTCTACCAAACCTTTTTTTATTTTTTTTTGGGATAATCCCAATATGACCCCTGTAGTTTGATGAAATAGCCAAAATCTCTCCTTACTTTAAAATATCGCTATTTTCCCCCTATTGATTTACAAAATGGATAAAAAAAACCCCTTATAGTTTATTAAAATATCCAAAAAACCCCTTATCGTCAATTTGGACATTAAAAGTCAAGAGTTGACCGTTAATATAAAAAGACAAAACTGTCTAAGTGAAATAAAATATAAAAAATGTAAGGGCAAATTGCACAAACCTCGCCTGAGATTTGGCGAAATTGCACAAATATTACGATATTTGGGTAACTCGCATGAACACTACCTGAGGTTTCAAAAACTCTGCACGAACCTCCTCTGTCGTCAGTCAACAACCGTTAAATTGTAATAGTCAATGATTAAAAATATAAAAAGACTAAAATACCCTTCAATAACATTTAAAATTAATATATTATACATTTTTTAATTAAATTTAAAAATAAAAGATAAAAAATTAAAAAAGTCAAAAAAAAAAAAAAAAAAAAAAACTGGTCTCCATGGGAGACCAGATCTGGTCTCCCAAGAGACCGACCGTCTCCATCGCTGGAGACGGCGGCGTCTCCAGCGATGGAGACGATCTCCATCGCTGGAGTCATTCCAACGATGAAGACCGATCTCCATCGCTGGAGTCATTCCAGCGATGGAGACCGATCTCCATCGCTGGAGACTCCCGTCTCCATCGTTGGAGTACAAGCGATAGAGATCGATCTCCATCCCTGGAGTACGTCTCCATCGTTGGAGACTGACTCCAGCGATGAAGATCGATCTCCATCGCTGGAATATCCAGCGATGGAGACGTATTCCAGCGATGGAGACGTGAGTCTCCAGCTATGGAGATCGGTCTCCATCGCTGGAATGACTTCAGCAATGGAGATCGTCTCCATCGCTGGAGACGGCGTCGGTCGTCTCCATCGTTGGAGACGCCGCAGTCTCCAGCGACGGAGATGGTCGGTCTCCTGGGAGACCAGATCTAGCCTCCCATGGAGACCGATTTTTTTTTTTTTTTTTTTTTGGACTTTTTTAATTTTTTATCTTTTATTTTTAAATTTAATTAAAAATATATAATATATTAATTTTAAATGTTATTGAAGGGTATTTTAGTCTTTTTATATTTTTAACCATTGACTATGACGATTTAACGGTTGTTGACTGACGACAGGGGAGGTTCGTGCAGAGTTTTTGAAACCTCAGGTAGTGTCCGTGCGAGTTACCCAAACATCGTAATATTTGTGCAATTTCGCCAAACTCAGGGGAGGTTTGTGCAATTTACCCAAAATATAAATATTTAATAAAATAATAATTTAATATTTAAAAAATTGAAAAAATCTCCACCGTCCATCTTTAAAATGGACGGTGGTGATCGAAACTATTAAAAAAAGTTTAAAATTAAAAAAAATCTCCTTTCTCTCTCTCTCTTCATTTCTCACTCTTTCTCTTCCTCTCTTTCTTCTTTTTCTTCTTCTTCCTCTCTCTCTCTTCTTTTTCTTCTTCTTCTCTCTCTCTCTGCAGCATCCAGACTGGGTTTCGTCGAAAACTCAGCTTCAATTTATGGGTTTCCGACGAAACCCATAGGCTTTTGGGTTTCCGCGTCTGAAACCCAGATTTGATCACGGAAACCCAGAGTCTCTGGGTTTTCGCGATCGGCTTTGGGTTTCCGATGCGGAAACCCAGCTTCAATCTATGGGTTTCGTCGGAAACCCATAGATCGAAGCTGGGTTTCCGCGTCAGGGAAGCCCAAAACCTATGGGTTTCGTTGAAACCCATAGATCGACGCGGAAACCCAGATCCGATCTATGGGTTTCCGACGCGAAAACCCAGAGATCGACGGGTTTTCGCGTCGGATACCCATAGATCTACGGGTTTTCGGTGCTGAAAACCCAGAGATCTCTGTGTGTCCGTGCCGGAAACTCGTAGATGGGTTTTCGGTGTGAAAACCCAGAAATCTCTGGGCTCTCAGTGCTGGAAACCCAAGGATTTCTGTGGTTTCCGGCGTTGAAAGCCCAACCCAGAATATTTGTTGGTTTTGGTTTTTTTTTGTTATGTTGCTTGTGTTTTTGATCATGTTGTTTGTGTTTTGATGATGGTTTGGTTGAATGTGTCTGAATGATGAGTGAATGTGTCTGATTGGATGATGATAATGATGGTGTTATGTATGGTGACAGTGTTGAGGGGCAGTTTGGTCTTTTCGCTATATAATCAACTCTTATTAACAGAGTTAACAGAAGGGATAAAATAGGATTTTCAGAAACTATAGAGGGTAATTAGAGATTATATTAAACTATAGGGGGGAAACTGGGATTATCCCTTTTTTTTTTTCATTAATGCTCTTTAATTTCTTTATTTATTAGAACAACATTTAAAAAGTTACATTTCTTTGATTGAAAACCCGTTTAATATTAAAATTTATCTTCTAGATATATACGGTTAAGTCTTAAAACCTTATAAGTTCTTAACAAACAATATCCGTTTCATCAATTTCAAATACTACAAACAGACACGAAAAGAAATAAATTTTAATACTTTTTTTTAGTATTTACTAGATTTAGAATTTAAGAATGAATACGATATAATTATAAAAAGTACTTTTATTTGTGTAACTTCTCTATCATCAATTGATAACAGTTTAGATAAAATATATGTATTTTTCTAATTAACAAAATAAACACAATAATTCTCTAAGTTCTATTTACATCTCTTTTAATTGTTTGTTTGCTTATCAAATTTTAGTAAACATTAAAATTGTTAAAAAATCGAGCAAATTTTTAATTAATAATTAAAAAATTACTTTGGCATTTTATTTATAAGAACATTTTGTAAATTTATAGTCAATGTTGTCCAAAACTCTTGAAATTTCTATTAAGGAATCACTAAATAGATACTCAATTCTTTGTGTTTTCATAAATTTTTTTAAAAAAATTTATGTATCTCAATATTTTTGAATGTTTCTAAAAACAGGTTTTAATAGTTGTTAAAAAATATTATTTCATTGAGCAAATTACAAATTAGTTATCCAGTTTAAATATATTTTCAGGCGAAATCGACTTTATACATTTATTATAAAATGTCTACCCATTGTTACCCCAAGTCTATTAGTTTTGACGACAAATAGTGTTACAGTGTGAGATAGATGGAAATGTCCTTAACGGACCGTTTTAATTGATTTGATCAAATAAAGAAATTAAAATAATTTAAATAAATCAAATTAAAAATATTTTTAAACCTATAATTTTTGGTTTAAACCTATAACTTTTGGTTTTTAAAAATATTTTTAATTTAATTTATTTAAATTTATATTTTTTTAGTTATTTGGTTTTTAATTATATAAAAAAAATATCTTTAAATGTGTTGAACTTGATTGACTATTGACTAATCCAAACTAGCGGTAGGTAGTTAAATTGTAATAAATTTATAAAGTTTACTCCGTCTGAGAATAGGTTTGAATTGAACAACTAATTTATAATTTACTCTGTTCCATTGAAAAAGTGCTTTCCACAAATACTCCAACACATCTTGAACTTGCAAATACAATGCCATAATTAAAGTTCGTAAAAGTCAATGCATTCATAGTAAATTACTATAATATATATATATATATATATATATTCAAGCAACATATTTGAAAATAGTTTATTTGATCACATTAATAATTTCTTACACGATTTTATTGCTTTAATAATGTTTCGACAGATTAAAGAATTTGGAGGGGTTGCTGTTGGAATGACCATCATGTTGAATGTCTTTGTTGCCGGGTAATTTTCTATTCCACAATATGATAAACGCTTTTTTCAGACTTTAGTTTTAAATGATATTATATCTTCAAAGCTCACACGAAATGAATCATAAGTATATCGAAATCTGTTGAGATCAATTATTACTTAAATGATATAAATATATATTCAAAAGTAGAAGATATGAATTTAAAAAAAAAAAAAAAACAGTAGAAGATATGTGGCTAAACCTTATTTCTGACCCTTTGTGTGAAATACAGGCCAATATCAGGAGCATCCATGAACCCAGCAAGGAGCATTGGGCCAGCAATTGTGCAGAAGGTTTACAAAGGGATATGGGTGTATGTAGTAGGTCCAATTGTTGGAGCAATTTTGGGTGGATTTGCTTATAATTTGATTAGATCCACTGACTAACCACTCGGTGAGATCATCAAGAGCATGTATTTTCTAAAATCCAATTCAATTCCCTTGCTAAGCACATCTACTTAGATCATGTTTTAATTTCATTCATTTATGGGGGGTTTGAGTACTTTACATTGTCACACACTTATGTCATGCTTGACATGATATAATATTCCATGGTTGATGATTTCATATCACTGCTGGCATCTATGCTAGCGTGTCTCTATGCATACTCATGGTTAGAGGGTTGGTTAGACAGGTCAAATCTACTCGTATTGTTACAATAAAAAAGAGAAAATCCCACGTAAATATGCGTTGTATTTTATAAAGGATAAGATGCGGATATATAGATTCACTTCTTTTATTTGTCATATTGTTCATGTGTATATCAACTCCTAGTTGAATGATTGTACACCTTCTATATTTTTACGATGAGGTTCGAGATACTTTTGGCTCATAAAGGTGGTGCAGTGAAGCCTCATTCATCTATTGAATAGTTATCTGATTGTATTAGTAATGTTTGATTATAGTAGCTCTCAACATAATATTTTAGATCATATCAATATCAACTAATATTTGATTATAGTAGCTCTCAATATATTCTAGATCATATCGATATCAACTTTAGGAAGAGAGAAAAAAAAAAAACCATTCTTTTCAATAAGTTCATATTTTCCCAAAACAGACTACTTCTATTGAATACATTTATCGATATCAACTTCAAGAAATTAAAAAAAAAATAAAAAAAAAAGGGAAGAAAAATCTTCTTTTCAACAAGTTCTTATTTTCCTATAACAGAACAGTATTTAACCGATATCTCTCAAGAAATTTTATATGGAAGTGAATCGCATAATAGGAGCAAAAATAAAAAAAAATCCGCAACCGGGATTTGATACATCGCTTTGAAATTGGCAAATTGCTGCTGCGAAATTTAACTACAAATAAAATTTGTATTATATGGTATAATCTGTTTACCGATGTCTATTTTTAAAAACACTTAAATATACTTATGGTCTTTTGCTTTATTGACCCAATGATGGAAAATATCAAATTAAAATTTGGGTGATTTTAAGGCTCAGTAATTTCCCAAAGTAAGGTCAATTGGCTCGTTCTCTAGCTAAATATTTTTTGTATTTAGCAAATAACTAATTGGTTGTGCCAATAAGAGGTTTATGACATGTAAAAGGGGTCAATGGAGTGGTAAAACACTGCATCCTATTTCATGGGTTATGGGTTCAATACTCTACGCAGCTCATCTCGGAATAAAAAAATGAGATTTTCTTCTATGCATATAAGTTGTCTTTCATCCAGGTGTGGGTGACTCTCAGTCATATTGTATGAGAGTCATTTATCCGGATCGTGTTATTTGTGTTCTATTAATTTATTCGGATCGTGTTATTTGTATTCTATTAATTTGGTATTCTCAGTAACTCAAAAAAAATAAAAAAAGTAATTTTACCTTTTTTTTTTCTTTTTTTCTTGTATTTTGGAAACTGCTAGTTTTACTTTGTCTTACTTCATTGATTGTTGCAATTTTTTTGATCGTATCATTTGTGATCTATCAATTTGGTCTTCTCAGTAGCTCAAAAAAAATTAAAAAAAAAAGTAATTTTACCTTTTTTTTTTTTTTCTTTTTTTTTGGAAACTGCTGGTTTTACTTTGTCTTGCTTCATTGATTGTTGCAAATTTTTTATGAACTTATGTTAAGAAAATTGAACTCATAACATCTCGTTTTTGAAGTTGACCTGCGAGGTATGGGCTGTGCTCAGGAGCCAATTTTATTGGACTCCATTGGGATTGAATAAAACATTTATATGTTGAGCAGCGATAGCTACACCCTTATGAAATTGTATGTACACCTCTGATTTATATATTTTCAAAATTGTAACCGTACCCTTCTTAATTAAAATCTTGATAATTTATTTTAAAAAAATGAATCCCATTTTTAACCATTTACGTTTTCCTGAGATTTTCATAAACTAAATTGATACTGTTTTCTTTGAAAGGAACTAAAATATATTTTAAAAATAAAAAGTAAATGGTATAATTTGAAAGAAAAATGAAAGAAGAAAGGATGTAATTGATAATGTATGGATAATGTTCATAAGATATGATTTTTTTTATAAAATTTTAATGAGGTGCACATAAAAAAAGGGTGTACATATGATTTTTAAAGGGTGTCCATATGACATTTAAAGGGTGTAAACATGGATACTGTTGTGTGTTCAAGTCAGGTGATGCTGGCCTGTGAGATTGGGCTATGCTTGAAGCGAATTTTACTGGACTCAATTGAAAATTGGATCAAAAAGTCACATCTTCAAGTCAGATTGCTTTAGATTATGAAGTATGTCCTAAAGAATTCGTAGGAAGGATTACAATATTAACACGGTGTTAGGATGCATTTCACAAGAAGATATTGAGTAAACTCTTCATGAATGGGCCATTTTGAAACTCGATGTACATGCAACATCATGGCAACTCATCAAGGCTTTATTTCTTTTTTTTTTTTTTTAATTTTTTTTACTCATAATATTAGGTCAGACGACTGTCGAGATATATCTGAGATAAAACTCTAATGCATAATCTAGAATGTTGTTTTTAGAAGGCGAGAAAGGTCTATCTACGTTGAGTGGAAAAATTGTCCACACTTTGTGGGCTATAATGTTTGAATCTTGTCCCCCTATTTTTTTTAGGTAGAGGTGGTGCTACTACTTGATTTCACTTTTTCACTCATCGTAGCTCTATTGGGTGCAAATACTTGGAACATTTCATGTGAGGTATTTTGAGTGGACTTATCATTGATGTTGAGAATCATGTTTTTGGCTTTAACCTCAAATGCAAGATTTTTCTTTAAAAGAGATTCAGCCGTTTTCAATCAAGAGAATCGAAACAAAATGTTGAGCTCAATCGAGTATAAAAGACAAATTAGTCACAATGTCATTCGGCACTTTTCCTTTCTCCTTTTAGTTTGTCATTCATTCATTTTCTCCTTCATTTTTTTTTTAAAAAAAGATAAAACTTGGTTTATTATCAACTTGCCGAATGCCGATACTTTTGGCATGTATACATATTTAACTCCTATTAGTCATATTTTAAGTTAAATACAAATAAAATTTATTTATCTCTCTCTTTAATTTGTAAACATTATTTATATGATCTAAATATTTATATTTATGAAAAATTGACAATTTGTCAAATGTCTATTAGGATATCAAACATTACCTCTATGATCCGGATTAAAAGAGAGACAACTACTCAGTGAGAGAGAAACCGATGGGGCGACGGCCCCCTTTGCCCTCCTAAATGATAGTTAGAAGTTTTCTTCATATGTATATATGTGTGTGTGTGTATTAAAGCTATCAATTAACACGTTAAAGATTACTGGGATTTGTTGAAATCAAACACTATTTATATGATTCAGATATTTACTCCCATAAAAGGGAAACAACGTGTTAGATGTTTATAAGGATATCAAATACTTATGCAGTCTAGATATTGATTTTGATGAAAGAGATATGACTATTCTCACAATAAATGAATATAGATAACTTGATAGTAGGTTCCTACCTAACTTGTTAGAGATCCATGGAGATTTACTGATATTAAACATTACTTGCACGCTAGGGATGTACTCCTATAGAAGGAAGACAACTATTTCCACAATAAGTGAAGATAAACAATTTGTGAGCAATTCTGATATATTTTCACGATTAATGAGATAAGCAACTTGTCAAAGGTCTATAAAAACTTATTGAGATTAAACACTTCTGGTAGAGATAAGCTACTCTCATAATAAATGAAGATAAACAAGTTATTAGAGCTTTATTGATATATAATGAGATTAAACATTATTTATACAACTAAGATATCTACCCCCATGAAAGTAATATAACTACTTCCATAATAAGTGAAGAAAACTATCTACATAAATAATGATATACATTTGGTAGAAATTACATCCTCAATCTCTTGAAAGATGAGATGGTTTGTTTTTAGAATTATATTTTATATATTTAGATTTTAAACATTTTCCTTCAAACCATTAAAAATACCGTGTCTTTAAATTTTGCCTTCTCTCAAACAAGAAAATCTTCTATTAAAAAATATTCCATTAGTCTGTCTCGTAATTGATGTGATGAGATAATCTGTCTCGTAATTGATGTGATGTGATAGATAAATGAAATTGTATCATCTTTTTTTTTTTTTTTTTTCCTTATCTTTTCCATTGATTTTTTTTCTCTTATATTTTTTATTGATTTATCTTACCGTATCAGCTATGATACAATCTAATGGAAGATTTTTTTCACTCCCAAACGAAAAAACGTTGATGAGCCCTAGAGACATGATTTCAGTGACTAGATGATACATTTGCATAGGAGATTTTTTTTTCTAAATGACCCTTTGAAGATAAGGATTTAACCATTATGCACACACTATTTGTATATTTTAAGGGATAATCCCAATGTCCTCCTCGTAGTTTAATAAAATAACCAAAATTCCTCTTTACTTTAAAAAATCACTAATAATCCCCATTTTATTTATAAAATAGATAAAAAAACCCTTTTAATTTATTAAAATATCCAAAAAACTCATATAATTAATTTGAACGTTAAAAATCAACAGTTGATCGTTATTGTATAAGGATAAAACTGTCCAAGTAAAATAAAATATAAAAAAATATAAATATTAATAAAATTATAATTTCATATTTTAAAAAATTGAAAAATTTAATATTTCAAAATTATGTCCACCGTCTATCATGTTGATGGACAATGGACATAATTCAAAAAACTAAAAATTTTAAAAAATAAAACTTAAAAGCTACAAACCACTCTCTCTCTACTTCTTATTCTCTCTCTTCCTCTCTCTTCTTTTTCTTATTTTTTTTTTCTTCTTTTTATCTATATCTTCCTCTCTCTTTTTCTTCTTCTTCTCTCTCTCTTGAAGGTATCCATCAATGGAAGGTCTTTATCAATGGAGACTCTTAATCGACGGAGACCCAAATTGGGTTTTCTCATTGAAAATCTATAGATTTATGGGTTTTTGACACTGAAAACCCAGAGATTTTTGGGTTTTCACATCGAAAACTTGAAAATGGGTTTTCAATGGGTTTCCAACGTAAAAAAACCAAGGATTTCTAAGTTTCCGACGTGAGAAACCCAAAGATTTTGCTTCGAAAATCCAGAAATCGATCGAAAACCTAACCCAATTTTTATTTTTATTTTTATTTTTATTTTATGTTGCTGGTGTGTTTGATGTTGTTGTTATAGTGTTAAGGGGTTTGATGATGATAGTGTTTGCCGTTGATGATGTTTTGGTTAAATGGAGATGAGTGAAGATGTCTCGATTGGTTGAATAGATGATGATGGTATCTGGGTTGGTTGAATAGTTGAGATGAGTAGAAGTTTTTAGGTTGGTTGAAGATGTGTCCTTCACTTTTATATATATTTTTTGAATTTTATTGCATAAAAATTGTAATTATTTTTTATTTTTAATTGAGAGATAGTTTGGTCTTTTCGCACACTATCATGGTTAGTTTGGTCTTTTCGCACACTATCATGGTTAGAATCATTTTTCACTAATAGATTTAATAGAAGGGGTAAAATAAAATTTTTAAAAACTATCGGGAGTAATTAGCAATTACTTTAAACTATAGGGGGAACTGGGATTATCCCAAAAAAAAAAGATGTACATAAATTAGTATCTAAGAAAAGTTGACAGGAACATGGAAGAAGACTCCGTTATCAGCCAACTGTCACACTCTCATTCTCTCGTGAACACATCACCTTAAGACCTCCACTCCCTTTCAAGTTTCCACTCCGTCACCGCTCCAAGTATCTTTCTCCTTTTTCTCGCCATTCAATCTTCTCTCCTGCACTTTTTAAGTTTTTGCACCCACAAAAATATCTGCAGATAGAAAGTGACACACATCACACATCATACGACTCCTCTTTGTTGTCTTTCTCGGGAACCAAACAAAACCCGACTTGCACACCTCCATTTCGTGCTCCACTCACTCTTTTCTTTACAAATATAGATCCCACCGTTGCTTTGTGGATACGTGGACACTTTTGTTGCTACTGCTTCAAGTAAAGGTGACTTCTTCATTTCTCTATTGATATATATTTTTTTAATCTGGGTCATCTTTGTTTTATGTAAAGATTGTGTTTTTCCATTGAATTCTTTGAATTTGCGATCTTTGCTCATCTGGGTATGCAAGTTTTAGTCTTTTGAAGTTTTAGTTCCAAGCTTGATATCTTTGACTGATCCTTTAGTTGCTGAGAAGATGGAGTAAAAAGGAAGATAATTAGAATTTTGAATTGACAAATCCATTAAAGATAAGAAAAAATGAGCAAGTTGTAGTATTCTAAGTGACAAAAGCTTATGTTTGTAACTTTATGGAATCCGAATGTGAATCTGGGATGTTCTTATTGTAATATTTCTTTTATAAATTTGTGTTATATTCTAATATATTGTAATATTTTAGCACTTGGGTTTTATTAGGTTTTGGTAAACTTGATCTCGGTCTAGTTTGCTTTCGGGAGAAATGGTGAATTTGGGATTGCTTTCCGGAAGCAAGTCTGTGAAATCACTGAGTGTCAGCTTCAGAATACCATATTACACTCAATGGGGTCAGAGCCTGCTTGTATGCGGCTCTGAGCCTATTCTTGGTTCATGGAATGTGAAGAAGGGCTTGTTGCTGAGGCCTGTTCATCAAGGTGATCAGCTTATATGGACTGGAAGCATTGCAGTACCAAGTGGATTCTCTTGTGAGTACTGTTATTATGTGGTGGATGATGAGAGAAATGTACTTCGATGGGAGATGGGAAAGAAGCGTAAACTGATATTGCCTGAGGGGATTAAAGATGGAGAATTAGCAGAGCTTCGTGATCTTTGGCAGGTGCAGCTCTTGTTCAATTTCTTACTATGTTTTTATGCTTCATGAGTTGTTTTTGAAGGACTTTTTCTGTTTTTGTAGTTATGGATAGTGTATAAACTACTATTCAGTTCATTGGCATGGTACTTATTTCTTGGTTTTTTCTTTAGTCTAAGTTATTTTGGTTTTCTAATTTGGAACCTTTAAACTTCTGACAACATTGTGCGTGGCTGATTATCCGGAATCTTTGTTGTAATAGGTACTTGTTGTTTTGTGCTCTCAGAGATTGCTGAATAGATAAAGAAAAATGTAAAGAAGATTTGAAATCTTAAAATATTGCTACTTTTAATTTGCAGATTCTTGTCTCTTTATTCCTTATTTTTTTTTTAAGCAGTAATAGCTTTTGATGACTAAATGGAGGACATATTTAGGCTTATACCGTATTGTAGTAATATTTGACTTTTTAGTCCATAAACTTTCTATACCTTTGCTTTCATTAGCTTGTAAAGTACCCAATACCTTATCTGTCATTAGTTTGAAGTTGATGATCCCTTTATAAAAATTCAAATATTCCACTAATTACTGAGTTCATTTATTGACCATATGCTGTGCATTGCTGCTTAAAGGAAGGGTAGGGATCTGTCTTGCAATTAGTAATGCAACTGTAGAATTTGGGATTTTACGAATGTTGTCTCCATTTATTGTTTTAGTTCCTCTTAGTAATTGAAAGGAGTATCATAGACATGTCTGCTGTATTGATGTTGAGTAATCTTGCAGTTATGGTTGCAGAAATTATCCATTGAAGTTACTAGATGCTGCTCTGACATTTATGCTTTTGGTTGGTTGATGCCAGTTCAACTTGACTGCTATGTTATTTTGAGCCTGTTGTTCTTTTTTAGTTCTTAAAGCTAATGGAAGGCGAACAAACAATTGGAAAACTATGTTGAGGTTTGATTTTAGAACTGAATTATACGGTTGCTTTTGTAGTACTGGCTATATTTATACCTGCCTATGAATGAAAGCTTCTCTCCGTGATTTCTACTGGACGGTGTAGGTTTTAATCCTTGCCTCATTCTTTTACCGGCAAGCTTCAGTTTGTAATTCCATTTAGGTAATACGTATTTGGCTCTTTGGATTGAACACTGACAATACTTCAGTCAAGCAGATGTTGATGGAAATTATTGTGATTTTGGCTGTCTTCTTGATGAGAACTATCTCTTCTTTTATGTTATTTTGTGTCCTTGGAAAAAATTAAGTTCTCAAGAGGTGCCATCCCATATCATGTTCTTACAACTGGTGAATAGCTGCATCATTAACTCATTATTACAATCAAAGTTATAACATAATAGAACTTAAGCTCTAGAAATGGTCTTGTGATGGTTAGTTGATTTCCTGGTAGCTAGAACAAATTGTTTTAACTTATGTGCCTCTTGATGCAATTAATTGCATTTAGAACATTTTGTTTCAAAAAAAAAAAAAAAATCACTTAAAACTTTTGCTGTCAACAAATCCAGACTGGTGGTGATGCTCTCCCTTTCAGAAGTGCTTTCAGAAATGTCATTTTTCGCCAAAGTTGGAGTTTGAACATAGAAAGACCTGAGGGACTCATTCTGAATAAGTTAGGTCAGGAAGGTAATTATGCTCAAATTTTAATTTCTGACACTTTCTTTAGTTTAAAGTTATAATTGGTAATTGATATCTTTCCTACTAATATGTTATTTTTGACTTATCTTGTTTAATGTAAAACAGATTCAATTCTTGTCCACTTCAAAATTTGCTCTCCGAATGTAGATGCAGATACATCTGTAATTACTCTTCTCTTAAATCAATTTTACCCCTTTTTTTTTTTAATTATATTTATTTCATTGTATTCATGTAGTCTGATTGGCGCAGATATATGTAATTGGTAGCCTTCCAATATTGGGGCAGTGGAAGGTTCAGGATGGTCTCAGACTTAGTTATGCTGGTGAATCAATCTGGGAAGCTGATTGTGTAATAAAGAGAAGTGATTTCCCCATAAAATATCCTTTTGGAAGTCTTCCTCATTAATAATCTGAAGTTGCAATGCATATTACAAATTACTAATTTAGGCTGCATTTTTTGTATTATTGTGCTCTCTCTTTTTCTCCGTCCCTCCTGCCCTACCTCCTTAACATTCATTCCACATATAGGTACTGTAAACATAGCAAGACAGGGAACTTGTCATTGGAAATCGGTTCCAACCGCGAATTGTCTGTTGACTCCTCTAATAATCAACCAAGATACATCTTCCTTTCAGATGGCATGTTGCGGGTAAACTACTGCTAATCTTATTATGAACTTACTGCTGTTTGTGTTAATAATTTTTTTTTTGATCCGTTTGATTAGGAAATGCCTTGGCGTGGTGCTGGTGTAGCAATTCCCATGTTTTCTGTTAGGTCAGATGCTGATCTTGGTGTTGGAGAGTTTCTTGATCTGAAGTTACTTGTTGACTGGGCTGTAGAGTCTGGTTTCCATTTAGTCCAACTTCTACCAATCAATGATACATCTGTGCATGGCATGTGGTGGGATTCATATCCCTACAGGTACCAAAAGAACATTGATGTTAGAATTCATAAATCAAAATCTTTTTGCTATTCTTTGAAGACTAGGGAAAAATGAAATGCATGCATGTTACTTTAAGGTTTGGACTGTCTTATTAAATCTATATTCTTATATATTACCTGATTATCAGAAGTAGCCGAAATTCTTGCCTAGTGTCTTGAATTTCATTGCTTCATTTGTATTGCATTTGCTGGTCATATGCTAACACTGCCTTATATATTCTTTCACTTCATGTTAATAAGGTACTGAAGTGCTTGTGAAGATTGAAATTTTGATGTTGTAATGCAAATTAGTTGTGTTCTAACTTCTTCTTTGTTATACAGCTCACTTTCTGTGTTTGCATTACATCCATTATACCTGAGAGTCCAGGCACTTTCTGAAAATATGTCAGACGATATCAAGGTAGTCGTCATAACCTGTTTGTCTTTTGTGTCCACATAACCGAAACTATACTTTCATTAATTGATATGTATTAGTCTCAATTGTATCTGCATTCCTCTCTGTTTTCTTCTTGAGAATCTTGATGAACTTTTTATTTGGTTTTATTAATTTTTTTGCAGAAAGAAATTGAAAGAGCAAAAATACAACTGGATGGAAAGGTAGTCCCTTTTAAAATTTAAGACGTTTGTGAATTACAAGGAAAGCCATTTTCTTATTCATTTATCTGTACTGTCAATGGATGTTATGATCCATATAAGCGTGGAAAAATTTAAAAAGAAAAAAAAACATTGAAAGATAAAATTCTTGAAGGGAACCAGCTATTCAGGCCTTGACGTGCCTTTATATAAGGTATTACTGTTTGCTAACTGGTTTTGGAAAAACTTGAATGAGCAAACTATGCCACTCAAAAGTTCATGTTGAAATGTAAATCTATCTGTTATTCACTTATATCATGTCTCCGTCCACAATTTTTTTAATTGCGTATTGTTTAATCACTGCTTTTATCAGTTGATTTAGCTGGTTTTAAGCTTACCTCTCTATCTCCCATGTTGCAGTACTACATCTTTTGAGTGTTTGTCCGACCACTCTTCTTTTCCCTAAATTAATCATAGTCATCTCGTTTGTGAATGTTTAAAAGATTCAAGTAAAGTGTTTGAGTATATGATGGTCTGTCATTGGTAGAATTATTTGTTTCCATCCACTTGTGATAAAAGTTTATTTTAATTTAGAATGTTTGGATGTGTACAGGATGTTGATTATGAGGCTACTCTGGCCACTAAACTTTCAATTGCCAAGAAGATGTTTAACCAGGAGAAGGATTTGATACTCAGCTCCAGTTCTTTTCAGAAATTTTTCTCTGAGAATGAGGTCTCGTAGTATTTGACTTTATGCCAAATATGGCTAATTTTCTTGTGCGTGGATTTGAATTTCTATACCTTTCAGAAAGCCTACGATGTTCTAATATTTGTTTTAATTTGTAAAGGATTGGTTAAAACCCTATGCGGCTTTCTGTTTCTTACGGGACTTTTTTGAAACATCTGACCACAGCCAATGGGGGCGCTTTTCTCAATATTCTAAAGATAAGGTGATTAGCCATTTTATCTCATTTTGATTTAGATAAAAGATTAATGTCGGCTTTTCAAGTGTATGAAAAGTTGAATGAAAACTTGGGTTCTTATCAAGGAGTTTCTGTGCCTTGATTTAAAGTATAAGTTTTCCTTTCTTACAGCTTGAGAAACTTGTCTCAAAAGACAGCTTGCACCATGACATTATTCGCTTCCACTATTATCTCCAGTTCCATCTGCATTCACAGGTATAACTGATGGGTGGCCAATACTTCCTATATTTTATGTTCTCTTTGGAGCAAAATGGTGTCCTTGTGTTGTTGCTTTGTTTGGTAACATATTGCAATTATAGCTGTCAGAAGCAGCAGAATATGCAAGAAAGAAGGGAGTGGTTTTGAAAGGGGACCTACCTATTGGTGTTGACCGAAACAGTGTTGATACCTGGGTCTATCCTAATCTTTTCCGCATGAACACATCCACTGGAGCCCCTCCAGATTATTTTGATAAAAACGGCCAGAACTGGGGATTTCCTACTTATAATTGGGAGGAAATGTCAAAGGACAACTATGCTTGGTGGCGTGCTCGATTAACACAGGTTTGCTCCTCTTTAACTTATTTTCTATTTATTTATTTATTTCATGAGTTTATATTGAGCAGTGCATGCCATTACAAGTATAGCATCATTTGATTGACTGTTTATTTGGTAGATCTTTATTTACTATCGTTTTTTTAAAATTCATGTTTTTTTTTCCTCTGCTTCCACTACAGATGGCCAAGTACTTCACAGCTTACAGGATTGATCATATTTTGGGTTTCTTTAGGATTTGGGAACTTCCAGAGCATGCTATGACAGGTCTACTTGGAAAATTTCGGCCATCGATCCCTCTAAGTCAGGTCTGCTTAAACTGTCCTAATTCTTAGAACAGTATTCCTGTATAATAAACAAGGGCTAGACCTGTATAGCAGCTAAAAGGAAGCAATTTTATCTTGCTTTTGCTTACATGCAAAAATAATACTTACATTGCAGGAAGAACTCGAACGAGAGGGGATATGGGACTTTAATCGCTTGGCACGCCCATATATTCGACAAGAGTTTTTACAGGTTCATTTAAAATTTCGTTGTTGGCCATAATCTGGTTCTCTAAGGTCTTATTAACTTGTTTATTTTAATTTTAAAGAACAAAGAGAGCTTGACTTATTATTTTGGTTTTGTCTTGTAAAATATTTTTGCTTTGTATTATTTTGCTAATTTATGTTATTAATCTTTTATTTTTATTACCTGTTTCAGGAAAAATTTGGAGTTTCTTGGACTTTCATTGCTGCAAACTTCTTAAATGAGTTTCAGAAAGGCCATTATGAGGTGATAATCGTAGTTCGTTGCTTTGTCAGATGAAATCTGTTAACTTTTTCATGTTTTGATAACTCATTGTTGCTCTGAAGGAAGTTTCTTACTTAACCTTGATCTTTGGTTGGCCACTTAAATTTATGGATCCAATGGAGAAATGTCAAATTTAATGTGGTCCTTATATTTTAGGAGCTGTGTGTCCAAATAATTGCAGTTGTGTTAGTTGTGTACAAAAATTGTTGGAAGGGGAATTATATATGGGTGCTTTCTTTCATAATACAAAGAGAATGAGGCTTATTTTAGTTGTGTAGATTATTTGATGGAAACACAACTAGCTAAATTAAAATTTTACCTTACCTTGAAAACATTTCATTCATAGACAATGCTGTAATGGTCCTAAATGAGAACAGTTAAGTATAGTGTAACTTAAATTTGAAGGTCAACATCAGAAAAAACATGATGAAGTATGAATTATTTATATTATCTTTTTCTCAGTAGCATTTGCAACTTCAATAATGCCTCGTATATTAGTGTTTGACTTTGCAAGTCCTTTTAGAGCTGCAATTTTTTCTTTATTACTTGCAACCAAATTGTTTTTCAGATGACATTTTTCATCTCATCATTTGTAGTTATTTAGTCTTTCTGCTCCCAGTAAATTAATTCCGAACTTCTTTTCTCTTTTCCTTTTCTTTTTGCTTCCTTTTGATGGAGGGGAAAAATTGTAATGCCACCCATCAGATGAATTATTTTGTGCTGTAGCTTTAGTTTTCACTACACTATTTCTTCTGCTCATGTTGGAGATTATGCATTGAGCAAGATCTCAAATTTTTGTGTTGGTGATGCACTGTTTATCTTTTGTTTCAATAGCTTAAGCTATGGTTTCTCTAAATAACACTTAAGAACCAAACTTCTGTATAGACAATACATCATAGATGGCTCGTTCTGCACAGTGAATTTTTGCCTTTCTCTTAAATGATGCTTTTTTCTTGTTGATGGATAATTTTATATTCTTAATATTGGGGACATTGAGTTGTGAATCCTTGCTGAAAACCATTTAAATCTGCTTCACTCTTATGCATGTCACTGATAGATTTCTATTTTTCTGCGAAAACAATTCCAGATCCCAAATTAATTTCTTTATATCAATTCTTTAATGGTGTCGCAGTTCAATGGGGACTGCAACACAGAGAAAAAAATTGCTGCCAAGTTGAAGTCATTTGCGGACAAGTCCACGTTGTTGGAAAGTGAAGACAAGATACGCCGAGATCTCTTTGATCTTCTAAAGGTAGCAAATAACATAAGAGTGGTTTGTAATATTTAGATTTACAGTAATAATCTTCCAGTTATCTAATATGGAGTGTGGTGCTTTTTCTTAGGCTTTCAATGTTTTTCCCACTATTTGTCCTCATGCTAGAATTTGATCTGTTCAATTTTTCTTGCAGAATATAGTTCTTATCAGAGATCCAGAGGATGAAAGAAAATTCTATCCTCGTTTCAATATTGAAGACACTTCAAGTTTCAAGGATTTGGATGATCACAGGTACCTTTACACATGTCAATATGTGATAATCGGATTACTTCATGTTATGTTGATAAAGAATTAAAATTTCGTGCTGCATTTCTTTTTACGAATTGTGTTGATTTTCTATTTGTTGTGTGATAAGATGCTTACCTTTTGTTCTATTTCTTTTAATCACTTACTCATATCTTTGGATGCAGCAAAAATGTTCTGAAAAGATTGTACTATGATTACTATTTCCATCGGCAAGAAAATATGTGGCGGCAAAATGCTTTGAAGACACTGCCTGTTCTCCTGAACTCATCCGATATGATGGCCTGTGGGGAAGATCTGGGACTTATTCCGTCGTGTGTTCATCCTGTATGTTCTTTCAACCATCTCAGTCTCACCCATCAACCTCCAGCCTACGGACTCTCGTTTTCGGTTTTGTTTCGTATTTTAACTATATATTTTTAGAAATACCTCATGATAGATTTCTTTCATGCAGGTTATGCAAGAATTGGGATTAATAGGATTACGCATTCAGCGTATGCCAAGTGAACCTGAATTGGAGTTTGGTATTCCTTCCCAATACAACTACATGACAGTAAGATCATCTACTATTTTGCTCTATATATAAACTGGCTATATCATTTAGGATGTAAATGTGTCCTAGGGATTTAAGTTGTTCCAAACCATACTCTAATTTTGTATGGGTGGTTTTCTTTAATTTGTCATCAAAAGAGCAATCTAATCATCACCAAGCTGAAAACACAAGATGTAAGAAATTAATTAACAACTGAACAGAATTAAAGTATTGCCACAGACCACTGTGAATTACAGTTTGCCAAATGCTTCAGAATGAAAATGCATTCCATTTAACTGTTATGTAGGTGAATAATGGATGATTTATTCCAAAGATTTTTGGTTTGTAATTTTGTTGAGGACCTCGTTAGAAATCCAACAACAAGTCTTAACCGCCCTGATTTGCGTCACATGTTAGGTTAACAAAGAACCAACTAGCCCACAGAATTGGGTAGCACTCTAGAATTAGATCACAGAATTGATCTATTTCTAGCCCAAACAATTCCAAGCAAGAATACCTAGAATAGTCAAATAAAATTGAAAAGAGTTTTGCCTCGCAAATTCCTAGATATTATAAATAATGGCCAAAAGAATAATGATAGAATAATAGAGACCCTAAGTTTACTCTTATTAATAGCTAAATTAGCCTCCTCGTTCCTTTAGGGAACAAAACTCTAAAAGAGAAATAATGTTTAATAACAAAAGGAAACAATAATCAACTAATTAAAGAAAATAATATCTAGCATAATATGTAACTAATATCAAGCATAAAAGAAAATTCAGAAAATCAGCATCAGCCTGCACTAGGCCCTTTTGTTGTGACTTGCACTGCGAGTTGCATCTAGCGGCGCAAGTCGTGTTCATATTATGCGAACAGCCGCGAGTTACATCGCGGGTTGCAACTCGCAATGCAAGTCGTGTTCATCTCGGGCGAATGGTCACGTGTAACTCGTTGGATGCAACTCTTGACTCAATTCATGATCCACCTGGCTTGGATTTCACCCTCTCAAATCTTCTCCTAATGTTCTCATCAAATTTTCATCTTTGTAGCTTGATTTTGCTCTTACAAAGGTGGGGAACTTCTCAGTCATTGCCTTTATAATTGCTGTGTGATTGCATTTCCGTTTAATTTTTCCTTCGTTTTCTAAACAATCACCAGTCAGTTAAATGCCATGAACATTGAGAAGTGGAAATATGAGTAAGACCTTTTGCATTAGTAGTTCTTTTTTTGTTTTTTTTCAACCATGGAGTGACAATGATGGGCTTAAAAGTTTCCATTTGGTTACATGTTAGTACTGTCTCAACTTGAATTAGAGAGAATCTCATTTTGTTATTAGAACTCATTTTGGTGGTTGGCTTAATGTAATTCAGGTGTGTGCTCCATCTTGTCATGATTGCTCCACTTTGCGTGCTTGGTGGGAAGAAGATGAGGAAAGAAGACGTCGATTTTTCAAAAATGTGGTGGAATCTGATGCATTGCCACCTGGTGAATGTACTCCAGAAATCACATATTTCATCCTAAGGCAACATGTTGAAGCTCCGTCAATGTGGGCAATTTTCCCCCTTCAGGTACTTAGACAAAACTTAGTAGTTAGCCATCCAACCTAATACAAAACCCCTTTGGGAATCACATCATAATGTGGCAAGTTTGAATACACTGTAGTTCTGCTCTAGCCATATTCATGTTGAACGATAATTCTGCTTTCTAATCATGTGTGCAAATTGCATGATAACAATTCATTTTACTTGATAATCAGGATTTGTTAGCGTTGAAGGAAGAGTACACAACATGCCCTGCTACGGAGGAGACGATCAATGACCCAACAAATCCAAAACACTACTGGAGATACCGTATGTTGCGTCTTTTTCTCTGTTATAATTCACTTGAAAAGCAACAGGTATTGCAATTAAGTAGGTCTGTAGCTTTACATTGTTTGAACTTCTATTTTGTGCTTTCTATTCAGGTGTACATGTCACATTGGAGTCTATACTCAAGGATAAAGAACTAAAAACAACCATCAAAGATCTTGTTCGTGGGAGTGGAAGATCATATCCACAAGCTGATCAAGAAACAGCAGCCATTACTCCTGAGAAGCAGCAGGTTGCCAATGGCCGGGAAAGGAACTCTACAGCTATACCACTAAATGGAGGTCCAAAAATAGAACAACTAGCAATCGTTTAAAAGTTTTGAAAGATGTTGGTTTCTTAAGATATAGTTTGACAGCCATTTATATAATTATCATAATCACAATAATTTCTAAGCAGGCAAAGCTTATCAAACTTGAATCGACATACCACGTTACCCATTCAACCTGCTAATAAAATGCTTTAATGGGTACATTTATGTATAAAGTCATCCTTTTTAGTTATCATAACTTAACTACCACATACACAATGATTGGCAGTCTTTAGGAATTTTTTGGGAGAACATACTACTGAAAACATGAGGTTGGTGTGGTATGTTGGTCTTATTGAAAACTTTTTCTTTGCAGTCTGATTGTCTTTGTAACATTGTATTTGGATCTTGGCATGTGAAACTTGGATTAGAGAAGAGTTTTTGTGCGTTCGGTGCATTGTACATTTTTAACTCATATTATGTCATGTGATATAACCATACAAGAATATATGTGATTTACTGTTGATATCACATATACTGTTTATATCATATGATGTGATGTGAGTGAAAGGTGTACTGAACACATTGCGCATGATAACATTTCTTCTATGGTCATGGGTCTTTGTTTTTCTCAATGTGAGACAGTTGATAATTTCAGTCACGCTTTCCTAACTCATATTCGTTTATGCTAGGTCTTGGATTTGCAATTTGTTTGGATAGAAAATATTAGGGGTGGCAATTCGGGTTGACGGGTTGGGTTGGACACGACATGAATACGATCCGATAATTTTTAACCTGACACGAACACGACATGATAAGCAAATGGGTTGAATTCACTCGACACGAACACGACACGATAATAAACGGGTCAACACGAAAACGACACGATAATCTGTTTATTAACGGATCGTTTAATTGACCCGTTTATAACCCGTTAAATTGACCCGTTAACCCGTTTATGAATTTAATCATATTTAATATATTTAAATTTTAATTAACAATGAATAAAAAATAACATTAAAAAACTCAAAATATAATTCATCCATATTTCAAAAAATATATATATAATCAATCACAAATTCAATCCAAAACCTAAAAATATAATCATCCACAAATTACAAATACAATCCAAAATAATCCAAAACATCCACAAATTACAAATACAATCCAAAATAATCCAATATTATGTCAGATCGACAGATGCGCTGCGAGCAGACGACGGCACGACGACGCGGAGAAGAAGCTACGCGACACGGCGGCAGTAGTAGATCTGAAGCTACGCGATACGGCGACAGTAGCAAATCGGCAGTAACAGATCGGAAGAAGCTACGCTACACGGCGGCACGACGACGTGGCGGGCGAGAAGAAGCTACGCGGCACGACGGCAGTAGCAGATCTACAGATACGCTGCGAGCAGACGACCGGAGAAGATGCTGGACGGCGGGTGACACGGTGTAGTGGCTGCTTAGGCTTGGGTTGGGACGTTAGGTGGTCGGCGACTCGGCGGCTGAGAGAAAACATATGACAGGAGAAAGAAAAATTAGAAAATAGACTAATAGAGAGAGAGAGACAAAAATAAAAATGAGATGCTAGGGTTTTTACTTTCAAAAAAAAAAAAATATATATATATATAGTATTAGTAAAATTACATAAAAGACCATTTAATGTAAAATTATCATTTTACCCTCCTTAACGGGTCAACTCGTAACACGATTAAAGGAACACGAATCCGACACGATAAGTTAACGGGTTAAATGGATTGACCCGTTAATTTATCCAACTCGTTAACGCTCAACCCTAACCCGTAATTATTATGTCGGATTTGTGTCGACTCGTCGTGTCAAGTTTCAAATTGCCACCCCTAGAAAATATGAGAGTTAATTCAAATTTGTTTTTCACTTCTGGTTTATTCTGTTCTTAAGAAATTTTTTCTTTTAAGTTTGTGTTAATTTTTAAAAAATTACATATTGACTGTGGACTGAACTGCTGAGTGGTGTATCTGTGTCATCCAAAAAAGTAACACACCATTAATGTGTAAGCTTTTGATGGATGGGGTCAGTTTCTCTTTCTTTTTTTTTTTTTTTTTTTTTTTTTTTCAGTCAAATGTGATGAGAATCTATTGTATTATTAACATGTGGTTATAATCTTATAAGAAAAGATGCCATTTTTTTTTTTTTTTTTAAATCTAATATATTTCTATCTAGCTTTAGGTACTAAACATGGTTACATGTGGTTATTTTCAGTGAAAGATTTGAATGCAACACAAATACAAAGTAGTTTATGGCTAGTTAAGGTTCAAAGGCTCTGAATTAATTAATTAGTCAATTGATAGAATTTGTTTGGGTTGACACAAATATACAATTACTAAGGGTAACCTTCTACACAGTTCGTAAATATGATGCAAACAGATTTGGTTTCAAATGGAACACTTAAAACAAAAATTTCTAGAATCAAATATAATGCTTATAGAGATATATTAGATAGTAGGTTGGTACCACTTAATAAGGTAAATTATCTTCACACCACAAAGTGATTTTGAGGTAAGAAATTAAATATAACTCTTAGTTTCTGATAACCCCCTTTTTTAGTTCCTAAATCGAATAAGAAGCAAGTCAAAAAAATTGCAAAACTTTTTCAAAATTGGAACAAATTAGACACCCAATTATAAGAAAAATAGAAAACAATAAGGGGCATTTTGGTCAAAAAAATCGGAAGAATGAACCGCCGTGGAGACCGGAGAGCAGTTAAAAACGGTTAAATGGCAATGGGCCTCCTGAAAGGGCCCAACAAGTTTCGAACAGGTGGCGGTGTGCGATTGGGTGGTGATAAAAATAGCAAGCAAAAGTTAGTTAGAGAAAAGAAGGTGGGGGGCGTGTTACCCACAGTGAAAGTGGGAAATTTTTAAAAGGGGGAGGCAAGTGAGGGAAAGAGAAGAAGGGTCCAAAGCTGGTGAGAGTTTGGTTGTGTGGAGGTCAAGTTGGTGTTGGTCTCCTCCCTCTTTTTCCCTTCAATTCCCTGAATGCCTTAATCAGTATTCAGGGTAACCTTTGATTCGTTTCTTATTTCCTTTTTCTTTTCGGATTCTGTCTCCGTTTAGAGAAATTCCATCGGAACGTTCCTTGCAACACCCGTTTCCGCCCAAAGTGAGATTAAACTTTTATGTGTTTGGTTGACCATATGTGCATTCATTCATTCATTTGATGTTGGTTTTTTCCTTTTACGGATAATTTGATAGTCGAATGATTATAGATTCATTTTTATTTTGCAGAAGAATTTCGCAATTTATGAGCGGAGGAGCTATGGATTAATAATGTGTTCGTAATGTTGTGGTTCGATTTCTATTTTTATGTTTAGTTTGCTGATGGATTCAATAGAATCGCTAAAGTTTGGTGTCTGTATGTGAATATTGCAGGTGGGACGTGGAAATTCTATGAAATGAAATGAATCCATAACTTTTTGCCACCTTAAATTGCAATATTGGGTAAGAAATGCTTTATTTTATTATTATTATTATTATTATTATTTTTTAAATTTATGTAATATATTATTCTATTAGGATAGAATACTTGAATCTGTGAGGGTCTCTAAATTCATGCAATCAGAAGGCTGAATTATTCTTCTTCCAGCTTTAATTTGTTAATCGTGCTGGTGGCATGTTTAATTGTTTCTAATGGATACGTTAGATTCGTACAAGTTTAGATGTATGATTTTATCATTTCTCGCAATATCTTATGTGCCATTCCCATACTGTTCGGGATAAAAATTTCATGTTGAGTGTTGTATAGATATTGCATTATTTATCATCTCATCCTGTAATGTACACAGAGTTACAAATTTCTTATCACATCATTGTGGCTACACAGTCGGGCAAAATTTCGTGTTATTACTTGTGCTATATTTGAAGCAAATCTGTTAATGAGTGATTTTCAGAATCCGAAACATGAAAGGTTTGGTTGTGTTGGAAGTGTAGATATGTGGATGTGATGGCTGCATCTCCCAGGGACGACTAATAACAATCAGGGAGTCCTCAGAGAATAAGTAGTGTAAATGGAATGAACAGCTGCCATTCTTGTTACTTGCATGAGTCATTTCGAAATGGCGGTAGTCATTGATCAACATCATGGATTCAAGCCTTTTAGCAGAGCTGCTCAGAGATGCAGACTTCAATCCTTCACTCACTTTGACTACAATGCTCTTCAACTCAGCCAAGCTAATTTTGCTCACTCCTTGAAACAAGCATTTGAAGTCGATAACATTCACCGAAGCTACTCCACTCCTTGCCTTTCTCTAGCCAATGAGGGGGAGGATAAATACGACACTCATCAGAGGATTGAAATTGTTGGCGGCAGAGGCGCCCCTAGATTACGCGCTCTTGTTGTAGAGGTTGCCATAGCTTTGGCCTCTGGAGTTCAACCTATTCCGGTGTCAAGTGGGTTAGGTGGTGCTTACTTCTTGCCTGCGCGAAATGGAGACATCATTGCGGTTGCAAAGCCTATTGACTGAAGAACCTCTAGCCTTCAATAATCCGAAAGGCTTTGGAGGACTAATGTTAGGGCCAACCCTGGCTTGAAACGTTCAGTTCGCGTTGGTGAGACTGGAGTCCGCGAATTGGCAGCTTATCTTCTTGACCATGATAGGTTTTGCTGGTGTTCCTCCAACGGCTTTAGTTAAAATAAGTGATGTTGCGTTTAATGTTAATGATTCAGCAGAAATGACTGACCACACCATTCAAGATCGCGTCTCTCCAACGTTTTGTAGAGCACGAATGTGATGCAGGAGACTTAGGCCCCTCTGGCTTCTCGGTTGCTTCAATTCATAGGATTGGGATATTTGATGTAAGGTTGCTTAATCTTGATAGACATGCTGGAAATTTGCTAGTCATGAAACAAGAGCCGTAATGAAAATTATGCTGTTGAGGCAGCTGAGCTGGTGCCTATAGATCATGGACTCTGCCTGCCCGAGTGGCTAGATGATCCTTACTTTGAATGGCTGCATTGGCCTCAAGCCTCGGTACCATTTTCGGAGTCTGAACTTGAGTACATATGCAATCTTGATCCATTCAAAGATGCAGAGATTTTGCGAAATGAGCTTCCTTCTTTAAGGGAGTCCTCTATCCGGGTCCTCGTGCTAGTGCACCATTTTCCTGAAACAAGCTGCTGCTGCTGGCCTTTGTCTAGCTGATATAGGCGAAATGATGACAAGGGAGTTTACCTGGTGAAGAAAATCTGAGTGTGTTAGAAACGCTTTGCGCGAAAGCTAAAGCAAGTGCGATGAATAATATATCTGATGATGATGATGATGATGATGTTGATGAGGATGAGAGTGATGATCAAAGCAAAGACAACTTAGAAGAATTTGAAATGTTCCAATTCGACAATGAAAGCGAAGAACACCCCCATGACTGTATGGATCTTCCTAGGCTCTTACAAAGCCTTCCTGACATGTCTAAGCCTCCCAAGATTCCCAAGTTCTCAACTGTAAAGTCAATGCCTCGTTTACATGATCCCGTATTGTCTCCATTGTACGAGGTATACGACGAGCCTGAAATCGATGAAACGTGTGCAAACATTATAAAAATGAGTGTTGGTGGCAATGATGAGAACGAAGCAGCAGTAGGGTGCTTCACAAAGAGCCTGAGTTTCTCAGCACAAAGCTGCAACTATCATGACCAAAATGGGGACATTTCTTTGGGAGACATGAGTGAATGTGAGTGGGAATTGTTCTTGGAAAGTTTTGAGAAGCTGTTGCCTCAAGTGTTTGAAGGCAGTATAAGCATGGGGTTGAAGCCAAGGTTGGGAAGTTCTTGTGAGTTCTGACAGGAATGTGAGAAGGGAAATCAAAACAACCAAAACCTAGACAAACAAAAACAAAAAAAAAAAAAGATATCATGATGAATGGCAATATTTTGCTTGTAAAGCATGGAAAGACTGCAAATTATTGCCTCAAAAAAATGATCATAGTTTAGATTGTAGATAAACTACTATAGGACACTACTTCAATGGAAAAGAGATTGGCATTAGGCAATCCTTTCCATTGTCTTCAATTGTCATCATTGTTATGTTTGCATTTACTTCTATTATTATTGTAAATTTGTGTACAACTGGTTTTTTTCCCTTGAATGAACATGATTTTGTAATGGTTTTATTTTTATTATGTCTATGTCATTTTCTTTCAAAACATTTGTTTTCCATTTGATTGTTTTTGATGATCGAATTAGAGACCTTTTCAGGAGTCCTGACTAGCCAAAAATCTCTTCTATATGTTGTCTCTAAATTGAGAGGAATTCTCTCTCACTATTAGTATTTAAGACTCGTTTAAGATAGCTTTTATTTTTGACTTTTGATAATTAGAAGAGAAGTGGAAGCTCTTTTTTCAAAAGTCATAAAAGTTGACTTTCTTTCAAAAGGCTTTTGAATGGTAAGAGTTGATTTTCAATTTCGATCCAAACAGCTCCTAAGATAACTTTTGGGCTCAATAAGTCAAAAAAATGGCTTTAAAAAATCATCCCAAATAAGGCTTATAGTGTTCCATATACCTGATAACAAAGGACCAGCAGCGGAGCCACTAAGCGAGCGTTGGATGGCCGCACTCGGAGCCATATTGGACTGAGCTGTCTAAGCATGGGACTGTTTATATCAGTCCCAATAATGGTTTTGTGGGTTACCCTTCTTTTTTTTTTATATAAAAAAAAAATGTATGATTTAATTTGTTCAACAATTAAAAAATAATAATAATAATTAAATTTATTAAAAAATTATAATGTTTTAAAATGATTATATTTATTTTTCAGAATAATAACTCTTACTTTTTATTTATTTATTTTAAATTGACACCGAAAATTCATGAGGTTTGTTAGAACTTTTTGAGATTAAACACTACTTTTATGATCCGGATATCTATTTCTATAAACGAAAGAAAACTACTTTCACAATAAATAAAGAAAACATATCTCATAAACATTAAAGTTGGTTTGGTGAGAATTGAATTCTAAACTAAAAATTAAAAAAGTAAATAAATAAATGGAGGGTGGAGATCCTACATCTTCCCCCGTTGTGAGGTTTGTTCATGGTTGTAGAGGTGAGGCTTACCTTACCCACCACATGATGAGCATTTCCATCAGATGGAGATGTGCATGATGGAAGACGCCTTTTAGATTCGTATGAATGATGAAGATTTGAAACCTTTTTCTTTTATGTTTATATTAATTTAATTTAATAGCATTTTAGTAATTTTCGAAATTTGATAAGTGTATTATTATGTATGGTAAACTTTTATTGGTCAATTGTTTAAACAAAAGAATTTTACTAACTATGTTAGGTTAATTTGTTAGTAAATGGTAAAGTGGATTCCCCTCGTCGATAGGTTTATTTCAGGTAGCCATTTTATAATTTATTCAACTCAGAAAAGAACTCTTCAACTTTTTAAAATACTCAATGGCAGTGATTTTTCTTTTTTTTAAACAATTTCTGTACTCTCATATATTGTCATGCATCTTCATATAAGCCAATATTTATATTCTAGATAATGCTAAGTTATCCAAAATTTTTGTCTAAATTTATGCTATATGAGTTATTACTATAAAAACATAAAATGTGGGTAATTTTATTTAAATTTAATCATCTCTCTCACCCCAAAAGAAAAAAGATACTGAAAAGATCTAGAGAGAATGTGATAACTAATGTGGTATTAACAACACAGATTCTACATAATTCAGATATGAATTTAGATAAGATTTTTAGACAGCTTAATGTTATACTTATTTATTATTTTTTTAGATATTATTTGCGGTGGAATAACTCGAACTTGATAACTAATGCCAAGTTAATTGAGTAGTCTCTATTATGAAATCACGTTGAAAAGCAATAATAGAAGCTAATGTGAAAATTGAAGTCTATCGGTGTTCTTAAACAAGTAGATATTTTGTCATTAAAATAATAAATGATAATAATAACAATAATTTTAGACATTTCACCTTTTGATTTTTATTTGTATCCCAATCAATGATACAACAATTGATGGATGAATACATCTTATAAGTGACATAAATATCATTATGAATGTTTACTTATAAGTTATCATTGATTGGAATATAAGTGAAATATAAGAGGTACGATGTCTAAGATCCAATTCTGTAATATTTATTATCGTTGTGATAATAATTGTTACCGTATAAATCAAAATTTTATATTATTTTCATATTATATTAATTTTCCATTTTCATATTATTTCTTGTTTTATTTAGAAGATTTGATTATTTTTTGTAGACTATAAATATGTTTTACTTTGTACATGGTAAAGCACAAGGAAACAAATAATATTTATCTATACTTTATCAATAATAATAATAATCACCATTTACAAATTTGTATCCATATATCAAAGAGTAATAATTAATTATTTCCAATGACATCTTCAATTAAGCGTCCAAGATAATCATGAGAAGATCCACCGTCCATCACGGCCTTCTTACTTTTCTCTGCCATCTCTTTGACTCTCTTCCTCACCTCACTATCACCGTCCATTAGGCAGCGTATAGCCTCATTGATCTCATCAGCCATCACAAATCACCACCGTTGAAATAACTAGATTTCATCTCCACCGCCAACCCCATTCTCTGACCATCTTGAAGGCATTGAGTTGCTGCTCGTGACAATGGGTACACTGCGCCACAAACTCTCCAAGATTGAGTTCCACCCGCAATGTGATACAAATCCACCTATCGCTTTGTGGGCCAGCACCTCCGTTTGTGGGGCCCAACTAAAAGACAAAAGTGTTCCATGCATGTGAATATTAAATAAATATTAGAATTTATAAAAATATCGATTTTTATATTGACAAAACAATTAAAATATTAAATAAGTTTATTGTTATAATTAAAATCAATAATTTGAGATTAAGTAAAACAAATAAAAAAATCATATAAATAATGCCAAAGTATCCCACTATATCTATTTTAATAACTATAAGATAATCATAAATCTATTTATCAGATTAATGAGAGATCTATCGAAAACCTACTAAATGAAACATTATATGTGAATCTCTAAAAAAAAAAAAAAACTTCTCTATTTATAATGATAAAATCATATAGCAGGACTCGAATCTTATCACGATCATGAATATCCGTTATCTCGTTATCGAAAATACTTCACTATATGAATTATATCTCATATAGTCTTAAAAACACCAAAATGTTCCAATATGTCTCATGTATTCTTAAAATTATTAGTTTTCCTTTCAATTTAATTATTGGTAACTCATAATTATTAAATATAAAAAATGTATCAAAGATATTATCGACATTTATGTCTTTACCTAAAATCATCCCACTCTTATCAATTCGATCCAAAAATCTGTCTGGCAACATGTCCTGATGATCAAGCCATTTGATGAATGCCTTGCATTGGACCGGGTCCACCATCTTGGTCGTATAACTAACATCAAGCACCGGTCCGACCGGGTAAACTGGAGGAGTTTTGATGGCCATAAATGAATCCAAAGCATACAATTCCAGCTCCTGAAACGTATTTATTATAATACCCTTCATTTCCTGGAACTTACGACCAAGCTTCAAAGTCACAACGAAACCATCATCTTTGCTGAAAACTGGAGCAGGTAGAACCAAGGACAAAGCACTGTGTAGGCTAGGGTAGGCTCACATTTAAAAAAGGGATAATCCTAGTTTCCCTCCTGTAGTTTAATGTAATCGCTAATTACCCCCTTATAGTTTTTAAAAATCCTATTTTACCCCTTCTGTTAACTCTGTTAATGAAAGTTGGTTTCTAACTATAATAGTGAGTGAAAAGACCAAACTCCCCCTCAACACTGTGACCATCCAGAACACTATCACCATCCATCATCATCCAACCCAGACACATTCCCTCATCTCTACTCAACCAATACACCAACCCAGACACATTCCCTCATCTTTACTCAACCAATCCATCATCAAATGCAACAGCAACAACACAAACAACATCATCAACCATTTTCGGCGTCGGAAACCGATCTAGGTTTCCAACATGAAAACCCAGATCAGATTTGGGTTTTTGCGTCGAAAACCCAGATCCAATCTGGGTTTTCGCGTCAAAAACCCAACTTCGATCCAGGTTTCCGCATCCGATCTGGGCTCCCAACGCGGAAACCCAGCTCCAATCTGAGTTCCCGACGCGGAAACCCAGATCCGTCGGGAAACCCAGCTTCGATCTGGGTTTCAACGTCGAAAATCTAGAGAGCTGGGTTTCCATCGAAAACCTATCGGGTTTCCATCGGAATAGGTTTTCGAAGGTACTTGCCGAGAGAGAAGAAGAAGAAAGAAGAAGAAGAAGAAGAGAGAAAGAGAGAAAGGAAGAAGAAGAAAAGAAGAAAGAGAGGAGAGAGAGAGGAGAAGTGAGAGAGAGTGAGAAGTTTAAAATTTAAAAAAATCTTAAACTTTTTTAAATAGTTTTTATCTCCACCGTCCATCTTTAAGATGGACGGTGAAGATGTTGTTCAATTTTTTTAATATTAAATTATTATTTTATTAAATATTTATATTTTTTATATTTTATTTTACTTGGACAGTTTTGCCCTTCCATTTTAACGGTCAATTGTTGACTTTTAACGTCCAAATTGACGGTAAGGGGTTTTTTGGATATTTTAATAAACTATAGGGGGTTTTTTATCCATTTTGCAAATCAAAAGGGATATTAGCGATTTTTTAAAGTAATGGGGGATTTTGGCTATTTCATCAAACTATAGGGGGGACATTGGGATTATCCCTTTAAAAAACAAAAAAAAAAATTATAATAATAAACTCCTGGTCCAAGCTTCTCGTACTTCCTTCTTTGTACTACTCTATTGCTTTTTCTTTTTCTTTTTTTTTTTGGAAACAGCTTCTTTGTTTTTTTGACATAACTACTCTATTGCTTTTACTTTTTTTTCAAGCCTGCTTTTACTTTTTTTTCAAGCCTACTTTTACTTTTTTATTTTTTGTTTTCTTTTATATATATCAAAATAAATATATATTTATTCCAAAACCTATTACATACATTTTCTTATTTATATTTATATTTCTATTCAAATATTATATATGTTATTTCATTTCATATATTAGATATTAAATTTTACTTACATTTTTCACATTTTTCTTTTTTAATATCTTTAATGTTTTTCTTAATACACTCTTTAATTTAAAGTGTGGTGTATGAATTTGATGAGAGTCTTGAAATTAGTTATTTTATTTAATTTAGGATTTTTATAACGTCAGGATTATATTAGTTTAGGTTTATCATATTTAGAATTATCATATGTTAAAGTTATTTTTTTATTAAATCTTGTGACAATTTATAATCAGTATTATCTCTAATTAGATAATTAGAATTAGTATTATCAATTTATTTTTTCTAAATAGTTTAGGAGTTGTGAGGCTATAAATAGCCATGAGATTTTAGGGTTCATTAGGTTATGTATGTTTTTGTTTTGAAGTAATTAATAAAATTTTGCTTCTTCGTGAGATAATTATCTTTGTTTTTCGTCTCTCTTGGATAGCAATACTTGGGATCCTCTGGACAAGAGAAGTCAATTTGGTAACTTGATTCTAGATTTATTTTGACTCTTCTGAGTATTCTAGCTTGGAATTTTTCGAACTGGGGTTTTATGTTGGCTCTTTTTATTATTCTTACTTGGAATTGTTTCGGTTAGAGTTAGATCAATTTTGTGAATCTAATACTAGAGGTTCAATTTACTCAATTCTGTGGGTTGATTGATTCAAAATCTATCTTGATTGCGACATGATTTTGGGGTGATTTAGAATTGTTATTGGATCTAAAATTAGGTTCTTAACAGGATTATGATTATCAAAATATAAATTATCTATGTCTAAATTTTGATGCTTATAGCATTATCTATAATTCATATTTAATAAATTTGATCATTTAAATATATTTCATTACAGCTTGATTGATATTTGATTTTACTTACATTAAATAAAACTTGTTATTATCTCATTCAATTAGGTATATTTATGTTTTTTAACTTATAAAATATTTTTGTACCGTCAAAGTTTATTTTATTTTAAAATTTTATTCTATGATATATAGATTTCTAACTACGTCCTCGAGTAAAACACTGGTGGGCAGTGGGTTGACAAAACTCGGCAGAGTCAACTCATGATCCGATTCTCCGACTTCATTTGGATGAGTTAGAAACTAGAGAGTAAAACATGAGATCAAGTAGAGCTAAGTTAGAGGTGAAGAACAAATAACAAGGCAAACCCAGTTCATGAGCCACCTCAACCATGGGTGCAGTGAAGAAATCCAAGACCAAACCAGCGAGTTGGTGGGGTACTGAGTTGGAGAGGAAGCGTTTGACGAGTGGCTCGTAGTTGTCTCTGATCATGAGTTGGAAGTTGTAGATTTCTCGGTAGGATTTGACATGAGGTGGAGGTGGTTGTGGTGGTGGGAGGTTTATGATTTTGAACAGTTGTTGTGTTTGGATGAAGGAGACCGGCTGGCGGGTCTAAAAGGGAGTTCATGACGAGGAAGGAATGGATGGTGTCGATGGCACAAACGCGTCGCGAATTCGAAAGTCGGTAGAAGGTGACTGAAAATTGGAGCTGGTATGGAAACCACCTCTGGTTTCTTCATGCTTTCGTTGTTCAAGCTCATGGTTTGTGGAGATGGAGATTGAATGTTGAGATCTGTGAGTCAAATGAGAATTTGAAGTCAAAGGTTTTGAGATGCAGTCTAACGTTGTTAAGTTTGTAAAATATTAAAAACGAACAACTTGTTCGGTCTTTCTTTAATTAATTAGCGTTAAAGCCTTTACTCAATTTGCATGATTATAGCATTATAATACCATAGTTAGTATCAGCTGGCGTCTGTCGTTTATATGTATATGATTTGTTGAAAAAATTATAAATCTATTGTGATATATCAAAAAGTTACTTCCAAAAAAAAAAAAAAAGGAATCTCATACAAAACTTAAAAAATGTAGGACTTGAATCCATCATCAAAGTAGAAAAAGAAGTACATAATGACCTAAGATGTGCTCGAAATATAAATTTTATGGGATTAAATTGATGATGGTGAACCCTTTTGGAATTCAATATATATAATGACTTCATTTTGGGTTTATATCTGAAAAAGCATTTAACTGTGGGGAAAATTAAAATTGGTCCCTAATGTTTAGTGAAATATTATTTTTTTAAAATATTTGCATTTCAAATTTCCATCATCCCTAATGTTTTGAAAATCTATCAGTTTAGTCTTTCTGTTTATCAAATGTTAGTCAACCTTAGTAGAGAGAGGGTTAGTTTGGTCATTTTAGTGATACGTGCACATATTGACACGTGTTTGTTAAAATAATATTATTTTTAGTTAAAAATATTTAAAAGATAAACATAATAAAATAATAAATAAAAAACAATAAAAGGAAATTTCATATGTGCATAACACATATCAAACCTGTCAGTAGCAGCACTTCCATTTTTTTCAATTAGAAAAAAAAAAAATCGATTCAATGATGTGTCACAATTTGATTGGAAGTGGTCAATGACAATTTTGTGATAATGGATGTGATTATTTTGTAATTATCAGTTTTTAAAAGGGTAATTATGTAATTTTAACTCTCTTAAATGATATCAAGGGTAAATCCATCTTTCTGCTACTTCTGTCCGGTTTGACAAAATCCCATAAAGAAAGCTTGAAAGCTTTCTTTATATGATTATGTAATAAAGAAAGCTCCTCCTCTATCCATCAAGGTTACAAGAAGTGCTAAAGTTCTTGCTCTCTTGCTCTGTCTCTCTGTAAACAACTCTAAACTCGAATTGGTCACCGCAACTAACTAGGATTCATTAACAAGAATAAATCGGGAGAAAAAGAAAAAGAAAAAGAAAAAGAAATGCTCACTCACACACACAATCCGACATTGGGCAGGTCTCCTCACACTCACAAACCAATCCACACACACACAATCCCACCGTTGGAGCCAGGGATCTCCTCTATATAAAAGAAAGCCCCTCCTCTTTCTATGAACCCTACAAGAAGAACTCTTCAATCATTAGTTTGTTTGTCTCTTGCTCTCTGTCTCTCTATTTCTCTGCTTTCCGATGCCACTATCTGGTGTGTCTCTCTCTATCTCTCTATTTCTCTGCTTTCCAATACCACTCTTTGGTGTCTTTCAACTGCTAAATTTTCGATCCCACTCTCCATTCTCCAATCTCTCCCTTCTCAACTGCTAATCTCCACTCTCTGGTTTCTTCTTCAAGACTCTTCTCTACGATGTCTTTGATGGAGGTGGGTCTGTTTTTCTTTTCTTTTTCTTTTTAAAGAGTCTTTTTTCTTTTCTTTTAATGATAACAATAATAACAATATTTTCTCCAAAAAAAAAAAAACGATACTAACAATAATATATGATATGAATATATATATAAATAGTAATAATAATGAATTTTAATGATAGCTATAGTGAAAATCATATATGAATAATAGCAACAGTAATAAATTTTAATTATAACAACAGTAATAATAATATATGAATAATAGTAACAATAAACTTTAATAATAATAAAAGAATATATCATATAAATATCAAATATATATATAAAGAATAAATCTATTAAATAAAAAAAAAGAATAAATCTATATAATACTTAAAAAAAAAGGAGAATAAATCTATATAAATCTTTGCGGTAATAGTTATAAAAATAATAACAATAAATCTAAAAAAAAAGTTGTTTATGATGGAGGTGGGACTTTTTTTCTTCTTTTGTTTATAATGAATTTTAATGATAACTATACTAACAATAATAAACTTTAAGAATAATAAAAAAATATATGATATGTATAAAATATATATATATATATGATATTAGTCATTACATCATTTAGAAATACCATGAGTCTTGATCCTATACCCATCTTGATCATGTTATAACCTTCAAAGTCTTTATTGAATCTGTTTCAGTTTTGTGTTTAGTCTCTAGAACTGACAAAAGAGTTTAAAGCCCTAGAGCCGAAATAAGTTCTCGTGTTGAGAAGAAAACGACAATAATAGTGTGATAGGCATAGATCTCTAGAGTCGGTTGAAGGACAGATATAACAATTGACACAGAGCCAATTTTTGCTATCCGTCGATGATATCGAAACTTGTTTAGTCTTTCTTTAATTAATTAGCGTTAAAACCTTTATTTAGTTTGTATGATTATAGTATTATTACTACCATAGTTAATATCAACTGGCGTATGTCGTTTATATATATGATTTGTTGAAAAAATTATAAATCTATAGTGCTATATCAAAAATTTATTTTTGAAAAAAAAAAAAAAGACACTTATGCAAAACTTAAAAATGCAGGACTTAAATCCATCATCAAAGTAGATAAAGAAGTACATAATGACCTAAGATGGGCTAGAAATATAAACTTTATCGGATTAAATTGTTGATGGTGAACCCTTTTGGAATTTAATATATATAATGATTTCATTTTGGGTTTATATCTGAAAAAGCATTTAATTATGGGGGAAATTTTAATTTAGTACCTAACGTTTAGTGAAATATTACTTTTTTACTAATGTTTGCATTTCAAATTCTCGTAATCTCGAACGTTTTAGAAATCCATCAATTTAGTTTTTCTGTTAGTCAAATGTTAGTCAACCTTAGTAGAGAAAGGGTTAGTTTGATCATTTTAGTAATATATGCACATATCGACACGTGTTTGTAAAAATAATATTATTTTTGGTTAAATACATTGAAAAGATAAACATAATAAAATAATAAATAAAAAACAATAAAAGGAAATTTCACATGTGCGTAACACATATCAAACTTGTTAGTAGTAGTATTTCCATTTTTTTCAATTACAAAAAAAAAAAAAAAAAAAAAAGATTCAATTATGTGTCATAATTTTATCGGAAGGTGGTCAATGACAATTTTGTAGTAATGGATATGATTATCTTGTAATTATCAGTTTTTAAAAGGGTAATTATGTAATTTTAGCTATCTGAAATGATATGAGGGTAAATCCATCTTTTTGCCACTTTTATCACGTTTGACCATCAATTTTTTGGTCAAAGGGACTCAATTGATGCATATCCAAAACGTTAGGGATGACAGAAATTCGAAATGCAAACGTTAATAAAAAAGTGATATTTCACTAAACATTGGGGACTAAATTAAATTTTCCTTTACTTATGAGGAGTCAACAATATATAGTTGATTACATGTTTCTAATTTTTTTTACAGATGTGTTTTTTAAAGAAGGAATTACTCAAAAACAGCTTGAGGTTTTTTTAAACTTCCGTTTTTTTTCTACATAACTAACCCAACTTTGACAACAATACCACAAAATACTTTTCACTGTTCCCAATCTTAAGGGGGCAGAAAATCTTTAATGGCGGTTGAATCCACCAGACTCTCAATGTTCAACTGCCTTGTAAATTGATTGCTCAAGCAAAATATGGAATAAGAGAAGTAGCGTTCCAACTCCAAATTAATGTAATAATATTCAATTGCACACATACACCAATCTCAATCCTTGACTTAAGGATACCGTTAATGTATGTTTTAAAGACATTATATTTTTTGAAAAGATTAATATATAACTATCTATGTCTTATAAAATAAATATATCATTTTGTATGTATTAACATTTTCTCTAATTTAAAGGAAAATACCCCTTCAATCTTTTATGAAAGGCGAAATCAAATCATGGTTTATGATTCAATTAAATTAAAGAAAGAACATCTCATATACCTTTCATCTCTTATGTTCTTGATGGAGCATTGAATCAGATCACAAGTTAAAATTTAGTAAGATAACTTATGATCAATTAAATTAACTGATTGTCATTTTATGTGGATTGTGTTTAAGTATGTCTTTAATTAATAGAGCACATGTTAAGAGATTTTTGATAATCTTAAATTATATAAATATACAAATTTTAGAAAAAATATTTTATTTTTAAATAATAAAAATTTATTGGGAATTTAGAAAAATTACCCTTTTTTGGCACCTTATTTACATAATTACCCTTTCACTCAAAAAAATTGCAAAACTACCCTAAATTACCCAAAATGCCCTTAATAAATTAAAACCAACTCATAACAAACCATTAATTCTTTACCAACCATTAATTAAACTATAATAAGAAAAGTTGAATAAATTTGGGTGTTAATAAAGCTTAGTGTTTATAATTAAGTTTTTAGAGAATTAGATGGTTCTTCTTTTTTGTTTTTAGAAAACAATGAGTGAAAGTTGAAAAAGTGACATTCGGATCAGAATCTGACTTGATTCGGGCTAACCTGAAATCGGGTTAGATTTTGACCACAAGTTATAATTTTGACCCGATCAAGTCAAAATTATAGTTTCGAGTTAGAATTTGACTTGATGTCGGGTTAGATTTTGACTCGAAGCTTGCTTTTTGACGCTAATTGGGTTAGCAAGCATTATGGACCCGATTCGGGTCAGAACTAAATTGATTCGGGTTGACCCAATATCGAGTCAGATGTTGAGCCGAAGTTTTAATTTTAACTTGATCGGATCAAAATTATAACTTTGGGTCAAACAACCCGATATCAAGTCGGATTATGACTCCAAGTTTTAATTTTAACCTGATCTGGTCAAAATTATAATTTCGAGTTAGAATCTAATCTGATGTTGGGTCAACCAGAATTGGGTTAACTTCTAATTGAAGATCAATTTTTCAACTTTCACTCATTTTTTTTTTTAAATAATAATCTAATTCCATAAAAACTTAATTATAAACATTAACCTGTATTAACACCCAAATTTCTTTAACTTTTCTTATTATAGTTTAATTAATGGTTGGTAAAGAATTAATGATTTGTTATGAGTTGGTTTTATTTTATTAGGGGCATTTTGGGTAACTTAGGATAGTTTTGCAATTTTTTTGAGTGAGAGGGTAATTATGTAAATAAGGTGCCAAAAAAGGGTAATTCTGCTAAATTCCCAAGTTTATTTATTTATTTTTCTGTATACACTACACAACAAAATTGGAATCTTGAGCATTTCATTCTTACCAAACATAGAGGTGGCAATATGGGTCACAACACGACGGGTTGATACGAATTTACGAAAAATAAATGGGTATGGGTTGGAGTTAAACGAATTCGTGTCGTAATCGTGTCGATCCGCTTAACTTGTTTATTAAACGAATCGAATTGGGTTTGCTTAAACGAATCGCAGGTTGACACGATTAAATTAAGGGTAAAATTATAATATTAAAAAATTATAGGGTATGTAATTATGCATATATATAAGTATCAACCAAACCTAAACCTAATCTATTCATTTCAAAATTTAAGCAACCACCACACATACCACTAAGTCACCAACTTATTTCGACAGCCACCACACACACCACCAACTCCAAGTCACCAACTCATTTCGGCAGCCGCCACACGACACCACCACCTTATTTTGTTCTTCTCCCCTTCTCCCACACTCAACGACAACTCATCTCATTCTCTCACACCCATACGGCAACTCCGGTCAAGCTTCTTCTTGCTCAAGGTCGCAGCTCCGATCGAGCTTTTTCTTCCTCACGATCGCAGCTTTGGTTGAGCTTCTTCTTCCTTGCGGTCCAGCTTCTTCTTCCTCACGATTGCAAATCCCGTCCAAGTTCTTTTTCCATACAGTTGCAGCTCCGGTCTAGCTTCCTCTTCTTCACGGTCGCAGCTCTGATGGAGCTTCTTCTTCCTCACAGTTATAGCTTCGATCCAGGTTCTTCTTCTTCACGGTCGCCGGTCGCAGCTCCAGTCATAACTTCTTCTTCCTTATCGGTCGCAGCTTCTTCTTGCTCACGGTCGCAGCTTTTTCACGGTTCCACCATCAGATCTGGTTGGACTAGCTTCAGCCTTCAGGATTCAGGTGTCCTTCTCTTCCATTTTCTTGTGATATTGTCTATTGATTATGTTTATTTACTTGAATTAGTATTTTCATTTTCTTGTGATATGGAGATATCTAATATTGTTTTTTTGTGATTTTTGTGTGGGTTGGAGGTGCCCTTGGAATCAAAGGATTTAAATTGGAAGAATTTAAATTATAAAGTTTTGTGTTGGAGAATGATGGTGTTAAATAATTTTAATTTCTATGGATTTGTATTGAGTTGGGGCATGATTTTATTTTGCTATGATTTTTTAAATATGATAATATGGAATGTTATGTAGTTGATTTAATGTGTTGGTTTTTATTTGTTGAATTAGATGGTTAGTTATGAATTATTTATTTTATTTATGTTTAAATATTATTTAAGTTAAACGAATTAAACGAATTAAATGGGTTAAACGAATTAAACATGTTAAACGAGTTAAACGGGTTAAACGAATTAACGGGTTGATTGGTTAACGGGTTTGGATCATTTATGATTTCATTAAAAAACGAATTAATCGTGTCGTGTTGTGTCATTCGTTTATAAACGAATTCGTGTCGAATCCAATAATATCAACCCGTTTTATAAACGAATTTGTGTCGAATTGGTCGAATTCATAAACGAATCGAATTGAATCGAGTTCAACCCGACACACCAACCCATTTTGCCACCCCTAACCAAAAATTAATTGATATTTAATGGCTAAGACTTCTAGAGTTTGCTGCTCATGTGCTCAAATACCTACAACTTAAAGGATAATATTGTATAGGGTTTATTCGATCGCGTCACCTACCACTCGCTTAGCCTCCGTGGTTGCTCGATCTCTCCTCCCCATTTATATTCTTAACCATGTGGTTGCATCCACTCCTGTCATTTAAACAAATTTTGTTAGAAGCTTCTATTGTTAACTTTTACTTGTAAAGTTTCTCTTCTAACCAAACGAAAATTCTTTGATAAAGACCATTCCTAAGATTTCATTTGTTTATATCAGTCCCAAATGGTTTTGTAACCCACAATGATGGGTTTACTTCTTTTTTAAAAGATTAGCATGATTTAATTCGTTCAATAATTAAAAAAATATATAATTATTGATAAAACTTAATTCGAAAATATTAATAATTGAATTTATTAAAAATTTATAATATTTTAGAAGTGATTATAATATATATATTTTTTAGAATAATAACTCTTACTTTGTTTTTTGAAAGTTGAGATAGAAAAGTTCATGAGGTTTATTAGAACTTTTTAAGATGAAACATTACTTCTATGGTATAAGATGTCAAATGCTATAAATGATAGAAAATTATTTTCACAATAAGGAAAAAAAGCATCTCTCGTAAGCATTAAAGTTTGTTTGGTGAACCCTAAACTAAAAATTAAAAAAGTAAATAAATAAATATATGGAGGGTGGAGTTCCTAAAATGGGCCGGGAAAGCTAACCTTCCTCTATTCTGAGGTTTGTTCACAGTTGGGGAGGCGAGGCTTACCTTATCCACCACATGAGTATTTCCATCAGATGGAGATGTTCACGATGGGAGACGCCTTTTAGATTCATATGAATGTTGGAGATTTGAAACCTTTTTCTTTTATTTTTTTTATATTAATTTAATCTAGTAGTATTTTAGTAATTTTCTAAATTTGATAAGTGTTTAGTAAACATTTTGTTGGTCAACTGTGGTCAATAAGTCAAACAAATGAATTTCACTGATCATGTTAGGTTAATTTGTCAATAAATGGTAAAATGGATTCCCCTTGTCAACAAGTTCATTGTTCGGTTGATAACTATCATTATTTTGTGCCCAATTAATCTATTATTTATGCTATATTTTTCTGTAAAATTGGTACTTTTATGTCGTTTAATGTTTGTGGTGTCTAAGTTTAGGTTTTGAAAAGAAAGGAAGATAAATGAAGGATTTTGGAGCGAAATTCAGCATAAGCAAATTAGCATGCATTGCCAAGGTGGGTTGAGAGCAAGGACAAGGTTGTTGGTCGCAATTGTAGGTCGCCATTTTGAGACAGTGAGTATCAAGACCTAGTGTTGCGAACGGGACCAAGTTGTAGGTGGCAATAGCAGGTCCTTGAAATCCATCCAGAGAGCATTGTTACACTTGGTCATGATAAATATGTAGATAAGACTTGACAGCTTAGGACAGTCCAAATTCAACCGAAACTTTGTTTTGCAATCCTAATTGACTTTCTGAGCCTTGTTATGTCCTAAACTAATTAGTTAAGCATATTTGGATGAGATAAGAACAACAAGAGGCAAAATATTTAACAAAGTTTCATCCAAATAAAAAAAGGAGATTGGAGTTTCGATCCAACTTAGATGTGAGACATATGGGCACTATAAATACCTATCTTTCTGCAAAAAATAGAGACTTTTGGTGAAGATTTCGGCTAGAGCAAAAGGTAGAACGTGGAGAGCTTCTTCTTCTACCTTTCTTCTTCTTTCCATTTTTATTATTCATGTGTTATGTTAAAGCCATGAGTGGGTAATTAATTTGTTAGTTATGGCTAAATTGAAGCTCTAAACATGAACTCAATTCATTCTTATTTTCAATGAAGTTTTTATTATTTTTGTATGATAAAATCATTGTCTTCGGTATAATTGAATTTTATTTATTTTGCTTATTTGATTGACCACCTTAGAAGCGTGTCTATAGGATTATGTTATAAGAATATAAATTGCACATCAAATGGATATATTCATTATTTGCAACATTCAATTGCGTAAGAACCACTTGAGGGACATTGATTCATAAAGATTTAGGATAGACATCATATGCTAGGGTTTATATAATATTCATATTCTTCTTGTTTTTAATTAGATTTCAATTATTAACCTAAGTGGACATCATATTAGATTGTAATTAAGAATACATGTAACTATGTAAACATCACACTATTTATATACCAACTAAAAAAGAATCAATATGATATGCAGTATGATTGTTACCTTGATGTAAATATCTTTTTCAAAAATTAATATATATTTGTTCATGAATGAATTGAGAGATTGTTTAGTGGTAGATATGATGCTTTAACTAAATTATCTCCATTGATTTTCTTCAATTTAAATTCTGCTATGTTTTTAATTTTTAGTCTTTAAATTTCAATCTCAAATTCTTTTTTTTTTTTTTTAATTTAATTGGTCATTAGTCTAGGTTTAGAATAAATTTAGAATAAAAGTAGATTAATAACTCCTCGGAGGATTGACTTTTATTTATCTATAAACAATTTATGCACTTATAAGGTTAAAATAAATTTGTTTATTAATTTTAAAACCAACATTTATCTCAAGTAGGTGTTTCATAATTTATTCAACTTAGAAAATAACTCTTGAACTTTTAAACTACTCAATGGTAGTGATTTTTATTTTTATTTTTATTTTTATTTTTATTTTTTTATTTTTTATTTTTTACCAACAATAGATAAAGCTTTTTCAAAACTCTCATATACTGATATGCATCTTCACATAAGCCAATATTTTTATTTTGAATAAAGCTAAGTTAACCAAAATTCTTGTCCAAATTTCTAGCATGAGTTATTAATAGTATAAAAATCTTGAAAGAATGTGATAATTAATATAGTACTAACAACACATATTCTATATCATTTGGATATAAATTTGGATAAGATTTTTGAGCAGCGTAATATTATTCTTTATTTTTATTTAATTTTTTAGATATTACTTACGGTGAAATAACTCAAATCAGATAAATATTGTCTTTTTTTGTTTTTGTTTTTTTTTTTTTTGAAAATTGTAAACATTGCCAAGTTAATTAAGTATTCTCTAATATGAAGCCACATTCAAAAGCAATAATACAAGCTAATGTAAAAACTGAAGTCCTGTATATTTTGGTTATTGCCCTTAAAATAGTCAACACTTTATCATTAAAATAATAAATGATAATAATAACAGTAATTTTAGGTATTTTACCTTTTTATTTTCAATTAAATCTCAATCAATGATACAACAATCGATGAGTGAGTACATTTTATAAGTGAAATATATATTATTATGTGTGTCCATTTATAAGTTATCATTAATTGAAATGTAGATGGGATACAAGAGGTATGATGTCTAACGTTGTTGTAATAATAATAATAATAATAATAATAAGGTTTTTATTACCTTACTGGTTATATAAGATTATCCATCAATAATAATTCTTGGATTGGTTATAAGGGTGATTAATCCAAGGGTTATTATTAATAAGTAATTTTACCTAACCTATAAGGTAGCCGAACCCAATAATGATCACCGTTTACGAATTTGTATGCATATATCAAAGAGTAATAATTAAATATTTCTAATGATATCTTCAATTAAGCGTCCAAGATAATCATGAGAAGATCCACCAGTCCATCACAACCTTCTTACTCTTCTCTGCCATCTCTTTGACTCTCTTCCTCACCTCACTGTCACCGTCCATCAGATGACATATAGCCTCATTGATCTCATCAGCCATCACAAGATCACCACCATTGAAGTAACTTGACTTCATCTCCATCGCCAATCCCAATTCTCTGACCATCCTGAAGGCATTGAGTTTCTGCTCCGCATGTAGAGGCCACGTGACAATGGGTACATTGCACCATAAACTCTCCAAGATTGAGTTCCACCCGCAATGTGATACGAATCCTCCTATCGCTTTATGGGCTAGCACCTCCATTTGTGGGGCCCACCTATACACAAAAGTGTTCCATACATATATATTCACATTAGAATTTATGAAAAAAAAAATCGATTTTTTGTATTGACAAAACAAATAAAATTTTAAAAACAAATTATTTTTATAATTAAAATCAATTATTTGAGATTAAGTAAATTAAATAAAAAAATAGTGCCAACGTATCTCACTATATCTATTTTATAATTATAAGATAATCATAAATCTATTTATCAGATTGATTAGGAATCTATCGAAACCTAGTAAAATTGAATACTATATACAAATATCAATAAAAATTCCCTATTTATAATGATAAATTCAAATAGCAGGACTTGAAACCTTATCACGATCACATATGTGAATCCCATTATATCATTATCAAAATACTTCAATGTATAAATTATTCACATGTAATCTTAAAAATGCCAAAATGTTCCAATATATCTCATGTATTCTTAAAAATATTTGTTTTTATTAATGCAAGAAATTTGCTTTTGCACCAACAAGTAAAACAAGGTCTCTAGTTTCTTAGCTAATAGTAGAAGATATCCTTAATAGCATTAGGGACATTAGGATCAGGAGACACTAGGTGGTCCTCTAGGGTCCTTTGACTCCCCTTCGTTGGATAGTTATCAGACGAGAATGTCCTCAAAAGTAGATTAGGTCCATCTTTACTCTGGCCCTTAATAGGGGATGAGATATATCTCAAATGGTTAGCATCTAAGCATCATAAGTCCTAGGTCTGCAATTACTTGTGAGATAAAGAAAATCGTCAGGGGCTTAATATGGGTTTGCTAGCAAAGGCTCTTCGACTGTCAAGTTAAACGAGATGAACAAAAACAAACCCTTAAGAATGGTAATTATGACATAAATATGTGAGAATAGTAGAAATTGAGGTTATACTTCCCTTTACTGTTTGATGGAGAACCTAGCGAGAGATTGACTTAAGTGATCTCTAGCTCTCTTTGATAAGAAAGGATACTTGGGCTTGATTAAGGTGATATGAATCTTTTAGTAGCTCGAAAAGTATATTTGGTGCACGTAAATTTCCCGGGGCGTGATAGAGCTTCCTTGATAAGCAAATACTTAGTTATTTGTCCTAAAGATAGTTATCTCTTCACCTTTTGGCCTTTATTACTCGAAGGTGTTTGTTCTGATAGCCCATTTGGGTTATCATTAAGCATTTACCTTAAGTTTGCCATAGATCCTCTTTGCCTTTTGGTTTTAATACCTAAGAGTGTTTGTTGTGGTAGTCCTTTTAGGCTACCTTTAGACATTCACCTTCAATTTGCTATGAGCCCTCTTTGCTCTTTGGTCTTAATACTTAAGGATGTTCTCTCTTCTTTCAAGTTACCAAGTGTCCAGATCTTTAGGCTATTTTACACTCATAATCTAAAGTAAACAACAATTGTACATAATGGACACAAATGCATGAATTTGTAAACATAAACAAAATATTAGTTAAGATTATATTTAGTTCAAAAGAGGCCAACCAAGCCTTACTCTACCTTTATTAGGTGACAAACTCACATAGGAGGTGTTCAATTAAGATATCTCAATTGGCCCTTAGGGGCAACAAAATTGTTAAGGAATTCATGGTCTTAATTGCACTTCGATGTACTTCTTGGAATTAAAACAATAAGTCATAAACAAAGTTGATCCGTAAGATGATGCTTGAAAGGTCTTTTGGCTTCTAACGACATTTGCATACGTGATAATTCCTGAGATGATGCCTGAATGGTCTTCACATCTCAAGGGCCATTTGTAAATGAGATAAACCTTAGGATGATGCTAGAAGGGATTTGACTCCTTTAAGGGCATTTATAGATGAGATAATCTTTCGGATAATGCTCAAAGGGTCTTCACGCCTCTAGAGGCATTTGTATAAATGCAGACACTTACTTAGATGATTCCCGGGTTTAGTAATTTGGGTTTTTATATCGATAGGCTTTTGCCTCATAAGTGACCATACCTTTAGGGAACCTTTTGGCTCTAAGCTCAAAGATTTCTGCATTCATATGTTCATTTCGAGCCTAGATCTTTGATTTGATCCCTTAGACTATAACAATTAGAGGTGTGGTGTTCGTAATTTTTATGGTAATCATATTATTTATGTTTGTCCTTTTAGTTTGCCAATCTCTCTTATTAAACTTAGTTTCCAATGAAACCCTTTATATTTTATGGTTGTAAGAACTTGCCCCCAAGTTGCATTTAGAGGAGTGTACTCCCTTGACAGCATGGTTCTTACTGAGTCGTTCCTGGGAGGAAGTAATATAAGTCTTCATTTGATGACCCTTGTTTGTTTTGCCATCTCTTTTCTTGAGCCCTAGTGTGATAGTCGTAGTTATCCGTTCTACTATCTTACCCTTTGTTTGTTTAGGTCAGAGATCAACCCTTTAACTATTGCAATCTTTTATCCCAGAGGGTTCAGCTACATCTTGTTGCTTTTTTATGGAAAACTTCTTGTTAGTTTGAACTCGTTTTAAAGCCCCTGTGCATGCCACTTTACAACTCTTGGGATTGTTTTCTTCGAACAAATTCCATAACCTCTCTACACATAAGTTCCTCTTGGAATTGATTAGGGTGCCTTTTAAGCTAAAGACCTCCATCTGCATGACTTGGTCATGATATTTCATCATATAGTCCTTTAATATCTCATTTTCCAACTGCTTTTAATATTGAATGGTACAAGGGTCCTTGGGTAGTGGCTTGACCCCTTAAAACTGTGTGATGAGTTCTTTGGCAAAGTTTGGGAAAGAGCTAATGCTTTATGCAGCTTGACCATCTCATTTCTCAACTTATAGAACGTTCTTTCCACTTGGTCTGCCCTTAACAATTGTGAAGTTTGAGTTATACCATTAAGCTCTTTAGGGATCCATTAAAAGGGGTTTACCCCTCAACAAGGTTCTCCCTATTTCTACTTCAGTTACCGCTGGCTTGCCTTGACATTTCTAGCTGTGTTAGACCTACTTATTTTCTCTTTAAAGTGTGATGAATAGCCCAACTCCTCGTCGATCGTCTTGAATCTTGAGTCAACTAAGTTCCCACTTAGACCACTAAGGTCCTTGGTATGAGCCTCAATGGCAAACCTCAAGTCGAATGCTGCTAAGCAGTTATAGTTTACTAAATAGCGTTTAGTATCTGTGTTACTTCATTACTCAGTTGTTGCTACCCTTGTGCGACATGTCTAATCTCTTGGGTAACTACTTGCATTTCTTGCTTTACATCTATCATCCTCATGCATTCATGGGCAATGTCTTCGCGATTGCTTTTGGTGGTCCTAAGGCTCAAACCCTTTTGTCATCCCCTTTCAAATTCACTAAGAGAGGTTAGACCTTAACAAAATTCCTTCACATTTTTTTATCAGATCCACTTATATATGTTCATAAGGGTATACCTTTTGCTCCTTAATGCAGCCCTTCATAATCTCTCTCGCAACTTTTGTAGTCCCCATTAGCTTTAGTTTTGTCACACTTTTAACTCTATGGCCCTTTGAACGTGAACCCTTTTGCTTATAGTTTTTTACTTTTCAAACAAGGAGAAAGAGAGAGAGAGAGAGAGAGAGATCTTTATTGACAAACAAAAAATCTATATTTAAATATAAAAATTAGAAGATGAGCAATAACACTATCATTAGAGGTAAGGAATAGTCTTTTGTACGAGTCTTTAAAGACAGCACCAATTATTAATGCTAAAAATTAGTTTTTGCACCAACGCATAAAATGAGGTCTCGAGTCCCTTAGTTAATTATAGAAGGCATCATTGATAGTGATAGGACCAAGGGACTCTAAGTAGTATATTGGAGTTTTTCGATTCCCTTTCGCTGGATAGTTACCATATAAAAATGTCCTTAGGAACATCTTAGGTCCATCTTTGATTTGGCCCTCAGTAGGGGATGAGCTGGATTACAAAGGGTTAGCATATGAACATGATGAATCTTGGGTCTATAAATACTTGCGAGACAAAGAAAAACAACAGAGGCTCATCGATGAGTTTGCCGACGAAAATCCTTTGATGCTCAAAGCGATGGGATGGATGAAGACAAACCCTTAGGAAGTGTAATTATGGCATAGGTATTTGAGAATAGTGGAGATTAAGTTATACTTCTTTTTACAGTTCGATGGAGATCCTAGAAAGAGGTTGACTTACAGCCTCTCTAGCTCTTTTCGACTAGAAAAGACATTAGACTTGACTTAGACGATATGAACCCTTTATTAGCCTAACAAGTGTATTTGGTGTATCTAGATTTTTAGAAGTATGATGGGGCTTCCTTGATGAGTAAATGTTTAATTATTTCTCTAGCCCTTGGCCCTTCATATGGATGATTGTCGTGAAGATATCTCTTTTATAGATAAGAGTGGATTGAGATCCTTTGAATTTCCAAGAAGAAACCCTTAGTAGATCTTTTTGAGTTTTCTAAAGGTCCTTAGACCAAACGTTCCCTCCTTTGTGATAGAACAATATCTTTATATATAGCCTCTTTATTTGGTCCTAGTGGTTCCACGTTTCCTCTTCTCATTGGTCAAGACTTCTCATGGGCTTGTCCCTTTCTCCTTCGGTGTGTCTGATCTTTTCACGTTTCCTTTAGCTAGTTGTTAATTCCCTTTGCTATCCCTTCTAACACAGGGTCACATGATTGTTCCTTGTTTAACAGTTATGACACAAGGCCATGTGATTGATCTTAGGCCTTTTCTTTTTCCTCTATGGCCTAATCTGTTTTGTCCCTTTTATGTTTTTCCTCATTGTAAGTCCTTATGTTACCCATTTTGATGTAGAGACATGTGACGTTCTCTCATTTGTCACTTCTAACGTGACGCCACGTGGTTGATTATATGCCATTTCTTTTTCCTTTGAAGCCTGAAGCTTAACGTCCCTAAAGGTCTATCTCACTTAAGCCTACTACTAAACTTGAACATCTACCCCTCTAACAGTACAGAGGCTATCAAATGATGTGAAGACTTATTTGAATTTCAAAGTAGAATTTCCCTTTAATTTGTTTTTCCACCCCTTGTTAAAGGTATATTGGTCTTTTCCATACCTTTTCTCAAAGTGATTGGGCTGGAGGCTATTGCGCCTTTCGGGCTTATCTTTTGAGCTTGCCCTTTAAGCTTCTCCTAAGCTTCTCCATTAAGTTTCTTTTATATGCTAACCCTAGGTTTATCCCCTAAGCGTCCCCTTTGCACTTCTCTTGAGCTTCTTCTTTAGGTTTCTTCTACAAGCTGACCTTACGCTTAGCACCTAGGCTTCCCTTTTGGACTTCATGGTCTGCGTCTCTTTTTATTATATGAGCCTAATTTTCACCTCAAACATTTTCATTTCAATTTAAATATTGGTAACTCAAAATTATTAAATATAAAAAATATATTAAAGATATTATCGACATTTATATGCTTACCTACAAATCATTGCCCTCTTGTCAATTCGATTCAAAAATCCGTCTGGCAACATGTTCTGATGATTAATGGAATCGCCTCCCATAATCCATAGGAATCTGTACCCACTTGATTCGAGCCCCATTCCTATCTCTCTCAATTGGGGTGCACCAAACTCTCCCATGCTCCCGAAGCAGAGGAACACCACCGATGATTCGGGTTAATGATCAAGCCATTTGATGATTGCCTCACGCTGGATTGGGTCCACCATCTCAGTCGTACAACTAACATCAAGCACTGGTCCAACCGGGTAAACCGGAGGAGTTTTGGTCTCCGAAAATGAATTCAAAGCGTACGATTCCAGCTCCTGAAACGTATTTACTATAATACCCTTCACTTGCATGAACTTGTTAGCAAGCTTCAAAGTCGCAACGAACCTATCATCTTTGCTAAAAACTTGAGCAGGTAGAACACTAGGGGGCATTGAATTGACAAAACTCGGCAGAGTCAACTCAGGATCCGATTCTCCGACTTCATTTGGATGAGTTAGAAAGTAGAACATGAGATCAAGTAGAGCTAAGTTACAGGTGAAGAACAAATAAGAAGGTAAACCCAGTTCTTGAGCCACGTCAACCATGGGTGCAGTGAAGAAATCCAAGACCAAACCAGCGAGTTGGGGTAGTGAGTTGGAGAGGAAGTGTTTGACGAGTGGCTTGTAGTTGTCTATGAGTTGGAGTTTGTAGATTTCTGGGTAGGATTTGAGGTGGGGTGGAGGTTGTTGTGGTGGTGGTGGGAGGTTTATGATTTTGACTTGTTGTTGTTGTTGTTGTGATTGGAAGAAGGAGACGGCTGGTGGGTCTAAAAGGGAGTTCATGACGAGAAAGGTGACTGAAAATGCATAGTGTCGATCGCATAAACGCCTTGCGAATTCGAAAGTCGGTAGAAGGTGACTGAAAATTGGAGCTGGTATGAAAACCAGCTCTGATTTCTTCATGCTTTCGTTGTTCAAGCTCATGGTTTGTGGAGATGGAGATTGAATGTTGAGATATGCGCGTCAAATGAGGATTGAGATCATGAAGTCTGACATTATAACATATTAAAAACAAACAACTTGCATGATTATAGTATAATAGTACCGTAGTCTAACGTTGTAACCAACTTGCGTGATTAGATATGTCTTTCTTTAATTAATTAATTAACTTATCAAGATTCTTTTGAGAGAGCAAGGGCCGGTAAAAGTTAAAATCTATACTCAATTTGCATAATTATACCGTAGTTTGTCTGTCGTTTTACATTAGCGGCGGCTACTAGGGCTGGACAAAATTCAGCATTACCCAATAACGTAACTAAACTCATTCACTAGTAGTTAAGTGTATATGCCTACTAGCCGCTAACCGGATATATATGCATACACACACACTCATTAGCAGCTACTAAGCATATATATCCACTTACTAGTGAATGAGTTTAATTATATTAATTATTGAGTAATGCGGAATAATATATATATCCACTTACTAGATATTACCTAATAACATAACTAAATTCATTCACTAGTAAGTGGATATATATGCCTAGTAGCCACTAATATATATATATACATATGGATTGTTGAAAAAAAATATAAGTCTATTATGATATATTAAAAAGTTATTAGAAAAAAAACAAAAAAAGTGAAGAAGAAGGTACTCATACAAAACTTATAAAGTGTAGGACTTAAATTCACCATTAAAGTCGATAAAGAAGTATATAACCACCTAAGATGTGCTAGGGATATAAACTTTAACCGATTAAATTGTTGATGATGAACCCTTTTGGAATGCAATATAATGATTCCATTTTGGGAATTAAATCTGAACAAGCATTTGATTATGAAGAGTTAACAATATGTAGTTGATTAGTTGTTTCTAATTTTTTTCACAGATGTGTTTTTTTTTTTTTTTTTTTAAAGAAGGAATCACTCAAAAACAACTTGAGGTTTTTTTACACTTTGTTTTCTTAAATATTGATCTTTCCTGATTGACCATCTTTGGCCACTTAAAATACAAAACCACCCCAACTTTAACAACAATACCCCCAAAATACTTTTCACTGTTCCCATATCTTACGGGGGTAGAAAATTTTTAATGGCGGTTGAATCCACCAGATTCTCAATGTTCAACTGCCTTGTAAATTGATTGTTTCAAGCAAAATGTGGAATAAGAGAAGTAGCATTCTAAGACCTATAACAACCAATAAAAGCATACCTCAATGCCAATTTAGTTTTCAACAAGCAATATTACAATTTTAATGTGTATTTGTTGACAAATTGACACATGAGATTAACTTTCGATAAAGAGGTTGCATGTAGTCTGTCAATATTCAAACATCCCTATTTTTGCACCGTATGTTTCACAATCTCTATTCTTTTTTCCAATTTAATGGAAAGCTAAATTCCCCTAAAATGTCATTGAATCCATACCAACCTGCATACAGATTACAACACTGTTATTTTCCTATTTTATACCATTAAACTCTAGAGACATATACACCCTAAACCTTAGAGCCAACTATTACTTTACATAATCTTGCACACGAAGTTACTGGCCTAGTTCCTATGAACGACTTCAATTCTCTTAGCTTTCGATGAGTCAATCACACAGTAGTGTGTTTAGACATGATCAATGCCTGTGGTGACACAAACATAATTAACTGTTTGTACAAATCTAACATATTAATTACATGTAGAACACAGAAAATCTCCTATGCATACACGACACGAAACAGTTTTTAGTTTAGAAATTGGCTCGAAATATTGGAAAAAATTGACTCCAACTATTCGTTCCAATATTACGACCCTAATTACTGCCTTCACATATCTTTATAAACAGTACAGGTATCAACTTAACACAAAGCTTTAACAAAAACTTATCACTATATCAACCCACATGACTCCAAGTTTGACATCCACTGTATATAATTTGGTGTAAGATCCTGAAGAACTCAAGGAAAGGTCAATAAATCAAAGTCCTGAATCAATACTCAGTGAATAATACAACTAATTATCATGCTGCTCTCATAAAAGCATTCAAGAGAAAGGACCCTGACTATAAAAGTGAAAGGGAAAAGGCTATGGTTGAGGGTTGGCTGTTGAATAGAGAAAATAAATACGTATAAGTAGCTTCAAACCCTAATTATAGTGATTAAGAAATTAATATTTTATTGTCAATTTGACTTCCATTAATCAACCCCTTTATTGCAGCTCAAATTTTTGGGTCTACTTAGAGCAAAAAGTAATAAATCTCATAATTAATTGATTGATAATTTTTTTTAAAAAAAAAATTTCCATTACACATTTTCTTATGATAAAAACAACTTAACTTTTATTAACCACAAGTCTCCAATTTCTACAACTTCTTCAACATATAAAAACAATTCAAGAAAAAAAAATGCTAATAGACAATGAGATAGATTTAAATTCAATCTAATCCTATCTTGAACCTAATATTATGTTTATTCAAATTTATAACTAAAAATTAACAAATATTATTGAAATAAAAATATGTAAATCTTGAATTTACTATAATAATTTAAAAAATAACAGTAAAAATTACAATCCTAATATTTAAGATACACCCCAAGTAGGTTTTCCAAAAACTCAATTCCTGAAATCTAATCTAAATGGCAGATTACTAATGCAAACCCCATCATAAAATTTCCTACATCACAAAACCTAATTCCAATTCCCAAACCCTAAATCCCAAAAATCACCATATTAGAAAACAACATAAACATATATGACTATAATAATTATAATTTTTTTTAAAAAAAAAAATCCATCCCAGTCGCATTAAAAAGAAAAAAAAATACTGACAAATAAAATCAAACCACCAAACATAATTAAACATCAAGTATTCTATACGTGCATGCAGATAAACATCAAGCATAAGCAGCACTCAAAAGCCTGCCAATCTCAAAAGACACAAAAGCATCAACACAAGCATATTGAACTTGATCTTCACTGAGCCACCTCTCGTCCCACCGACTCAATGTCACACATCTCGGCTTCTCCATGTCCACAAGCAAAACCTCCCTCGCCAGACGCTTCAAGCCGGCGTTCCTCAGCTCCTGCATCTCCAACTGCTCCGCCGCCAGACCCCTCAAGTCCACCGTCCTCTCCACGCTCAGATTGTACTCCTCCTCCAGCTTGTCCGCGTCCTGCGCCACCCCGACGCCGACGAACGTGTAGCCCCCATCTGCCAGAAAGTCCTCGAGAGAGTTGGGGACGGAGGGGGCGTGGAGGATTTGGAAGATGAGGCAGCGGTGGCCCACGCAGAGCTGGAGAGTGGCCACTGGGTTGTTGTACCTGCGCCCGAAGTTGGGTCGCCACTTGGCGTCGAGGCCAACGACCAGGTGGTGGAGACGGTGGCGGTGGATGCGCTCGGTTTCCCGGATCCAGGTGTTGACGACGGAGGGAGTGGTGGTGACTGTGGTGAGAATTTGGTCGTCGAAGAAGGTGACGTCGTATTCTTCGTAAGTGTCGTATGGGAGCTCTCGGTCGTATATGGAGATGCTCATTTTTCCTTTTGTTGTAAAAAAAAGTGAAAAGTTTATGGGACGAAGAAGTGGAGAGGTTTTTGTTGTAAGAAGAAGTGGAACTGTTTCATGCAAGTGAAAGATATTTAAAAGGGTTTAACTACGTTTTTCGATAAAAAATATTATCCATAAATTATATGAGTAATATTAATGATTGAGTAAGTTAATCAAATTCTATTTAAAATCTATTTAAAATACCGATGAACCCTATTTAAAATCTATTTAAAATTTCGAAGAGAGTATTTTAAAAGACATGGATGTAATGGAAGGTGGTGATTGAATTGAGTGACGTGTGCAGACGAGTTGGTAGACGTGTGTGTAGTTTAAGGTTTCTTGTTGGGGTGTACACTGTATTATTTGAAACTAATTGATTCTAGCTAGTAGAAATAATTTACTCTTAACTTTCTAATTTGAAGTAGAAAAATTAATTGAAACTGTAAAACTTAACAGTAACAAAATATAAATTTTATTTATATAAGAACTCTATTTCCTAATGTTATCCTATTATATTAATAGATTTTAATCAATTTGTATTTTGGAATGTGTTAGAAAAAAATTTTGAATGCTTTTGTCCGATGTTTCAGCTTGTAAATCTGTCAGCATTTTCCACTTTAGTTACAAGGCAATTAATAAAGTGGAAACAGACGCTTTAGATATTGTTTTGGCGGTTAGATCAATCCAACGGCCCAAAACGATAGTCATACAAACATTAAAAACAATCAGAAAGTACATGCAACGCATGCATCTTTTCTCTCAAACACCCTCATCTCTCTGCATGCCTTTATGCATCTCCATTTTGCGTGTTGATAATTATTCTAAAGTTGGTACAAATATATATATATATATATATATTAATGAGGTTTCTTCATTACCATGGACAAGGCTCAAATTTCTTGGCTGCATCCTAGAGGTTAGTTTTTGTACAAATCTTTTCAGGTTTTGGTCGGGTATGCACTGCCATCACTTTATCCAGGAACATGCAGATTTCATCACTGTGGTAAAATCTTTCATTGTCTTCATATTATTTAATTTAATTGTTTCTCCTCTAAAGTTGATCAAATATTAGGTGTCTGCTACCTAGTGTGCTAGCTGAGACTGTGTTGCATATGTCCAAAAGATCAAATAACTACGAAATGTATGCTTTGCTCTGATATGTTGCAAACAAACGTTTTTTTTCCTGAACCTATAGTAGCCGGTTCCGCGGTTTTGTTGTGAGAAGTGGAACTGGTTCATGCAATTGAAAAAGAAAACTTAAAATTTGGATGAAAGTCTTTGAAAGGACGTGCATGTCATGGAGGGTGGTGATTGAATTGAGTGACAGGTGCGGAAGAGTTGGTATGCGTGTGTGTAGTTTAGGGTTTCTTGTTGGGCAAATTGCATTATTTTCTTTCCCGCCATTTTTTATTACCTATTTTATCCCTATGTTGTATGTAGTTTGTAGGCCAATGTAAATCTAAGGAAATATGACGGCAGGTGAAATTATATCAATATGAAAGTTTTGATCATAATTAGGGTTTAGTTAATTAATCTAACCAGTAACATTATTCATCAATTGTAGTTATTGAATTGGTAGTAAGGATAGTTATTGACTCAATCTAAGAAATATAATTGATGAATAATGATACTGGTTAGGTAAGATAGTCAACTTCAATTAGCATCTAGTAAGTTATAACTTTCAAGAGTGTGATACGAACACTCTCGACAATTAACCAATTGTTTGAGAATTATTGTTGAATCCACATAATCAAAGATAATATATATTATTAGAAGACAAAAGAAATATGATTTAATGTTATATGGATGCAAGATGGGCCAAACGAGAAGTGGACACGTCAGCATATAAGAATGCGACGTGTGGCACATGATATAGACTTTGAGCAAAGGAGAAGGTAGATACGTTAAATTATACAATTAGTATAATTAATTATCAAAGGCATAAAACTTGCCTTCGCAACCAAAGAAAGTCTCAAATTGATGAATTAGTTGAAGGAATTCGAAAGCAAGAAATGTTGACTTTCAAGGGAATTGTTCCAATAAATCATTGATAAATATCTAACATTCAGCAAACATTTGTCAACACAAAAGTAATTCAAGAGAAAATGGTAAACACTATCATATGCATTATGACATCTGAAAAATAGGTTCTTGTCTTTTTATAAAATGTAATTTAACGTTTCGTTAGTTAGTTCTTAAAGAAAACACACACACTTATTAAAACAATCAAATATAAAATTTAACTTAAGCATTGGATGATATTTTCAAAGACAACCTCTAGATCACCTTAATGAAGGTTTATTTATTTTGCAAGTGAGAGAGTTGTAGCAGATAATCGTTCACTTGAGGGAAAGGGTCGTTTGAAGATACTCAGAACCTTTACACAATAGTTTCAAGTTGCAACAAATGCAAAAATGAAAAAATAAATAAATTTTTATACTCTTAATTAAATTAATACAAAAATAAATGATAAAAATTAATTTTTTTTCTTCATACGAGAGATTGTGGAAAACTAGTTGAAAAAATTACAAAATGTAACTATAAGAAAATGAAAAATTTTGCTTTAAAAAAATAAAAAATTTTGCAAAAGTAAAATTTTAAAAATTAAAAATAAATAAATAAGTTTTGATCTCTATTTGTCCATCATGGGGTGGACAGTGGAGATCACTTATAAAAAAACAAGTATTTTAAAAAATTTCATTTGATAGAAATTCAAATGAGATCTCCATCAACTACCTACAATAGACTTAAGAGTTGTTTGTTTTTATCACTTTTCACTTAATAGAATTGAATTACACCAAATAAGGGATTTTTGTTAATTTTTTCGTAAGTGGTTAACCCACTTAAAATCACTGCAAAATCTCAAAGAAAAAAAAGACCTAAAATTTTTTACTTTTGATTAAATATCAAATTACTTAATGGTTTTTTAAATATATTATTTCAAATCTATCATTCCCAAAATAAAATATTTTCAAATTTGCCATAATTTTATATTATATAGATTTCTTTTAAATGTAATTAATGAAATATTACAATGACTAAAATATATATTACTTTACAATTTTAACTTTTGTTGTAATAGTAATTCAATTTAAGAATATTTTATTTATTTTTATTTAAGTATATAAATTTAATTTACTTTATTATAATAATTTATATATGTATATATATCTTCAAAAAAAAAATTACTTTACCATAATAATTAATCATATTTTAATTATGAATAAAAATATTATTAATATATACATAAAAGTGTTTATTATTTGTTAAGTAATTTATTATAATTGTTTGTATTATATTAAATGAATTTACATAATAACTAATAGTAAAATAATATAATGTTAAATTACTAATTTTCAGACAGTTTTAATTTTAAAAAACAAATTAGATTATTATACATTAGAGATAAGGAAATAAAAAATAAATATATGATTTAGATTTCATGTTTCAGTTACTATTCAATCTTCAGTCTTCTACAGTACTGTTCAGTCTTTAAACAAAAAAATAAACGACCCCCAAGTTTCATCAATGATGCATAACGGACAATTGCCCCATGTTGACTATATTTGGAACAGAGAAAGGATGCGCATAGCAAATCTTCAACTTACCATTTTCAAGAGAGGGAAAATCAATTTAAAGTTTGTTGGAATTAAAAGATTTTACAAGTTTTGCAATTCACTTTTAAAGATGCAACAAAAATCTGAGGAGACGTTTACTTTTACGTAATCAGAATGATTTAGAATTGAAATAATTTAGAATTGGAAAAATCTATAATCGAAATGACTTGGAATCGAAATGATGTATTGAAATAAGAATAAGTTGTTTACTTCAATTGTATAACCTAGAATAAGAATCAGCAGTATTCTCATTCAAATATTTACTTTACTTTGGAATCAGAATAAATTAATTATAAAGTTATAAAAATGTCATTGATTAAAATTATATACTCCATAAGCATTTTTTTAAGAGGTATAAATGACTTTTTAACTTATAAAAGGGAATGAAAATGAGAATGAGATTCCCAAGTGAGGTGGGGGAATGAGATTCTCATTTACAATCCCAAATTTATGTAGAATCCACAATTTTATTCTCACTGTGGATTGATTTTAGAGTAAATAAATACCAACAATCATTCTCATTTCCTAATCCATCAAGTAAACATACCGTGAAAGTATTCAATCTAAACTTTTAAAGACTCCATCAAAGTCTAATATATTCAATCCAAAATTTTAAAGATTTCATCAAAATTAATCCAGATGTATTTAATTCACATTTTCAAGATTCTATTAAATTCTAAACGTATTTAATTCTGGTTTGTAAGTTCAAATAAATTTAGATATAATGATTTATTTTTTAATCCTACATACCAAATAAGCCCAATAGATAAACCAGGACATCGACTTGTCTGACTCCACAGGCCACAGCCCACCTACATGTATCACTGTTCTGTTTCCTTCTCCTTGGATCTTTGCAAGGTGACTCATGACTCGTCATTGTTGTAGTTGCCTTCCATGCGCATGTCCAACAAGTAACCTTAATTCAAGTCCCAATCATAAATCTCTCTCAGTGGAGGTGCACTGAATCGACTTATGGTCCCCAAGCGCAGGAATAACACAAATGATTGTATTACAAAAATAAGGAAAAGAAAATGCAATAATAATTGTTACCATATCAATCATTTCCACGTATGTTTTATCATTATCATGACATCTTTATTTTTTAATATATAATTCTAATTGTCTTACATAAAATATTTCCTTGTTTATTTTATTTTTCTTTTTGACCTATAAATAGACTCAAAAATACATAATTTATTCACATTCTATCAATAATAAAATTATAAATAGTCCATCCTATCTGTCCACGTAATTGTTGTGAGCTTGTTTGTAATAGTGTATTGTATAAGTATTTAGTTATATTGTATTGTATTGAATTTGATTGAATTAATCTTATTCAATATATTTATATGAAAGAATTAAAAAAATAATATTATATTTATTACTAAGAATTTAAAATATAATAAATTAATTTTAATGTAATATAATAAATTGAGAAGAAAATTGGAGACTAAGGATCCAATAAATTAATTTATTATTATTATTATTTAATTAAATAATGAGCTAATGCAACCCATTTGGAATGTATTATCACAACTATGGTATTTTAATAATACCGTTTGTGTTAGATTAGTACAAATGTGCAATACAAAATTCTGCCAAATAATACATTAGTTTAATACATTTTAATTATCATTACAATAAAATACATGCAAATGAACATAGTCTGTATGTTTAAGTTTAACCCCTATTGTTTCAAATTGAACTTGCAAAACCAAGCCTTAATTGGATGTACTATCTTTTTTTTTTTTTTTTGGTTGCAATACCTAAACTTGAAAATATTTGCAATTACTTTAGATATTACTGCGGTTCGATTAGTTTGGAAACTTTTTACACCAAGTTGGAGCATGACCACAATTCGAAAGCCTCTAATATATTTTTAGGCCATGTTGACAACAATTCGAAGGCCCGTAATTTATTTTTGTTATGCAATGTGTTGGTGGTATTTTAGCAGATATCATGTGTGGAATTCAGTGGATTGATATTGAGTTAACAAGATTTACTTAATTAAGAGTAAATTTTATATTATTAATTAAAAAAATAATGTACCACTGAATAATTTCACCTTTGTTAGAGAATAGGTGTTAGCATCATATGGTATATGATAGTGTTTTAGTGTTTATGGTTTTGGCATCATTGTACGGTTATGGTTTGAGCAAACTCAGAAGTTGGTATTATTAGAATTTTCATGTAAGTTGTTGTAATGAGTTACTAATAGTTGTTACAATAACTAACTTAGTGTTGTAACAACTCTGGGCATTTAGCAATATATAGTAAAAATGAAAGATTTTTTGCTCTAATTTAATTCCATGAATCAAGCGAGTTCTTTTTTCTTAATTTTTCTCATGCATATATTCTTTTTGAGGTAAATTTTTTGAAAGAAACTTTTGGAATTATCCTTTGTATTTATATAATATTTATTTTTCGAAAATAAATCTTTCTGATTTATTCTTTGACCAAATTAGAAATTTTATATCTTCAATGAATGTGGATATAATTATGACTAGATTTAGTCAAGGCTAAAAATTAGGAATAATATTTTTATTTTTTAGCAGATGTGGTTCATGATTTTTGGTATTGACTTTTGAAAAAATGTCTTTCATTTATTAGAGATATTTATTGACCAAAATTGGAATTGACTTTTAGGATGAATCATTTATTTATTTTAGAAATAGTTTTTTCTAAAATATGAAATTTTCAATTTTGATAAATATATGATTTTGAGATAATCTTGTAAGAAAATCTTAAAAATTATTGTTATTCTTTCTCTACAAATTTTACATGTGAACGAAACTCCTTGATTGTAGATTTGGTTTGACCAAATTGATCTTTTGTTTCACAAATAAATATAGACTTTTTGAGGACAGATTCGACCAAACTATAAAATTGAATAAATATTCCTATTTTAAAGCTGTTTTATTTAAGCTATTTTACCTCTAATCAATATATATGTTTTTTATACAGATTTTTTGAAGAAAAAGATGGCTGCATATTGGCTCCATAAAACCATATTTTATTCATGAAATTGGTGTGCAAAATGTGAGTGAAAAACATCTTATGAGAGTTCCATGTATTTGTGACTTAAGAGTGTTTATCTCTATGTAGTTTTAAATCTTAGCAAAAGAATGGTTTTCTAAGAAAGCACAACAACATATAATTTTTGGGATGAAAGGTTATTTGTCTTCAAAAGAAGACTGATCTCAAGCCGTTGAAGGGAGTTCAAGTAAGTAAAGATTTTAAAAGTTGAGGACTACACTAGATTAATAAAGAGAGTACAACACTTTAGGTCAATTGAAAAGAATGAATCTTTGATTGAATGAGTTAAGTTGTGTATGTATTATTTGAACCTTCATTAATTAATATAAATATCTAGATATGATGTAATGAATGAAGGGTAAAACCGAACCACTTTAAAAATATTGTTGTCATTTTCATTTGTTGTTACAACATCTGCTTGCTAGTTGTTACAACATCTTAAAATAGTATGTTAACAATTTATCCTTAGTTGTTACAATAACTATCAATCAGTTGTTAGAACAACTGACTGTAAATTGTTACAACAACTTAGTAAATTTCACTTAATAGCAAAATTTGAGTACCGTTAAGGAAATAAGTTTTTTCAACTTCTATTCATATATATATATATATATTATTAAAAATAATTACAAAGTAATTGAAAACTCTATTGATGATAATGCTTAGGATTCCCGTTGAGACTTACCATATAAAATTCTACTCCAACAACACATTTGAGAGAAATCTACTCGTCAATAGAAGTATAAAGTTCCCTATACATTCTGATAAAAGTAAATTAAAAAATTCGAATCTCCATCATAAATATAAATGAAAAATGCATTGAATACTAGCTTTAAGTGAATATGCACATTTTCATTTATATTATTTACCACATTTTTTGTTATCTTACTATACACTCTAAAAATATGTTAAGAATAACTCCTTTAGACAAACACAAATAAGGAGGATTTTTATTGTCAAATTACTTGCAATTTTGGACAGGTGCATGACCATTGAATCAAATAAATTATTATTTTTATTTATTTATTTATTTATTTTTTTCATTTGGGTGTTCGATGATGGACTTGTCATTGTCACAAATAACGACAAAAATCTTTTATATTTTTTAAAGCATCGAATAAAACGTCTTTCTTTTTATCAAAGTAACATTAACATCAAAGCTTAGTCACTAGTTCACTTTCAATAAAGAGTTCTTTTCATTCATCAAAAGAAAACTCAAATTACTTTAACAGTCCTCTACATCAAACTCTTTTTCTTTTGAAACAACAAAACTTAGTCACGAAGCTCAAACAAAGGTAGGTAAAAATATCCCCAGCTGTTCAATTTCAGGTGTTACAAAGGAGATTTGTAATCGTCATATGCACGTAAAGTCACATGACTACATTAGAAGCTACTATTAGTAGCATTTGATTTAATGCAAGAAAGTGACAAATTTATAAATAAACAGATATATGTTATATTCAGAGTCATTACTGTCTTCATAACAAGAACATAAAACTTGTTTCCTGCATGATATGATCCATATGAAAACACTTAAAAGACCACACAGACACTCCTTGAACATATTAAACTTGTCTTAATTACATAAACCCCTATTATTGTTATCATGCTTTTGACCCCTTTTAATGGAAAAAAGAAGCATATAATCACCATGAAATCGGTGTAATTATCAAGGCATGTTGTGTAATAATAAAAAAATAATCACTAGCAACATACTTGATATCTCAATGGTTACTAGAGTCGTCAAAAAACAATATTGTCAAAGCCTTCCTCAAAAGACACTCTTAAAATTGCTCCCATTCAAGTACTAATCACTATCCAAACAGGCTTATTCTTTTTAAAAGATTGTGGCATTGTCCGTTTCTATAATAGGCTAATTGCTCCTCAAATGTCATTGAATCCGCACTCACAAATTATGACTATGTTGCTTGTCCTATTTTATGTTATTAGTAAGGCACCAAAGAAAGTAATTACAACCAGCTATTAGTTTGCATACATAGTTAACCACATAATTCCTAAAATTTCAACTTACATCTTAACACTAACGATAAATCAACCTAATATCTTCATCTTAATATAGAACCGAGAAAAACATAATCCATAATGCTATTGGACACATTTTGAACAAATTGTCCCATCCAATTTACCCAGCTACCCTAATGTTCAAGATCTAGTCCTACATTACCGATACAAACCCACTAGATAGAACTCATCCTTAAAAACCTACGTGCAACGATAGTTGCCTAATGGGTTACTGATGAGAACATTCGAAGGTCAGAGAGGGTAAAATGGAAGAGCGTGCGACTTACAACGCTGAATGCAACCAACGGGGCAACCTGCGGGTTTAATCCAGAGGATGCTTACGACTTACATTGCGAGTGGCAACCTAATGGTTTACATTCCCACAACCAATCTCATAACAAATTCCAATCAAACTCAGAATCGACTGTCAATCCATCTTTCCTAATCTTTCTATATTCATCTAACTTGAGCTAAAACTATAATCTCCATCAAATTGATGAACAAAAGCCAGTTCACATATAAATGTACAAAATCCTACCACACACAAATTGCTTAACCACAAATACCAATCTCATAACTGCCAACCCAAAACATTAACAACTGGCAAGTCCAATTCAATATATCTAGATAGTCACGTGCAACAAAACATGATGACATAAAAACAAACCAACCCAAGTAGTCTAATAGGTAGAAGCATTGAGAGTCCTGCCAATCTCAAACGAAACAAAAGCATCAACACAAGCATATTGAATCTGGTGAGCAGTGAGCCACTGACGGTCCCAGTTACTCATCGTCGTGCGTCTCGGCTTCGAAATCTCCAACCCCAGAACCTCCCTTGCTAAACCCTTCAAGCCAGCGTTCCTCAGACTCACCATCTCCAAGGCCTCGGCCGCCACGCCCCGCAAGTCCACCCTGTTCGCCACCCTCAGGCCGTAGTCGTCCTCCAGCTTCTCGGCGTCCTTGTCGATGCCGACGCCGACGAATGTGTAGTTCTGGTTGAGGAGGAAGTTGAAGAGGGAGCGTGGCATGGCGGGGGCGTGGATGAGCTGGAAGATGAGGCAACGCCGCCCCACGCAGAGCTGGATGGTCGCGACGGGGTTGTCCTGGTTGCGTTGGTAGTTGGGTCGCCACTCGACGTCGAAGCCGACGACCAGATGGTTGAGACGACGGCGGTGGATGCGCTCGATCTCCGCGATCCATGACTCGACAACAGACGGCGAGTGGGTTACCAGCGTCAGGATCTTGTCCTCGTTGAGGTTCACGTCGTAGAGGTTGTGGGTCTGGTACGGGAGCTGGTGATCGAATATCGTGATCGACATGGCGATGACTCGATGAAGACGAGACGTCGAGTCAATGGAGTCGTAGTGAAGTCTTTCGTTTGTTTTTATTGCTTCGAGAGGGACGTTTTTGTAGTCATTTTCAAAAGTTGGTGTTTTGGAAATTAATAATTTATTGGAAAACCATGGGACTAAGGTATTACGCATGACCAATCATATTACATCATTGTCTGTCGGTCGGACACGCGGCGTGATATCAGTACGTTGAATATAAAAAAATGATATTAGTGAATCGAATGAAAAATAATGACTAGTTAATTCAGTCACATGACGAAGTATTAATGAATCAAATATATATTTGATAAGCCAATCGTATTTTCATTAATAGAATTTAAGTTCCATCGTTGTTATTAAAATGTAAGTATTAGATGATTTTGATTAGTGATGTTAATGAAATTAATACATACTTGATGCCATGCAATGTAATCAATTAATGTATTTGTATAACATCATGGTTTTTCTTGAACGGTTGGCTTGTCCACGAGGTGTGATATCAGTTGATCAAATATAAAATCGTGATGGGTTAGTAGACCACATGATATGATATTAGTTAATCGAATATAAAATCATGACTCGTTAATTCAATCACATAACGTAATATTAATGAATCAAGTATATATTTGACTAGCATATTGTATTTTCATTAATAGGGTTTAAGTTTCATCATGGTTAGAAAAATAAATATTCTATATGATTTTGATTTTTTAGTGATGTTAATGAATGTAATGTGCAGAGAGGTTTCTTTGTGGGTAGGTTATTCTCTTTGTGGGCAAGTTATCTACAGTTTGTTCCCGCCAAGTACATTTGTTGTTGGGTCACTTTCCCGCCATGCTTTGGTTGGGTCTTTGATTTGGGTCAAGTGTGAAGCCTCAAAGGACAACAATTGCGCCCAGCACCTTACCTCATAATTTATGAGCAATCAATTATTTTTATAAATTTTCATATAATGAGTCTGAATTACGATTTTATTTATTTTTTGAAATGATCAAATCACTTAAAATCATTAGAAAAAAAAAAAACTACATTACTTAATGATTTTTAAGTATATTATTTTAAATCTATCATTCCCAAAATAATATATTTTCAAATATGTCCTAATTTTATATTGTACAAATTCATTTTAAATATAATTAATGAAATATTGTAATTACTAAAATTTATATTACTTTACAATTTCAATTTTTATTGCAATAGTAATTTAACTTAAGAACATTTTATTTATTTTTATTTAAATATATAAATTTAATTTACTTTACTATAATAATTTATTTATATATATAATTTTCAAAAAAAAATACTTTACTATAATAATTAATCATCTTTTAATTATGAATAAAAAATTATTAATATATACATAAAAGTATTTTATTATTTGTTAAATAATTTATTATAATTGTTTATATTATATTAAATTAAGTTATATAATATCTAATAGTAAAAGAATATAAAAGTCAAATTACTAGTTTTTAGATAATTTTAATTTTAAAAAATAAACAAGATTACTATACATTTAGAGGTAAAGAAAAAAAAAAAACAAACAAACATGTCATTCAGATTTCGAGTTTTAATTACTATTTAGTTTTTAATCTTCAACAGCAATATTCAATCTTCAAAAAAAAAAAAAAAAAAAAAAAAACAAACAAACAAACAAATGATCTCTTAGAGTTTCTTTTCAGCTCTGATTATCAGAGAACTCAGGCTCTTCGTTAGTTTTTTTTTTTTTTCTCCTTTGAGCTTTTACCTCACTTTTGTACCCTAAAAAAAAAAAAAAAAATCTCGATGCTATACTCAATATTATCATGATATTATCTAAATTTTTGAAGGACCAATATAGATACAAAGGAATATCCAATATCATCCGGTATATCCATGCTTATCCCAATATATTCGTAAATAGATATTATAATTATAATTACATATTTATAATCACTACAATGTATATACACTCAGTTTAATCATAATTACTTATAAATATATTAATTTATCATCAAAAGCTATTCATTTGATGCATTATTAATTGTTTTAACTTAGTTTAAAGTTTTAATAAACAATTTAAAATTTAAAAGCAAATTTCCATCATTTTTTAAATTTTTAGTCAAATATCTAACCAATATTGATATTATAATAGCTATAAATTTGATAGCTCGATTTTGATAACATTACCGATATTTAAAACCTTGCTCATAAGCAAGTTCATCCATTGAGATTAGTTGCAAGCTTTTGTTCTTAAAACTCACTTTTAGTTTCAAAAAATAAAAATAAAAAAAAAAACTCTGAATCACCTTTTATATTTTTTTAATTTGAAACCTATAAATGTTTGCTGAGATTAATCATTCTAAACATGATCTTATTTATAATTTCATTCTCCTCACATCTTTTAAGATTTTGTTAGCAAAGTTAGGACTTGTCCCTGTTACAAATGTGGAAAGAAGATGTATTTAACCACTCGTGGTTAATCACTCAAGGATGCGTGTATGTAAAATTTTTCCTTTTCGAAATGGATCGAAAGAGCAAATGTAAAGGTTGAATCAAAACCTGTTCTAATTGAACTTCATGGGTTGCCAAAGTGATACAACTCCACTTGCCCAGCTTCTTGACAAGCAAGGGCAAGGTTCAAGTTCAAAATGTCACAAAAAAAAAAAAATAAAAAGTAACAATTTTTTCACTTAAATATGAGTCGGCCTCTCTTGATTTTGAAAGTAATATTCCGGACCATACATTAAGAAGACTATATCAGTAGATCTCGATAGTCATTTAATCTAGTGTTAGGGGGTCAAAAAGAAAAAGGGAAAAATCAATATCCTAACTTGAGGATTAAGATCGAACCATACATCTATATTATTCATCAAATTAAAACAATCCTTGTTAAACCAGACTAGTATCAAATGTGATTCTTAAAATATATTTAATTTTTATGGCTGCTATTGATTGTAGTAGAACAGTTATGGGTATACTGTTTTTCTCTTCTTCGGGTAGGGAAATATGGCATATTGGGTAATTCCACTAGCACTTTAAATTTCTTCAAAATGTTTGTATGTTATATAAGTCCAAAATAAATAAAGATGATTAATTGTTTGATTCAATATTTAATATTGAAATATTGTATTTGTTAGTCAATATGCGAACCTAGATATTTCAATTTCCCGATTGAAAAAGAGAGGGGCTAATTTTAAATAACTTAGCTAAGGCAAATTTACTGGGTTTGATCTTTCTTAAAGATTACCCAAGATATTCTAATGGTGTGTTTACTTCATAAATTAGACAATGACAATGAGGAATATGATTGATTGATGGTGTTTATTTGCTTAAAATTCATTCTATAATAGGAATGAAAGTGTGGGTCATACATCTATTTGAGGTTATAAATGAAAATCTCATTCCCTCCATCCCATTTAGGAATCTCATTCGCATTCCCAAATTCAATGTAGAAAGTCTCTTATACCTTTATTTAAAACAAAAAAAAAAAACTATTTTGATAAATTTGTCTTTGTTTTTGAATTAATTTATTGTACTTGATTGTTTTTAGATTTATAAATATGAATATCTACACATGCTAAAAGCTTTCAAAAAAAGAAAAAAGTGCTAGTGCAAAGTGTCACATTTTATTCTAATGATCTATTAGTTAGCACTCAAATTTTGTGATCAATTGAAGAATGTTATGTATTGATGATAGATGTTACTACCATTGTCATGGTTGCTAGGCTACTACATTTATAAAAGCAAAGCAATTTAGGTAACATTATATATATATATATATATATATATAAATCACGACTTACATGACAAAATTATAGCACTACATTTTAAATGTTATTTTGCATATTATAATTAATTCATAATTTTAATCAATGACATTTTTGTTACTTATAATTAATTCATTCTAATTCCAAAGCAAAGTAAACAGCTCAATGAAAATATTGTTGATTCCAATTCTAATTTCTATAGTTGAAGTAAACAACTTATTCTAATTCTGATACATCATTTCGATTTCAAGTTATTCTGATTCCAAATAATTCTGATTCTCATTTCGAGTCCTCCAATTAAAGTAAACGCGCCATGAATTTTGTTAAATATTCTATTTAAAATGTCTCAAAAACCTTCAACATTTGTTCTTCAAAAGCATTTTCTATTCACTTAACGCCAAGGAAAAAACCAATCATATCTCTTTGGATTTTATTAAAAATTAGGTTTGGAATTTACCTTTAGGCATGCCTATGCCTTGCTGCATGAGATTAGATGGAATAGCATTAGGTGAAAGTTAATTAAGATTAGAATGTGTTTAGTGTAATTGTGATTTGATTGGAATAAATTTATTTAATTTTAGATTAAATTGATTTTTTGAATAAAAGTATTTTCTAATTTATATTAAAATTATGCAATTCATAAAAGTATTTTTAATAAACTTAATTATAATTATTGTATTATTATAAATATTTAATATATTTTTAATTAATAAAAAAAAAATTCAATTCTTGCCCACGAAAAATTTCAAAACCACTAAAGTTGGTGGGTTTTGAAGGACGCCTTAGGTATTTTTTATGAGAAGTTAAAATTTAATTATTTAATAATTTTGGTAGAAAAAATACTTGATAAAACTTTCAAAAATAATTATTTAATAATTTGAGTAGATTCAATATCAGTTTTAAGAATTAGATGGGGGGTTATTTTTATAAACTAATTATTAAATAATCAACTGTGAGATTCATAACAACTAATATAAAATTTTACTGAAGGTATGCATACTAATTTTCAAGGTTTTGTAACAGTTTTAACAGTCAAATTAACCAAACACTATCTTCATTAACTTTTCCTCAGCACAACTAAGAGCATCTCTAATATAATTATCTATTTGAATTGAATTTATTGTGATATGTGATGAATAGATAATGAGATAAAAAAAAAAAAAAAAAAAAAAATCCTTTTGGAGTTGATGTGGTAAAACAAATTTTTAGAGAATATATAGATAAGTTTTTCAATTGAAAAACTCTTTTGGAAATGCTTATTAAAATTGCTCAAAATTTTTAACCAATTAAAAGTATGAAAATTTATTTCTCTCTCCTCTTAACTGAAAAATATAAATAGAAAGAAAATGAGACACATTTAATAATGATTGATCAAAATTGGATATATATTTTGCTTTTAATAATTGTGTGTGCATTTGAGATTGTTTCTAATTATGAAATAAATGAAAAGTCAATAATAGTCTTAGTTTAATAATAATTTTACAAACTAATAATTTATTTTAAATTTGAACCTTGTTTAGTTTATAAAATTATTATTAAAGTAAAACTATTATTGACTTTTCATTATAAAATAAGTGATTATTTCATGAGTAAAAACAATCATAAACAAAACCTGCATTGGAAATGAAATATATATATATATATATATATATTTATGTATTCTTTCTAGCCAAAGAGGGTCTATATTCAAAAAAATTGTTAATATGTCACTAATTGAAACTCAATAATGTTTTTTTTTTAAAAAAAAAAAAAAAGGAAAGAAAAGAAACTAAAAAATGCATAATAGCATTAGACATGCTCTAATAGTAATTATTTTAAAAACTACATTAATATCAAACTAGCCCGAAATCCTAGATAATTAAGATTTCAAGAGGGGTTAAGAAAGAACACTTTTCTTTCCCTTCCTAGGCCAAATATGGATTTGGTGGATCGAGATTTCTAATTTTATCCCATCCCCCCAAAACGACACAATGAAGACAACCTTAGGCCATCTCCAATGTATGACACCAAATTTTACACCATTTTGTTGTCAACATCAAATTTTCTTACACCAAATTTTGTTTCACTCTAATATGTTTTATATCAAATTGGTGTAAAAGGGTATCTTTAAGGAATATTCTATAAATAATTCTTTAACCAATATTAATTAATTTATTTGGTATAATTACTCACAAGATATTAAAAAATTATTAAATACTCACATTATTTTTTTTTACAAGATATTATTCTCATTATATTTCCAACTAATTTTTTAGTCATTTCATTGTTTTCAACTAATTTTTATCCAACTAATTGTTTATCCACCTAATTTTTTATCCATTCCATTTTTCCAACTAATTTTTTATCCAGCTAGTTTATTATCCACACCATTATAAAATCTTATTCTCAAATAATTATTCATAATATATAAAAATATTATTAATTACTCACATAAAATTTTTTTAATTTATTATAAAATATTATTATCATTAATTTTCCAACTAAGTTTTTAATCGTTTAATTTTTTTCGACTAATTTTTATGAACTCCAAAAGAATTATAAACTCTAACTATTACGAGCTCAAAATGAGGCAAAAATATTAGAGTTGCCAGAACGACACGAAGAGAATAAAATTTTATTGAAGGATGTGGATTCCATAAAAGATTCAACATTGCGTGATGTTCTTCGAAATGAACAAAAGAGAATTTCTTAAAAAAAGGCCCATGAGGAGCATCATCAAAGGAGGAAGCAGATCATCCAATACATTTTACAAGTATTTTGGTGGTTCTGGAGGAAATGAAGATGATCTTCCAAATTTCTAAAAGGTTGTTTAGAAGTATTTTTCTCAAGTATTTTATTTTTAAGTTATGTTGTTGTTGTTGTTGTTGGTGGTGGCGGTGGTGGTGGTGGTGTTTTGTTTTATTTTGTTTTGTCTTTTTTTTTTTAATTTTTTTTTATTTTTATCATGTGTTTTTAATTTTAGGTCATGGTAATGTTAATGTTATTGCTTTTGATTACATTATTGAGTTTTTGCATTAAAAATATTACCATTTCTATCTAATAAATATTGAAATAATAAATTTTTATATACATTAAACAATTTAATTCATTTTACATTAATATATTATTCATAACATACATTAAAAATTTAAAAATATATTAAAACATATTCAACATTATACTCATTTTAAAGATCTCAATGAAATATTTCTAATGGTATATATATTTTTATAATAATTTAATTTATATTTCTAATTATTAGTTAAATTATAAAAATATATAAAATGTGATAAATGATACAAAGGAAATAAAATTGTTGTAGTTATTATAAAGGGGCATTGTTGGAATTAAAGAAAAGAAAAAGAGAGCCCGTGGCTCCCACCAAAACCTTGGGTGTTGCTACAGTATAACACCAAATTTGGTGTCTTACTGTAGCTAAAACATTTTTTTTTTTAAAAAAAGGTGAATAGTGCTCCCGTTGGAGTTGATTTTAACACCAAAATGATGTTTTACACCGTTATAATGCTACGTTGGAGATAGTCTTAGACCTGCTTAGTATGCAGGATTAGATATGATGAAATGAAATGTGATTGGATAGAATACGATAGAATTGAATAAAATGAGATGTGATAAGATTGAATAAGATTATATTAGTCCTATATCGTGTTTAGTGTAAATAACATTATATTGGTTTAGATTCGATTAAATTAATATAATATAAATTGAATTTCAAATAAAATATAATAAAATAATTATTAAATATATTTAATATAAATATGAATAAAAATGAATATTTATTTTTTAATATAAATATAAATATAAAAACATCCTAAAAGAATGAGATTTGAAAATCCCATTATTTTAAGTGGGTTTTCAAATCCCGTCCTTTTAAATTTGAAAAGTGGTGATGGCGGTGAGTTTGAATTTTTTTTTTTTTTTGGGGCCTTTTTTACCCTAAACATGGGTAATGGAAAGAATTTTTTTTTTTTTCTTTTAATTTTATTGCTTATTCTAGTTGTCAAACGTGATCTTGTTGGCTTCAATGTTAGTATAATTAAGCTTTTATGCACTTAGAAGTCTTCTTTATAGGGAAATGCCATCAACTAAGTTGTTTTGGGTAATTGTGAATTGATTTGTAAAATGCAGATGGATGTGAATGTATCATATTCCTCAAATGTGCCATAGACGTTTTTAAAAGATAAAGGTCTCAAATGAGTTGATAGCTGTCATAACTCGCTCTACACATATTTTTTATGATGCAGACTTGCAGTAGTAAAAAAATAAGGGGAAACTTCATTTAGTATTTGAGGTTTCGAAAAATATCAAAATTTTAAATATCTTTTAAAAACAGTTCTTTTAGTTTCTAACTTTTCCAAAACTCTTCAAAATAGTTCAAACCGTCAGTCAACTAATGGTCAAAAAAGACGAAAAAACAAAATGACTCATTTGCCTCTAAGTTTGGTTGTAATGTCTAAATTACTGTTTTACCCCTGATTAAATAAAAATATTAAAAATAAATAAATTAATATATAATCAAAAGTTTTTTATTTAATTAAAAAAAGAAAAATAATTAATAATAATAAAACAAAATCATCACCATATCTTTCTCATTTTTTCTCACCATCATCTTTCTCTCTAGTTTTCTTCTTCTTTGCTTTTTCATCTCCTCCATTCTCTCCTCTCTTCTTCTTCTCATTCTCCTTTTTTGTTTCCCTTTCCTCTCTTCCAATCATCATCTTTTTCATTGGTTCTGGGTTCGAACCCAAAACCAGATCGAACCCAAAATCAGCGACAATTCTGGGTTCCATCAAACCTAGAACTAGAGAGTCTCCGGTTATGGATTGATCAAATCTAGAACCAAAGATTGGTTCTGGATTCGATCAACCCAGAGCCCAGACCCTAACATTAGTATAGGAAAAAAAATTGAAAAATTTTGAAGGTGGTGATGAACCTGATGACGGCGGCGAAGAGATGTTTGGTTTGGGGTTTGTATGTGATATTTGGGGTTAGTGTTTGGGGATGATGTTTGTTGTTGGCGTTTATGGTTGATGTTTGTGGTTAGTTTTTAGGGTTAATGTTGGAGTTTGATAATTGTGGTTGGTGTTTGTGGTTTGATGAATCTGTTGAGTGTTTTTTTTTTTTTTTTAAATTTTTCTATTTAAAATTGCTTTGAAGATCTGGATTTTTATATTTGTTCTGGTTTGTGGATTGATGAATCTGTTAGTGTTTTATTTTTGTTTTTGTTTTTTTTTTGGTAAATTGTTTTGAGGATTAGAATTTGTAGATTCTGGATTCAAACCATGTGTTTGAATCTAGATTTTTTTTTTTTTAAAAAAAAAATTAGATTTTTTTTTTCCAGTTTTTTGAATGTTTTTCGTAAGTAATTTTTGATTTTTTAAATTATTTTAATTTTTTTGTAGGTTTAAAATCTCAGTCATCCACGTATCACAATATTAGCATTTTACATGAAAAGATCATTTTACCCTTTCCATCCAAGTTTTCTGTTACCGTTGACCGTTAGTTGATTGACGGTTTAAACTATTTTGAAGAGTTTTGGAAAAGTTAGGGACTAAAAGAGCTGTTTTCAAAAGATATTTAAAAATTTGATATTTTTCGAAACCTCAATGACTAAAATAAAGTTTTTCCAAAAAATAATGTTAGTGTACAATCGTTTCACCATGTCACACCTATATTGAACTACAATAATGGTAGATACCATGGTAAAACCACGACTTGAAACTCAAAACTCACCAACAAGGCAATAGAATAGAAATGGCAGGCAATTTTTCCAACAAAAATAATGAAAAATGAACCTAGAAACAACACTAAATCCAAAAAGCAAAAATGTTACCCAACAGCTCCACATAAAAATGAAGAAAACTTAGACATGTAATGAAATACTTCAGTTTCAACTTGACATGGTTGGTTAATGTGATTAGCTTTTCTGTGAGTACCAATGAAATACTATAATTCATGTATCGAGATTAGAGAGTCAAGTAAGAAAAGAACATTTTTTGCTTTCAATATAGGAGTAGTCAGGTAACTAATCATGTGGTATTTTTGTTTGGTTACACCAGGATGCAGAGGAAACAAGAGATATAAAAATTGTTCAGAGAAAATAAAATAAAAACCACTGTCAAACATTGAGCTAATTAATTTAAGCAAATCTGTAGCTACCATTCAAGACTAGAAATAGGGATAACAAGTTGGATCGAGGTTGGATTGACTTGCTCCAAACTTGTCCCAAATTTTTGATGGGATGCCTCAAACCCAACCCATGCCCCAAACAAATTGCCACTTTTTGCCTCACACTTGGATTTGTTTGGGATAAATTAGGATAGTGTGACTCAAATTCGACTTGTTTTGATATGATTTAATTTTTAATAAAACTTGAAATTTATATTAAAGACAAATATATAATCAATAAACAAATATTAAAACTTAAAATAACTCAATTTTTACTTCATTTAACATTACATCTATATAATATCAATATAAATAACTATCACATAACATATTTTCATTACATACACGGAAATATTAAAGACAAATATATAATAAATAAACAAGTATTAAAACTTAAAATAACTCAATTTTTACTTCATTTAACATTACATCTATATAATATCAATATAAATAAGTATCACATAACATATTTTCATTACATACACGGAAATAATAATTAATATATTATAAAGTTCGATAACAAAATAATATATATTATCACACAGTAATATCACAACACTTTATTATCATATAGTTCCATTACATACGCTCAAAAGTGTTCGATCCAAACTTAACCCGAAATAAAATCTGAGTCAAAAACTTTTGAGCCAAACCCCATTCTAAATCCTGTTTCAATGCCCCCCAAATCCACTCCAACGGATCACGACCTACCGATTTGGATCGGATCGGAGACTTTCGCCATCTCTAAGGTCCAGAAGAAACAAAAAGCCACCATAGAACCAGTGAAACCATGACACAAATGGAGCAAAACCAAAACGGTGGTGGTTCTGATGATCTCAAAGAGCAAGCAGACTTCTTCAAATTCCTTCCAATTTCAAAGGAAACAAAGGCATCAACACAAGCATATTTAACCTGACCACTGATAAGCGTGCGATTGTCCCACTTACTCAACTGAATCTCCTTTGGCTTTTCAACTTTCGTCCCCAAGACCTTCTCACTCAAACCCTTCAAACCAACTTGTTTCAACTGCTTCATGTCCATTCCAAGCGCCTGAACATGATCAGCAGCCAAAGTTCTCAAATCAATTGCGTTGCCAACACTCAGATTGTAATCGCTTTCAAGCCTCTCCACGTCCTCCTCCACCTTGACACCCACAAACGAGTAGTTCTCGTTCAGCAGAAAGTCCTCAAGAGCCTGAGGGATGTCTGGGGCGTGAATGATTTGAAAGATGAGGCATCTGTGTCCTACGCACAGCTGGAGGGTGGCCACTGGGTGCTCGTTCTTATAGTTGAAGTTTGGGTGGTGCTCCGTGTCTAGTCCCACGATGAGATGGCGGAGTTTTGATCGGTGGATGAGCTCGATCTCTGAGATCCAGGATTCGACCATGGAAGGAGAGTTGGTCACTAGAGTTCTGATGCGGGCACCGAAGTAGGTCACGTCGTAGATGTTGTGGGTGTTGCATCTTAACTTGTGGTCATATATGGCGACGGTCATTTTGAAGAAGAGGAAGAAATCAGATTGTTTTAGAAAATCACAATTGCAGCGGACAATTATAGAGCAAAAGTTGAAACATTTCCATCATCTCAAAAAGAAAAAAAGAGAATGTAGGTGGGGGTGGGGTCTGAAGCTTAGGTAGTGTTTTTCAAAAATGGTTTTTCATTTTTTAAAACAAAAAATGGATGAAAATGTATTTAGTAACTTTTTTTCAAAAAATATATTTTTGGAAATAAAAAACATGTTTTCAAAAATGTGTTTGGATTCATTTTGTAAAATGTTTTTTCATTTTTAAAAACAAAAAATGGATGAAAAGTGTTTGATAGACCATTTTGTAAAATGTGTTTTGAAAATGGAAAACATATTTTTGAAAACAATAACTAAAAAATAAAAAAATATATATCTTTTTATGTTTTTTACAATTTTCAAAACATATTTTAAAAAACAATCATTATTTTTTCCTCCAAATTATTACTTTACTGATTTTAAAAAAAATACAAACACATTAACATCATTTTCTGTTTTTGAAAATAACTTTTAAAAAATCCTGCCAAATATATTACATTTTCAAAAACATCGTTTTTAAAACATATTTTTTATTTTTGAAAATAGTTTTCAAATATACCATTTTAAAAACAATTCCAAACGCACGAAGCAAAAAATGACTTTTTTTTTTTTTTGGTTTTTGAAATGTATTTTTAAAAATGTTACTAAACGCATTATCGTTTTTGAAAATATCATTTTCAAAATATAATTTTAAAAACAATTCCAAACACATGAAGTAAAAAATGACCTTTTTTTTTTTTTTTTGGTTTTTGAAATGTATTTTCAAAAATACTATCAAACGCATTATCGTTTTTGAAAATATTATTTTCGAAAAAATTGTTAATGTATCACTAATAGAAACTAAAAAAATGCATAATAGTAGACTTCAGTTTATAAGGATCCTTTCCGATATATTTTTTTTCCCTAAACTTTTAAATCAAGTGATCAAGACTTCTGTTTTTTTCTCTCTCATGCATATAAAAGTAGCTCACTTAAATTCAAACATCTCTTATAAAAAGTCAAGGCAAAAGATAGGGTTGAAAGAGAATCTCAATTCCTTTTTGAGTGATTTAGTAGACTTTTAACTCATTTATGTCAAATTTGAAGAAGAATGCAGATTGTTTTAGAATACCACAATTGCAGAGGACAATTATAGAGCAAAAGTTGAAACATTTCGTATCATATCAAAATAATAAAAAGAGAATATATGTGGGTGGGGTGGTGGTGTGAAGCTTAGACACTAGTGGTTTTACATTTCCCTTTTTTTTTTTTTTTTTTTTTTTTTTTTTTTTTTTCCTTAAATGCATCAGCACTACAGAGACAAAAAATTGGCAACTTTGTAAATTTGTAACTAATAATAAACATCTTCAATTGAGATAAAATATATTTAAATATGAGATCTAATCTTAATTCAACTGGTACACTATGTATATTTAGCAACTTATATTAACCTTACAAGAGTAAATATTTGGATCATGTTTCTAGGGTTTATTAGGATCCTTTCATATATATATATATATATATATTCATGAACTTTTTAAATCAAGTGACCAAGACTTCAGTTTTTTTCTTTCTCATGTATCTAGAAGTAGTTCACTTAAATCCAAACCTTTCTTATAAGACGTTAAGGTAAAAAATAAGGTTAAAAGAGAATTCCAACTCTTTTTTGATAGATTTGGTAGACTTTTGACTCATTTATGTCAAATTTGAAGAAGGAAACATATCCATTAACTATATATAAAAAAATGTGATAAGAATGGTGAATAGTGCTATAATTATAAAGCCCTTTGATATTTGTTTGAAAAGGAAATCACATTTTTATCCTCATAGAATTGTAAATTAGTTGTCCAATTTACCAATTGAAGAGTATATATGTCATTTAAATATATTTTTTTATTTAATTTTATTATAATTAAAATTGACACTTATATCTTCAATGATTGATGTTGGAATTAGAAAATGGTAGAGAGGTAATTTAGTTTTATTATAATTGATAATTGAAAAGGACATTTATATCCTCATTGATTAATGAAAAATAAAGGGTAAAGAAGTAGTTAAAAGGCTAAATAATTGTTTGTATCACATCAAAACTTAGAAGAAGAAAAGTGAACATAGAACAAAGTAAGATGGACTTCTATCATACAAAAGAGTGGTTGAATTTGATACTAAGTATGACCAGAAGTATGGTGATGAGATAGGATTTTAACGGAAGTCAAAAAAACAAATCATGTAGAGTACTTGAGACTTGGGAGAGAGCAATTACTCAAGAGGTATCCAAAGTAACAACAATGTAAAATAAAAGGGAAAATCCTAAAAAACCTTCTAACATTTGATAATATATCATTTTTTCAACACGTAATTTTATTTATATCCGAAATACTGTTTGACGTTAAAATAAACACTCAAAATACCTTCTGGAGGTGTATAAAAGGACGACAATGCCCCTGATGATTATAGATTTCGTTAGATTGATATGGTTGACTGTTTGACTCCAGGGATGAAAGCGGTAATGCAATGAAAAAAATTAATTAAAATAGTATTAATTAACATATAAAAAATAAAAAATTATTAAAAAAATAAGATATTTTATTTGAAAATAAAAAATATATATAAAAACAATTTTTTTCCTCTTAACTCCTCTCTCTCTTCTACTCTCTCTCTCTCTTTCTCTCTCTCATTTTTTCCTCTTCTCTCTCTCTATCTTCGACGACGACAACATGGTGAAATCGGTGTAGTGGACCACTTTGGTCTCCTCAAGATCTCCACAATGGAGACCCAAATTAGGTCTCCGAAGTTCTGGTCTCCATCGTGGAGACCCAGAATCGATGGTCTTTATTGCCACCTTTTTTTTTTTTTCTTAGTCCTGGGTCTCCACGATGGAGACCTAAAATTGGGTCTCCACCACTAGAGACCTAGTTCTAGTCTCTATCGTGGAGACTAAGAGCCGATGGTCTCCAATTTCCACCTTCATTTTTTTTTTCTTTTTGTATGATGTTTACTGATGATTGTGGGAGATTGATAATTAATGATTGTGGAAGATTGATGATGAGAAATCTAGGTTGATGTTGAAAGTCCATGGCTGCTGAGAGGTTGAAGATTGACGATCCATGGAGTTCATGGCAATCTTCACTTTAATTTATTTTTATTTTATTATTTATTATTATTTTTTAATTTTGTATGTTGTTCTTCACCGTCCAACTCATAGATGGACATTGGAGTTCAATTTTTATTAGTATATAATTTTTATTTTAAAATGTTATTTAATTTTTTTTTAATTTTTATCAAATTTTTTATTTTTTAATTGTATATGTTGATCTACATTGTTCATTTAATTGATGAACGATGAAAATAAGTTTTTATTAGTTTATATATATTTTAATTTTAGAATATTATTTTAGAATTATTACGTTGTCAAACGGTAAGGAGGTTTTAAGGATTTTCCCTAAAATAAAATTCTAAAACTTACATCAATCGAGTCTGTTAAACAGTAAATGAGGAGATTTGAATGAGCTTCGCAAAGGGTACGAGACACCACCACAAGCACAACAATATCATCCGATTGCTACTCATATGCTTTAACCTTTTAGGGCTTTTGCAAGTGTTTGTAATTTATGCACGTACTTGATGATTTCTCAGTTTGAATCTGGTTGATTGAAGTGGCATGTATGTGTGTTGCGTATTTAACTGCTTGATAGTACCTATTGCACATTCCATTTTTGAAATGTCTTGTAGATTTCTTTGACATTGAAAAACACTTTGTAGGTGCCAACTCTATGGGTGTTGGTACTCCTTGATTATGTTCTATCAGATGCTTGATTATGTGATTATGTATTGCAGATTCCATTATGCATGTACTTGATGATTAGAGAGATGCAATGTGCTAATTAATGAGTGAAAATGGTGTCTAATATTGCATATGTGAGATTGAAGTGATACTACCATAAACCAAATTTCTCTTCGTCTTTATTGTACAGAGGAAATGAACATTGCAGCTGCTAGTTGTTCCCAGCCCCTTCTGCTTCACCAAAACCCTGACAATTTTGTCATCCATAACCAAAACCTCCCAACAAAAACCAAAATCTCCATAAGAACCAACAATAACAAATCTAGCTTAGACCCTGTAGTCTCATGGACCTCTTCTATATCTCGCTATTGCCGCAACGGGCAGTTACTTGAAGCGGCTTTGGAGTTTACTCGCATGAGACTTGCCGGGGTCAATCCCAATCACATAACGTTTGTAACACTGGTTTTGGGTTGCACTGATTTTAAAAGTTGGTCTTTTGGTGCTTTGATACATGCGCTTGCTTGTAAACTTGGGTTGGACAAAAATGATGTGATGGTGGGCACGGCGCTTGCTGAAATGTATGCGAAAATGGGTTGTGTGGATTTGGCTAGATTGGTTTTTGATGAGATGAGAGTGAAGAATTTGATTTCGTGGAATGCGATGGTTGATGGGTATATGAGGAACGGGAAGGATAAGTGTGCTGTTAGATTGTTCGACGAAATGCCCGAAAGAGATGCGATATCTTGGACGGCGATGATTAATGGGTTTGTTAAGAAAGGTCGTTTTGAGGAAGCCTTGGACTGGTTTCGAGAGATGCAGATATCTGGGGTGGAGCCGGATTATGTGGCTATCATTGCTGTTCTTGCAGCGTGTGCCAGTGTTGGGACGCTAGGTTTAGGTTTATGGATACATCGGTTTGTATTAAAACAAGACTATAGAGACAATGTCAAGGTGAATAATGCGTTGATTGATGTGTATTCTAGATGTGGTTGTGTTGAATTGGCTCATCAAGTTTTCCAAAGGATGAAGAAGCGAACGTTGGTGTCTTGGAACTCGATCATTGTGGGGTTTGCTATCAATGGGTTTGCAGAGGAAACATTGGAGTATTTCAATTTGATGCAAAATGAAGGGTTCAAGCCCGATGGAATCAGTTTTACAGGAGCACTGACAGCCTGCAGCCATGCCGGTTTAGTTGAAGATGGACTTAGGTATTTTGATATTATGAAGAAGGTCTACAGAATCTCTCCTCGGATTGAGCATTATGGGTGCATAGTGGATCTTTATAGCCGTGCTGGGAGATTGGAGGAAGCCCTGCATGTTGTGGAAAATATGTCTGTGAAACCAAATGAAGTTGTTTTGGGTTCATTGCTGGCTGCATGTAGGACAAATGGAAACGTTAGCTTAGCTGAAAGGTTAATGAAGTATGTTGTTGATGTGGACCCTGATGGTGACTCTAATTACGTCCTTCTTGCAAATGTGTATGCAGCTATTGGAAGGTGGGATGGTGCTGGCAAGATCAGGAGGAAAATGAAGGGGCTCGGGATACAGAAGAAGCCGGGAATCAGTTCAATTGAGATTGGTTGTAGCACTCATGAGTTTGTGGCTGGTGATAAGTCCCATGTTGATACAGAGAATATCCATGCAATGCTAGAGCTTCTCTCTTCTGAGCTATGATTGTGTGGTGAATACTAGCTAGCTTAACTAGAAAGGTCTTCAAAGATTGAAGAGAAGCACAAGAAAGCAGTGGAAGAGGGTCCTTCAGCGTTTGATTGTGATGGAGTTTATGATGAAATGAAGGAGAAAACCGTTTGCCATAAACTGCAGATTCGTGAAGACAGACAGGTATGTTGATACCAATTTGCTGAGTTCAAGTAGATGTCGATGTCACCAATTTGCTGTATAAATAATTAGTGGAAACTTGTTACCAAGCCCATGTTGTTGTATTTTAACTATGATTTTGCGATTCTTGATCAAGTAGGTAGTATTTGGTACCTCTACTTGTCAGATAGGCTTCTTGTTTTGATAATAATTGATTGTTCCATCTCATTCAACTTTTGTAAATCTTTCTTTGTTTCATTTCCGTTTGAGTGATTAAAAGCATAGACCGTATTGAATTTTGCTTGTAGCAAATATATACAGGTGACAGCTCATCTTAACTAATCAGCATGGTGGGTTTTACTGCAGCCAAAATTATAAATTGATTCAAAAAGCAGAGGAGTGACAGCGGGAGCACGATGTAACTGATGAAAGAAAACTTGCTAAAGACTGAAGAGAGAAACAAAGAAGAGCACCTTTATGCTGACAAGGACAAATTTTTTACAAGTGCTTACAAGAAGATACTTGAAGAGTGGGAAAAATGGGAGGCACAACAATGCTTGCATGATCTTTGAGATGAGAAAGAGGATGTACATGTAACATCTTCATGGATTTTTATGATCATTCTTTATCTAATTGATTAACTGCCTAGTCTATTCAGTATTAGCCCTTTATTAACTGATTTTTTCTCAATTCTGGTGCTTTCTTCGATACTCTTGATGCCCAAGTACTACATTAGTAAAAGTATCTTTGTTACAGCAAATTAATGCACATTTTATTTGGACATTTTCTTCCTTCTACTAACATAAAATGATAACCACAAGCATATGTAGGACAATGTAGTTGTCGCTAATTATTTTAGCCATGCCATGGTTTCTGTGGCAATGTAATGGAATATTTTTTAATAAGTGAGTTGTGACTGACCTTTCATTTCTAAAATTGAAATGCTTTGGAATTAAGTATGCAAGTATAATGTCTTACATTAGCCATGAGGACTATTAACTTTGCAATTGTCTGAACAAAGAGAGAATTCTGCTTATGTGCTTGAATTATGTGAATAGCATTGGCATTATTTGAGATTTAGGCTGTGTTTGTGGTCTGTGGGGAAACAGAGGTCAATGTGGATTGATTGGATGTTGTTTTTTCATCAATGTGGAGTCTTTCCTGGATCCTGTCTTGAAGATTAGATTCTGATCCACGATGCTTGTACTATTTTTTTTGAGAAAGTTAAACATTCCCTTTTGATGTGGAGTAGGCCTGTATAAAAATATCTTGAATATGTATAGGCAATTCCTCAATATTTTTTTCATTTGCAAGGTAAGTTTTTCTATGCAAAGCTTTAAAAAGCAAATAATAACCTCAGCTTAGTAGTTGTATCCAATTGAAGTCCTTGTCCATAATGAATTAAAATTTAATAGAGATTCTCATGTGCTTATGTTTTTAAATATCTATGTAGTGGTTCATAATAGGTGTTTCCTGTCATTAGATGGGCTTCAGTATGGGAGACTAGTAGTGTTTGGTGAAACTGATTATTATTTCTCTGGGTGATTTGGCCAGGTATAAATATTCTTGTTTTACAAAATAAATTGGAAGAAGAGGTACCGCTTGTGTGGGAAAGAACCTGATTCTTGGCTTTGGTGACAAAGGAATTTAAGAAATTGGGAAGGGGCTTTGATATAATCTTGTACATGTTTCGGATAGTCGCTAGACTTTTTTGGGGGGTAGCATGTGGAAAGAGATTTTGATAGATGTTTTTGTTGTCGATTGGTTTATAGCTATAGAACTCTTTTGGATTGTATAGTCCATTTAGTGGACCACTGGTTCACTGCTTTTGTTAATAAAACTTTTGTTCTTATCAAAAAGAGAAACTGATTATTTGATTTCTGTTTCTATGCCCTTGGAAGTAGAAAGATTCAAATTGTCTTGGATTAGATGGTTGTGATGTGAAACTTCCAATACCACCTTCTGTACATTAAAGTGCTTAATGTTGAATTGTGTACAACTTTCAGCAACAAATTAATTTGTATATCAATAATAATTCTTTCCCATATTGATGCTTGCTAATTATCTCAGCCTTTTTTGGCACAAGGTGTTGTTTTCACTTTTTTCATTCATTATTTTAGAGTTTTTGGCCTCAGATCTTGAAAGAGTTAACAATTTTCTTTGGTTTGTAACTGTCAGTGGTTTGTTATATAGATTATTGAATGGTTCTAGATGTTAAAATCTGTTACCTGGCTGGTATCAACATCTTTGTTTGGTTCTCTGTAAGCTCAGCTTTTTATGGATCGGTATTCTTTTAATGTATTATATTGCGTCAGGAGGACAAGAGAATAAATCTATGTCTTAGGGATCATACCTTTATACGTTTGCATGTATTCATGAAATGGGATATTTATTAAAATACACCTTTGGGTGTAGGAGTAATGCTTGAAAATCAAGGATGCTGGCAACCTCATCTTGGGAATTTGTACTGACAATGTTGCCTTAGGTGTATATTAATAATGCTCAGGAAAATTTGTACTGACAATGTTGCCTTAGGTGTGTATTAATAATGCTCAGGAAGTTTCTATGGATATTCATTACAACTCATACATAGGGAGAAAATCTAGAATACATCATGTTGCATGCGTATCAGCTATTGAATTCATGTCGTATGGTAATTGAATATATGTGATTGGTTGATTTTGGCATGGTTTGAATGGATGACGCGCATGCATCATGATGCATTGTAGATTGCTTGTAAATATGTTATGATAGTTAGTCGGTCATTTGGGAAATCAAGTGGTCTTATAATATCTAGATGAGCGTGTTTACTTTGCCAAACTAAAAAGTTACGTTCATTTTCAGTTAGATGTTTGATTGAAGCCTTATTCCTGATCCAAGGAATTTTATTAGGGAGCTAAAGTCCTCGTTAAGGTTTAAACCCTGGTTTGACCTATAGCCTTTGGTATAGTGAATGCTGATGATCAATTCTGAAGGAAGAGAACTGGCATGTGTTTATTTTCTCTATGCTGTGTGTTGTGTGAATAGCACTTAGAGAGTAGAGACCATATTTGCGTTGATTGTCCTGTTATATCTAAGTTTCAATGCCAGCATAATGTGAGAGTTTTTGATAAAATTATGTGGTTGGGAAATTTTATCCTTGTACATCCATAACGAAACTTTGATTATGTGATCGACCAATAACCTATTGAGTTTGTAAGTCAATTTGTAGCTTGATGCAATTAGATCAAGATCGAAGAGAAATTACATTGTTGTACCGCTGGTCTCCTTTTGATACAAATGAATCTTGAGCAATCTATGTATCTTGATCTGTTTTGTTTTCGATACATCTGCATACATTAGACTCTTAATCGTTGACCCTCATTTCTAATGTGATTTATGTTCATTTTTCTGTTGGACGGTTACAAATAAGAAAGACTATTTCTCAATGCCTCTGGCCATATCAGTTGGAGATTTTGAAACTACAATGTGTTTTACACTTTTGTTTCAAATTTCAACGAACAATGCTGGAAAATTTCATCCTCTATTGATAATATACGTTAGCTTAGTGTCCTGTTTCTGGATGCATTATGGGATGATTCATCATAATTGGATGTATGCTTCAGGAAGCAATTCCTACCATCTATTACAATCCTACTAATAGCTTTAATTCATCTAAAGCAATGTAAGAAAAAGAATCTATAAACCATTGAGTATGTGGTGATTAATTTGCTATATGTCCAATGAAAAATATTGTGGGATTTCGTCCTTCAGAAACATTGTAGACTCAGATGGACCACATTTGTGGTGCCTACAAAACAACTAATTCAGCATATTGGAAAATATGATATGTCTCATTCTTACAATTTTATAAAGTGTAAGTGTGAGGGATTTATTAGTTACCAATGTGATATTATTGGTTGAAGCAAATAAAAACACTTTATGCTTCAAAGTGGCTTGTGTGGATGGCAAAAGCCTACCATGTCCTTTCCACACAATGAAAGCAGTGCATGGTTGGAGCACCTATCGCCTGCAAGTTGGCCAATTTCTCCTTGGCCCTTTTGCAGGCCGATTTTCCATTTGATTTCTCCAATTAGAGGATAGTCTTCCCATTTATTGTGGCTAGATTTTCAAGCTACTTTGAAACGTTAAAGGTTTAGGTGGTCCTAGTAGATAGGTCTGTACTTCTATTGTATAAAATAATAATAATAATAATAATAAACACTTTATGAAGCATAGAATTTTAGAGAAGAAGACAAAAGCTTCCATCAACTTGACATTTGAAATTGAGAATTAAATGTAATATGTGTGAATAGAAACATTGTAGTTTCAATTAAAACGAAAGCAAAGACAATTTTGTAATTCAATTGTGATTAAATTATTTGCGTCGAAGCTTTTAAAAATGAATAATTACACTTTTACTAGCAACTTTAAGTTTGTCAAAAACAATAAGACAATGGCTGCCTTAAAACAAAGCGCCCCTACCAATTGGCCACCCAAAAAATTGACCTGTTCATTCATTTACTCATTGCATCTAATATCTGTATGCATGTTTTTAGATTTTCTCTACAATCCATGTTTTTCTTTTGAATTTTTTTTTTTTTAAATGCTTCAATATAAAAATTTATAGTTTAAAAAGATTCTATAGACACTTCATCTTAAGTCAAAATGTATTTCTTACTTGTATTCATTTAAAGTATATGTCATGACTCAAACACGATTCACATTGAGAAGCATTTCTGGCATGACTTTGAACTTGCGTAACACGAATGAGAGAGCTTTTCACACTTTTTAATGAGTCTAATTCAAGTCAAAATACGTTTCTTACTTGTATACATTCAAAGTATATATCACTGAGACTCAAACACAAGTCACATGGTGATTAAGAAGCACTTCTAGCACAACTTTCAACTTGCATATAACATGAAGGAGAGAGCTTCTCATACTAATTTTTAACACGTCTTATTCAAGTCGAAATATATGTGTTTCTTACTTGTATACATTTAAAGTATATATCACTAAGACAAAAAACACAATTCACATGGTGATTGAGAAGCACTTTTAGCATGACTTTGAACTTGCATAACATGAAGGAGAGAGCTTCTCACACTAACTTTTGAACGAGTCTTATTCAAGTCAAAATATGTTTCTTACTTCTGCACATTTAAAGTAGATTGGGTAAAGATTTGGCAATACTAAGAATTACTAGGATATCCTGGATAATTACTTTTGAGTTTTGAGTAATGTTAGACTTTGCATTTGTATCTCAAGTCTTAGTGTCTTACCAATAACATGACAATTGATGAATAAATGCATGTGAGAACTGTGACAAATAATCGTTGATGTGTAACCATTTATTAATTGATATATCACAGGCTAGGTTATAGATTGAACGAGGTTGAAAACGATCATTATTTTTATAACACAATGAAAAAGTCTTCTACCGTTACTAGTGTATGAACCCCATTTAAATTAAATATATATATATTTAATTGACAGTTAATTAGATTAGTTTGTCTTTAAACTCAATAAATAGACTTCTTTAATTAAAGGAGATATATCCCACACTCTTATCTAATATTTTCATCCAATTTTATATGACAATTAATACGCTATTCTCATGTCAACTGTTTTATCACCTCAAACCCAAATATTTAGTAATATATCAACTTTCATATAAGGTTGAATAAAAAAATTGGACAAGGATGTTGGATGCTTACCATTATCCTTAATTGAATTATGTTAAACAATCCAAAAATTTTATGAAAGACTAAAATAATAAAATTGAAAAGTCTATTTAAAAAATTATTTGTAAGTTGTGTGAACCTTACAAATTATTAACCATCATTCATCCCATTACTTTAACTTGAATTTTGACAACATTAATGTATTAATTTGAGTTCTAACAGGAGATCATTCTCAACTAACGAATACAAAAACAAAGTACAAACCCTAGACCAAATCTAAAGAAAAATAATCTCATCGAGAAATTAATAACACTTGAAAACAATACTAGAAAAAATGAAAATTTGAATGGAATCATTTAAAGTTTATATGGTTTTGTAATAAAACAAAAGGCTAAAAAATGGGCAAAAATGCCTATATAAATTATAGAAAGCAAAATTTATTTTTATGTACATAATTGCATTCTAATAAATTTGTAAAGGGACGGAGTCAAGATTTTGGCTTTAGAGAGACAAAACAAAAAAAAATATTTCAATTAATGTAATATAATTACTTAAGCATCAAGTCATTGAAAAACTAAATATAATATCGTTTAGTCTTATAACGAAAGATGAACTCATCACTGTTTTGAATTTCAAAAATCATTAATAATATTGGAACTACACTAAATCTTTTGATGATTCTCTTTCTAAATGATCAAAGAGTTCATAAAAGGGTCATACCTCACCTTGTTATGGGCTTATTTAGTCTTAATAAGCTAACAAAATAACAAGTATAAATAACACAAATTTTTAAAAAATCTATAATACATTTATTAATTTATAAACAAAAACTTGACAAATTTAGATGTACTAACCAATATGAGTATTCAAATGGTCGAGTAAAAATTGTTGCAAGTATATAAACAATATTGTATAATATGTTAATAATAGGAAACTAAATTTTTCCTCATTTAAGATAGGAATGATATGAAATTATTTCAATGTCATTAATATAATAAGGGAAAGTATTTTATGTTTTTAGACAAAATCTATGTGACTTTAATTATAATAATTATAATAATTAATTGGATTAATTAATTCAAATTTAATTTTATATATTTTATATTTAAAAAAAAAACATAAAAAAATATATAAAAAAAAACTCACTTGATTGGGCTTGGGGGTGGTGTGGCCTGCATTGGAGGACCCATATAGGGTCCAGGGGAGGCAAGTGCCTCCCCTCAAATTCCCAAAAAAAAAAAATATATATTAAAATTTTAGACTTTCCTGTATATATAATTTCATTTTAAATATTTTTTTATGGGTTCTTGACTTTGCAATATTTATTTTGTTTTCAACTTTGTTGTCTTCTAGCAATCAACATTTTTTTTTTTTTTTTTTTTGCCATTCATGTTCATCTGTACAACTAACAATAACAATTTCTTCTGTGTCATTAAAATTTTGATAACCGTTTTTATATTGTAAATTAGTAAATATAGCTTTATTTTATTTTAAATTAGTTCTTATTTTTAAAATTTTTATATTAAAAATTTTAGTTTGACATATATCCAATAAATAAATTCTAAAATGTCAAATTTTAATTTACTACATTTAATCAATAATCTCTAATTTTTTTCCCCATATATTTAATAGTTTCAGTTTTACTTAGTTAATTGAATGGGAGACAAATATTTTCAATAAAATTGATAAAGAGATAATGATTCAAATTAAGAAGTCGTCTAGGAATTGTTTTTATTTTCTTAATACCTTGGTTAGAACTTTTTGAGTGTTAGACTATTTGATTCATTTAGTTTTGAGTGTTAGACTATTTTCTTAATATCTTGGTTAGAACTTTGTGAATATTAGATTATTTGATTCATCTAGATTACGTGCATTATTTGTTTTGTTTGATCTGAATTTCAATATGTTATCGAATTTTTATTTTTATAAAAAATTATATTGACAATGTTTTCAATTTTTCATTATTATTGTTATTATTTTGTATAAGTGTCCATTCTCATAAGAATTTCTAGGTTTGCCACAAGCCTTGTAGGTGCTTGTGTAGCCCTGCCACTGAATTTTTACATGTTGCACATTTATTAATGATTCAAGTGGTTAATATAGTTACTTTTCACATTAGATATAAAAGTTTAAGTCTCATAATGCGTATTTACCAATATATATGAAAATAAGAGTAGATATCTCACGATGTTATAAAGATAAATTTTTTAGTCACATATATAATATTTAATTTTAATAGGTTCCGACAATCCTCTAACAGTTGATGTGATATTATATTGTAATTATAATAAATTTAAATTCAACTAATTAAGTGTTAATTTTATAATTTTTTTTTAAATGATCCCAGCCTTTCTCCTTGATCTAGATTCAAGGTCATAGGCTCATATCCCCCTCCTCATGGCGAACCATCTCCTTGCAAGCTTATTATTATTATTTGGGCAGATTGCACAAACCTTCATGAGGTTAGTTGAAATTGCATAAAAATAAGGATGTTTGCAATACTCGCACTTTGATAACTTGAGATTTCAAAAACTTAACACAAACCTCTTATGCTGTTAGTCAATCATTGTTAAATCTTTACGGTCAATAGTAAAAGGTACAAAAAGATTAAAATACCATTCAATCCAAATTTAAATTTAACATTTTATTTTATTTTTATAAATTTAAATTTAATATAATACATTTTTTAATTTAATTAAAAAACAAGAAATTAAAAAATAAACCGGTCTCCATGGGAGACCAAATAATCTCCCATGGAGCCCAAATTCTGGTCTCCGATTATAGAGACCAAAAAACTAGTCTGTATCAACAAAGACCAAATCCGGTCTCCAAAGATGGAGACAAATAGGTCGCCATCACTGGAGACTCTGGTCTTTGGCGATGGAGACCAGAATCTAGTCTCTATAGTTGGAGATGACTTAGTCTCCAGTGAAGACTAGTTGGTCTTAATCGTTGGAGACTTGGTCTTTAGTGTAGAGACCAGTTTTTCTTGTCTCCATCGAAGGCCACCGGCGATCGAGACTAACTTTCTTTCTTTTTTTTTTTTTTAAAAAAAAAAATTCTTTTTTAATTAATTTAAAAATATATATTATAATAATTTTAAATTTCTAAAAAATAAAATATTGACTTTAAATTTGACTTGAATGCTATTTTAGTCTTTTTGTCCCTTTGACCATTGATTTTTAGGATTTAATAGAGGTTAACTAATGGCAATATAGGTTTGTACTGAATTTTTGGAACCTTAGGTAGTCAGAATGCAAGTATCGCAAATATTCTTATTTTGTGCAATTTCAACTAACTTGGGAGAGGTTTGTGCAATTTTCCCTTATTCATTTTTTGGCACTCTCAAGTTCAAGATTCTGTATTTTAAATCTTTCAAAGATTGAAATCCTTTCTTAGCATCTATGTAGATAAGAAGATGATGCCCAAATTCTTTCTCACATTGTCAAAATCAAGGTTTGATCCTTGTCATAGACAGGAAGGGTTATGAATTGTAATATATTTTAAAATCATCTTACCCATGTTTGAATTGTAACAAAATATTCGATTGATAATGAGTCAGTCGTATTTGTACAACTGCCTTGTTAACATGAGCTCCAAAACTTAAATAAATAGTTTATATTTATTTTTTAAATATACTATTATTATTATTGTTATTATTTTAACTTAAGAGCATAAACATACCACAAACTACTTCAATTCAATTTAATTAAACAGTAAAATTCAATCCGACATACCGCATAAACAGTAAAAGTTAGTGTTCATTTTGTAGAGCTTATCTATTTGCAAAAGATTATAAGCTTAAAAGCTCTTTTTGATTTTTTGTATTGTTTGGTTGCCACTTTCATAGAACTTTTGAATTATTACAAAAGTCGTTTTATGTCTATTGAAAAAGCTCAAATTTTCAGCTCTTTTTTTTTTTTGTTGACATTTTTTAAAGATATTAAAATATCAAAAATATTTGATAACATTTTATTAATTACATTGCATTCTTTTCAAATTAAAAAAAAAAAACCTTCAAAAAGTTAGAGTGCGTTTCATATAGCTTTTCTAAAGCTTTTTTAATACTAGAAGCTCTTTATTTATTTATTTATTTTTGATTGTTTAGCCTAAATTTGAGAGGTGCTTTTTTAATATTAAAAGAAACTGTTTTCCATTAAGAGCTTTTTCAATAAGCTCACTTTGAGAATTTTTTTTTTTTTTCTATTTTTAATTTTTGTTTTAGACATAAACTTGAATAACCTAATTTTATTTACTAAATCTTAGTATATCCCTTATAAATATAACTATATTTTATTTTTCAAACACCTTCAAGTGATTTTTCAAACAATCTATCATGTTAAAAATACACAACCAAACAACATTAAACTCTTATTAGAAGCTCTATTTTATGAAAGCTACTTAAAAAGATTTATTCTTAAAAGCCCTACTGAAAAAACTTTACCAACACACATTCAACCTTAATTTTATAAGTCCTTTACTCATTTTTAAATAAATTCACTACATAAAAACTCTTTTAAAATTAAACATCCTATTGATTTACGTTACCAAAATAGCATTTTTTATCTAAAAAAAAAAGATAAACAATTTTTCTCTATAACCTCTCTTTCTAAAAGATATACTATTAGTTATATAAACTCCAACACACGCGAGTTGTAGCTGTTGGAGTACATGTGCACCAAATACTAGACAATGATAATTTAGTCTATTTGTACGTGGATGAATTATACATAAACTTCTAAAGGCAGAGGATAGTTTTCTTAGAATGGATTATTCTCTCTCGATTTTTAGAGAGTACAATATAAATAAATGTAGAGTTTCGAATCATAATATCAGTATGATCCTGGTCATTCTAATATGTACTTGTAAAGTTTTTTTAGAAAAAAGAAAAAAAAAAGAAAAGAAAAAGACTTATAGCGGAATCTGGAGAAAAGAGAGCCACACGTGCAAGTGAGAAAAACTTGGGACCCAGCTGACGAGTCCACTAACAATACTAGTTAAAAAACCCACTCAAGCAGATGATGGTAACTGAGAAAAGCGTGTGCAAGTGCGACAATACATAGGCAGATCGCTGGTGGTGCAGTTGGCACGTCCAGCCAAAGAAGATTTTGGTTCATATAAGTCAAGATATTTATAATTGGATTTGCGCCCCAAATTTTTACATTATAGAATAATTTTTTCACGAGATATTGGTTTTTTTGTTTACTTTTAAGAGTTTCAGTTCTGAATAATATCTCAAAGATTCAGATTAAAAATATCCGAGAATACTATACGGTATAGAAGTAATAAATAAAAAACAAAAAAGTGCTACAACACATAAAAACAAAGTAGCTTGCTGCAATATTTTATTTTTCAAACCAAAAATAAATTCCTGTCTTGTTTGGCTTTTCAGTTTTTTTGATGCCAACACATGAATCATATTAGTTTTCAGTGCCAGATCAATAATACAAAACCAAACTCACTAAATAAAGGAAAAAAGAATCTAATCCTTATCTACTTCTTCTCCCTGTTCATCACCGTCTTTATCTTCAAAGTTGTTTAAAAGTTGTTGATCATTCTTCTTCTTCATCTTCTTCACTTGGTTTGACGCCACATGATGATGATGATTGAATGGTCCAAATTTGGGTGTCATGTAATCTGGTGGGCAGCCTGTGAGTTTAGTGTCAAAAGTGAAAGAGGAGTTGCCGTTTGAGAGTAGTGTGATTTCTTGGATTTTGTCAAGAGCAGTTGCGCAGGTTTTTCTTCTCTTGGACTCTGGAGTTGTTTCTGGTTCTTGGTGTTCTTCTTTGTTGAGTTTTTTAGTGGGTGCTGTTTGTGGGGTGTCGGTGGGTTCTGAATGTGAAATTGAGGGCTGATCTGTGTTGTTGCTGCTGCTGCTGTTGTTGTTATCTGCCATTTTTTTTGGAGAGAGAGAGTGCGTGTATGTGATGAAAGTTGTAGGAAAGAAAGAGTTTCATTAATTGGGCAACTGTCAAAATGGTGATTGTGAACTTACCAACCAAGTGCTAATAATAATATAATTATTATTATTATTTATTTAAATAATCAATAATGTTGCCTACTTGGGAGTTGAGACTTGGCATTTATTAATTATCGTGAATCATCTTTTACCAACTTTTCTTTCTATTTGTGTCCAAGAAAGAATGATTCAATTATGTGTGGCTAAAATGGAAGTCAATTTTGTTTTGTTGAATAATTACAAGCTAATCAGAAATGTTATAACATCCATGGCTAGGAATGTCGAACGGGCTCTAAATTTTTGAGGATTGGGATAGGGAATGACCACTATTGTAAAACTTGATGAGTAAATTCAACTACTTGTCGAGTACTTAGTGGATGAGATTCCACTGACTCAAGAACCTCAAAATGGGAGTATTTACTCACCAAAGGTGAGTAGTTGCCGAGTTGGATGGAGCTGCGCTCTAGTAATTTGGAGCCCTTTATTATTTTTAAAATGTGAGAAACCAAAATGGTATTGTTTGATGTCCCAAAAACGACACCCTTTACAGTTAATTTAATTTAATTTAATTTTTTTTTTAAAATTTAAAAACCAAAACAACGTTGTTTTGATGAATCCAAAACAATGTTGTTTGGGTCTTCACTCCAAAAACAAAATCAGACTTAGCAATCCTAATCAAATTCAATTCGATCAAACCCCTTCATCTATCTCCCACTTGCTACCGTTGCTCTCCTACTCATCGCCTTGCCGTTTCATCTCTCTTCTTCATCGCACACCCCTACGGCTTCTTTTGCATCTTCGTCGGTGTCGAATCTACAAGTTCTTGGTTGGTAACATCTCCTTCAACCATTTTTGGCAAAATTTCTCGTTCAACTAGACCACTGGTGCCACCATCCCTTTCTTCACCTTTGTCGACAAAGTCTCTCTTTAGAGCTTCACTAGTTCATTGCTTTTTCTTAGATTTTATAGATTGTTTGTCATTTTTGTTGGATTGTGAAATATTTGTTAGATTCTTTTGTTGGATTGTTTGTATAAAAAGCTAGAGTGGCTGGTACAGGTTTGATTGACCGAGTATGTCAACGTCCCAAGTATTCGCCGAGTAACTGAGTATTTGTTGCTCGATAAGTTGTTGACTGAATGGTAAGTAGCGAGTTTTGAAACATTGGGGAAGCCACCCGCATCTCCATTTCCCTACATAAATTTAGTTAGTTTGGTTTTTCATTTTATATCTTAATTTAAGTTAAAACATTGTCTTTTTTAAAAAGTCAAATTTTCTACTTATATCTTAATGAAAAAGTCTTTTATTGATAATTTTGAAATTAACCTCTTATTGTTATATTATTACTAATATATCCCAAAAAAAAAAAAAAAAAACTCAATTCTAATCAAATTCTAACAAAAAAAAAATCAATTCTGATAACCCTATCCTAACTAAAAAAACCTAACTCTAAGACTGGCGGCAGCAGCTATTGGCCAGCAATTAGAATTAGCTGAAGCCAATACTTGCATTTGACAGAGGAGGATGTTGTGGCCTCCTCCCATTTGAATAGGAGGAGGCCACCAATCCTAGCGATAGAGGGGGCTGGTTTCCAGCATGTAGACCGTTGGCCTTTGTCCTCTTGCAGCAACACATTGACGAAGGTGGCTAAATTTTTTTCTTTTTAGTTAAAAGATAAAAATATTATTTTAATCATATAAAATAAAATAATTAAATTCTAAAATACTATAAAAAAAAATTAACATTATGTTAAAGTAATAATGAAAATCTGTAAGATAGAAATGAAAATTAATATTTAAGAAGAAGGATATAATAATAATAGTACAATCACTTAATATTTAAGTTTAGGAGCCTTAAAATAAAAAACAAACATAAAATCAATAAGTTAAATGTACAGTCTTATTAGATACTTACTTAAGGAAGCTCTTATACGACTTAAAAGAAAAAAAAGAAAAAAAGAAAAAAAGCCACCTTAATTTAATTGATATGTGATCGCAGAGAAAAATTAAAATTATGTTACATACTTTCTTTTTGAAGAGATTAATGTCATATACTTATTAGTTGAATTTATATGACATATTATGAATTATAATACAATTTGAGATTTGAGTTAACATTTATTCCGTTATATTATTGTATGTAATTGCTCTTCATATTTAAATAAGAGTTATCTTGTTATTCATATTAGTCTATACTATTATTCATTTTATTTAGGGAATATCCTAAAAAACCCCCTGAAAACGAAAATAATATCAATTCACCCAACTTTTTGAAAATATTAGCCAAAAAACCCCCTACCGTCTCCCAAAAGCGGTTTTCATCCAGGTTTAAAGCGGTTTTGTGAAAAAAATAGTAAAAGACCAAAATACCCTTATAATATTAAAAAATTAATAAATTAAAAACAAATAATTAATCAATTATCAAATTATCTTTTAATAACCAAAATTAAAAAATAAAAATTAACTTTAAATTAACTTTAAAAAATTAAATAAAATTAAATAAATTAAATAAAAGAAATTTTCATCATATGTAAAATTTAATTTGACAAAACTAAAAAATTAAATAAATTTAACAAAATAAAAGTAAAATAAAAATAAAAATTAAATAATTTTTTAAAACTAACCTCCACCCTCCATCTCAAGATGGGTGGTGGAGATTAATTTAAAAAAAATTAATAAATTAAATAAATTAAATTCAAATAAAAAGTAAATAAATTAAATTAAATTAAAATTAAATAAAAAAAATTCCAACAGATATCCACATTTGAAAAAAATTAAAAATTTAATAAAACTTACAAAAAAAAAAAAAAACAAACGAACATACAGATGATGCCCAGATCCAAAGATTTCAAATATTTCAAATATGTATGTTCGAATCAAACTTAATCTGGAATAACAAAACAACAAAACCCAATTACATCAAAACATCAAAACCCACAGATGATGCCCAGATCCAAAGATTTCAAATATTTCAAATATGTATGTTCGAATCAAACGAACATACAGATGATGCCCAGATACAAAGATTTCAAATATTTCAAATATGTATGTTCGAATACAACTTAATCTGGAATAACAAAACATCAAAACCCAATTACATCAAAACATCAAAACCCAGATTTCATCATACATCAAACCCAGATTTCAGATGCCCGCAAATCCACCTCCGCCGTTCTTCACTGTCCTGCCTGTAGATCCACCTCCGCCGTTCTTCCCTATCCTCTCCACCTTCTCCGCGAACGGCGTCGGGAATAACGTCCGCATCATCTGATCTATCTCCATACCACCGCTCCGCTCGACGCCTCAACGCCACGATGCCATAGCACACAGCCCGTCGTTCCTCACCGTCCTCTCCATGATCTCCGCCACGACGTCGTTTCTCCTCCGATCGATCTCCTCTTCTTTCGCTTCCATCATCGACTGGTCACCGTCACCGGTGGCGTAAGAAGAGAGAGAACCTGCTGAGATGTAGTGATAGAGAGCGAGAGAAATAGAGATGGTGAGTGACGGAGAGAAAGAGACTGAGATGGAGTGACGGTGAGTGACCGGAGAGACGAAGAGAGGCGGTGAGTGACCGGAGAGAAAGAGACTGAGTTGGAGAGAGAGAGAGAGAGAGAGAGAGAGAGAGGTGTGAGTGGTGAGAGTGATTTTTGGTTTATTTTTTCCTTTTTTTAATTAAAATATTACATATTATATTTAAGCTGTATTTTATTCTCTATGGACACGTTTAATTACCTTTATACCCTCGATATTAACAGATCTGTCATTTTTTTAACCGTTTTACTATTTCAATTGACGGTTGGATCTTTTTGGCTAATATTTTCAAAACCAGTGGTGGTTTGATATTATTTTCATTTTGAGGGGGCAAATTGATAATATCCCTTTTATTTAAGGTTATACAATAACAAGTGCAATCTTGAATTTAAAATTTTATATAAACTTAATTTTGCTAAACAGAATTGAAAATATTTTTCTTATAAAAAATTGTTTTATTTAAACTATTTTCTATCAAATTATTTTTAAACAACATAATGAAGGATTGAGGCATAAAGATAGTTAGGTCTAAAATGTAGTTATTAGAGTTGTGAACAAGGTTACAAATCCCCATCCCCATTTGAGGGAAGATTTTGAGGATTAGGGGTCGGGGATGGAAATCCATTTCCAAATCCAAATGGGGATAGGGATAAAGAAATGAAATCACTCTTATCTCCATTTCCCCAATTTATTACTTTATCATATGTAATAGTTTTATACTGTTTTAACTTTTGTCATATGTTATGATTTATGTTAGAGGATTGTAATTGTAATAAAATGTTGTAGATGTAATGAAAAGTTTTTAAAATTTTTCAGCAATTAATTAATTAAAATTTTGGGCTGCCACTTGGGGAGTAATTTATGGAAAAATATATATTTTTCCTATCAATTTAAAGGAGAGATTGAAGGTAAAACAAAATTGGCAAATATATATAGATATATATAACATATGTTTTCTCCTAATCACTGTTAGGGTTTGAAGCCTTATATATATATATATATATATATATATATATAAATTTTCTCTATTCTCAACAGCCACTTCTCTACCTTGAAAACATAAATATATCATTCGAAAAATTCTCTTCTCTATTAACAAAGTAAAACTCTCAATCATAGTAAGATTGAAGATCAAGGTTGATTGTGAATCGGATAGGTTTTCTATCCTTTTTTTTTTTTATTAATATTAGAAACCTTTTGGTATGATGGACTTATGGTGTCATATTGTTATATTTGGAGTTATTTCAAAATAAGAATAAAATTTTATAGAATTTTTAGAAGAAATAGAAGCTGCTGGATCATTTTGTTTCCTAGTAGACCTGTCAATTTTGTTTATTTGTTTGAATAGGCAAATGAAAGTAAAAAATTATGAAATTTGTTTGAATGCTCCTTAGGATGTTGGGTTATAGTTTGGAAACTTTTGTGGTCATATGATAAGTGTGTAATTAATTAAAAATTTTTGTTCACCTCTGACTCAGTAAAATCAAAATATGGACAGCACTGAACTAAGTTGAGTCTTGAATTTTTTGGGTGTGCTATTGATGATATTTTGGTGTCATTAAATTTCTGTATGAACAAGTATGAGTCCTCTATAAGCCATTAAATTTTCAAGAATTTTTATGAAACAATTTATTTTTAAAAATTTAGATCTCAAGAGCTGTTCAGTTTCGAAACTGATATCAATAAAGCCTTGGTTTGAATTTAGAGGTTTAACTTGATAAGTTAACAGAGGTATTTAAGGTTGGAAATTTTTATGATATGTATTCTGGGCTTTAGAACATATATATACATGTTTGGGATGATTGATTTTATATGCAATTTATTAAAAATGGAGAAATTGGACTGCAATTTATTAAAAATGGAGAAATTGGACTGCATCAGTTGTGTTGACATTAGTGAATTTTAATGGTTTTTGAAATTAGATTAATTTAGTAAATTATGATTTCCTATAAATTTATATAAATGAATTTCATTATATGATTTTAGGTTGATAACTGAGATTAATTCATAAAGTTATTTTCTCTATTAGAATAAACATAAGAGGTAAGTAAACATTGTACATTACCTTAATATATTATGTGTTTAACTTCAAAAATATTATTTTGATTAGTCATTTTAAACAATTAAATGAAACCTTGGATATTTCAAAGTTGTTGTTTCATTATGTTTTATTTAAATGATTTTATATCCTCAAATATATATGTTTTGTCTATTATTCAATTGTATTAAAAGTATTGTCTTCCTGTTTGAAAAGTATGATATATATTATATCAAAAGTATTCATCCGTATTTGAAAAGCATGATATATTCTATCAAAAGTATTGTTTTCCTATTTAGAAAATATGATAATTTCTATCAGAAGTATTCTTCCGTATTTGAAAGGTATGATATATTCTTCTTCCGTTTGAAAGGTATGATATATTCTATCAAAAGTTTTTTTCTATATCTGAAAGGTATGATATGTATTATAATCATAATTGTAATAAAAACGTTTTGGTTCATCTATCCGTAGTTCATTTAATTGTATTGATCTAGGCACCAAGATTACTGGTGTCATAATTGTATTGTATTGGTCTAACTGAAATATTATTGTTACGCCATATTAATTGTATAGGCCTCGCACCGGAATTACATGTACTAATTGTATCGGACCCATACTAGGATTATAGGTGTTAATTATATTGGTTCCGCATTGGGATTACGGTTGTTAATCGTATTGGCATTGCACCTCGATTACAGGTGTTACAATTGTATTGTATTGTTCAGGTTACTGGAATTGTGAATGATATTATGTGGCAGGAGCCACTTCCCTTCTTATTTAAATTTGTACATGAAATGTTATTTATTATTTTCACTTTGGTTTAAATGTTGAATGTTTTCTATATCATATTATTAAATGTTTTATTGGTTTTAATATATTTGTAATTATTACAATTTCCATGAAATTACGGTTTTATTTTTATTGTAAAGTTATTTAATAAAATTACAACATATCTTTCGGATTATATACTACATCGTAATGTATAATGTTTATCTATTGAGTTGACGGCTTACCCCTCGTCTCTACTACTTTTATAGATTGGTAGACTTTATTTGTCTTAAGGAATGACTTTGAGTTGTTGGTGTCACTTGGAAGAGGATTTCAGTATGTTATTGTGGTTATATCTCTTCTTATTATTAAAGAACCATTAAAGTTTGTTTTATTGGCTAAGAATTAAATATAAGGATTAATTTTGAATGATAATGAATTTGAGTTGTTTAAGACTTTTATTAAGGTGTTGAGATAAATTTATATTATTGAATTGAATATTTTATGAAATTTTTCATTAATTGAGTTTTAGTTTTGGAGATTTAAGTGATTGATTGAACATTTTTTTACATTGGTTTTTATGGAAAATTGGGGTGTTACAGTAGATTTCATATGTTGAACTATGGTGGATTTTTGATATGCTAAAATTTTATAGAATTATATTATGAATTATGTTTTTAATTATATATTTTTTAAATTTTGGGGCAAATGGGTGAAATGGAGATAAGAAAAATGGGGGAAACATAGGAAATGGGGAATGAAGATGGGGAAACCGATACCCCCCACCCAACCTTATTAACCCATATTAACATCTCTACTAGTTATGGAACATTTTCATGTCTAATTTATTATATTCGTACTAAACAATTTTTCTTTAAATATTTTGAGACAATCATGACTTATGCATTTTTCTCTCTCTTCATTTTTTTTAAGTGTTAAAGGTTTATCAGAAATCAAGATCTATCAAAATCCATTACTATGTGCATATTACTTCATGCATTATAAAAGGTGATGCATATATCTCTCTCTTCAATTTCATTAAATCAATATAATGTCAAGAAAAATTCCATAATTTTATGATATATTTTCTTGATAAGCTTTGAAAGAAAAAAAAAAATCATGTACCGTATATAAAAAATGGTACAGAAACAAACCGTTTCCCCACAAAAAAATCCCTTTTGAAACCTTTGTGGTTGTTCAACTTGTCATAATTTAATTACTAATAAATGAAATAGAAATCTTAGTCCATAGGTAAGTGTCTTTTGCCTTGTAACCATTTGCCCTGTTTTGGTCTCTGTGTTTATACGTTGTTAATCATAGTCACAAGTCTGATTATTTAGTTACCCTTTAATACCTTTGTTTATAGAGTTTTTCACATCACTCTTAAATACCAATCACGCTTAAATATATATGATCAGATAATTGCTAGTGCAATTATCTAGTAACTGCTCATATAACTGCAAAAATGGTTGTTTATTCATATCCAAACTCTTATTTAGATCAGGTCATGGGTTTAGATTATTTTAGGTGGACTTGATCGATAACCCGTTAAAACCAACATCTACTACCCACACACGATGAGCCAAAAAGAACTCATGGGGAAAAATATTAGTAACTCCTTCATAATAAGGTGTTAAGGCATCCATACAAACATATACATAGTATGAACTATGAACAAACAATATATATAATGGGGCTTACCTTTCAAAAATCAATTATACTATTTTACAAAAGATCAAAAACCCGTTCATTATAATGTCCTAGATTGAACATAATTTTATCTATTCAAGTATATTTAATCCCTTAAAATAATATGACCGATCCTCCAACATCCCTTATAATTACAATTGTGCTTCAAAATCACAATTTGTCGACATATAAATATATTAATAAATTAAAATTTATTAAATCTTTCTGTTTCACTTTCGTCATTCAGTCAACAAAACTATTGACACTATAGATTTATCCCATAGGTTGAATTATCATAGCCATGGAAGACATACTAAAGATACAAACATTACTCCATTACTTTGAGATAAAGGAAATAGTTGTTGGAAAATTGGGACAATTGAGACATTAATGTTCAATTTTCCCAATTTCCTAAACCATTTTGATTGAGGTTTGATCTCGGTTTTAAAAGTTCAAGGTAATGTGTGTTCTTAGCTATGAGAGCATCAAATAGGTATATTTGTTAGGTCAAAAATGGTGCTTGGGTGAATGAGAAATTGAAACTTAAAGTGCATGCAAATAAGGTCTTTTGATTTTTAAAATTTGAATATTAGCTGATGGCTTCTATAGGAATAATTGCTGAATAAATTTTGTCTTTGTAACTGCAAAAATGATTATTTCAAGAACAATTGCAGCCATTAAAATGAATAATTTTGAATTAAATTTGTAGAATTAATTTTGGATTTTGTAATTGCAGATATGATTAATTCTGGATTGAATTTGTAAAATTAATTTTTGAATTTTGTAATTACAAACATATTTAATTATGAATTGAATTTGTAGAATTAACTCTTAGATTAATATTTGTAACTGTAAAATCAATAGAATTAAAATACCACTATTTCTTGTTTTCAAATTATCCGCATGAAACATATAAATTGGCATCTTTTCTGGTTGTTTTCAAAGAATTGGAATCCATTTTATTTTTTAGTTTTTTTTTCTCTCTCAAATATTGTTCTTAGTCATAAGTTTCTAGAGTGATATAAATTCGGGTCAATTTGGTTTGTTGGAATTTGTGTTGTTATATCCTGAGAAACAAATGCTGAAGACTATAAATGATGGGCAACAAATTTGTCTTAAAGACACCGTGTTACACACGAGCCTCAATATTTGTATTTTATATTTCTGTTGCTACGAATTCATTATAATATGGAGAGTCTTTGGAATTTTAAACTTTATATTATTACATGTTCATATTATTATATTACTAAAAATAGTCACTGAGGACAGAGTTTGAAGTTTTAAAACAAATTCAATGAAACTTACACAATAAGGAATTAGAGATAAATTCACTCATTTTTCATATCAGTCACAATGAGCACATGTCAAAATATATATGTCTCATCTTGGCCTGTTGTCTGATTACATATTTTCATATATAATTTATGTGAAACAAATGTGTTAGTATTACATAACTAAGAATGACGTATTTATATATAAAACATATATAGTTTAGTGTAACAATCACAACATCACAATTTATGCAGACTTAAAGATCTAACATGTGACATAAATACATCTTTTATCACAACTTTTGGGAGTGGATCCGTCATCAACTCATGTGTAAATACATAATTTAATTGTTACATTCTTTTTCATCACTTTGTCTCTAATAACATTATACTTAGTAATGGTGCTGGTCCTTAAAGGTCATTATGAATTAATTGGAAAGGTGAAAAGACTATTATTGGATAATTTGAAAGGCAATGCATGATGTTTGCCAAGCTGACCAGCATGACAAAGTAGTGGGTGAATTCTTTAGCATGTTGACTTTGAATGGGCCTTATCGGTCAATTTTTTTAGAACCTAGCAACCCGTGTCTTGTATAAATCAAATGAATAGAACATGAGTGATCTTGATACCGGTAGGGGATCGATTGAAGACATTCTGACGCTTAAATCAGTAAATTGATCGTAATGTACTAGAATATAATAATTATATAGCGTTGTCAGATTAGAGGGAGTGTGCTAGAGAAGGAGAAAGACTGAAGACTATTGAAGTCTTAACTGTCTTAATCTAAAGATTGGATGGAGTAAAAACAATAAGGTATTGAGTATTAGTGGGCAAAACCCCGTATAATAGAATAGTACAAGTAGACCGTAAATAGTATACCTGATAAGTTTCCAAGAAAGAGAGGTTGGTCATAATGGATACAATTAAATATCAAGTCTTTCTTAACCAGAATCCTTTCTAGACATGCACTTTCATGCCACTAGACTGGATCCATCATAGAGGAATTCTGAATCTAAAATAGAAAATGAAGACATAAGAGAGAAAAAGAGAAACACCAAGTGATTTGCAAGAGATGAGCAAAAGATGTTGGGATGAAATCTTTCTTCTAATGACTCCTTTATTTATAGGTGGAAAAGAAATCATAGAAACTTATTACAATATTTGTTACAGAAGTTATTACGATATCCGTTATAGAAACAAATGCACAGTTAATGACATGTTGGTTACAAAGTTAATGCAACTTCCGTTATAATTGATTTAAACCTTATGCATTAAAAGCAGTCAATACTCATTTAAGGAAATGGACCTTACTTGGGCTAGATCAATTAAGTTACTGGGCTATCTGCTTATAACATACGTTGAACCATTAGCATGGGTTGATCAACCTACTGGGCTACTATATTTCAACAAGCTTTAGGCTTTCATTTTGGGTCTGAGAATTTTTGACAACTACAGTTTATCCCTTACTGTTTTGGTCGACATAGTTAATCGAAGAAGTGGAAGTTCCAATAACTGACTTATAACTTGATTAGTTATCTAATGTCATAGTTGAGGAGTCGAAGGTGACATTAAACCCTAGGTGCTGCTATATTGATCGATCTCATGACTCGACTAGCTTACTAGAATACAAAATGTCGATGGTATGCTCTTAATGTGGATGACAACAATTGCACCAATAATTATAATAGGCATTGCTTCAACTGACCAAACTAAACATGTGTCCCAATAGTGTTTTGCATCCACTACTTTTTGAATTTAAATACTTATAATCTGAGAAGTAGTCGAATAATATTTCTTGTAAAGCACTTTTTAGCGTGCTTAGTTGACTAGAAATTGGTTTGTTATTTAAATACTATAATTTGAATGCGTTCGATTTTATGTCAGCTTGAACGACTTTCTGAGTTTGGCAGTTTTATTGTTGTGAATAGTAATGCTAAAATGCAAGGTTCTGAATTGATAATATATCGGTCGAACACGTGTTGATCCCTTTTCAAATGTTAGGGATGCTATATGTTTAATCAATTCGTAACACAAAAAATAAAAAGGAAGAGAAGAAAATAATAAAAAAAGAAGAATTCAAAGAGAAATAAAAAAAGAAAAGAAAAGAAAAAAGAAAATATTCCGAGAGAATGAATGTAGAGAGAAAATATTTGAGAATTCTCTACTTGTTTATTATAATGAGAACTTACTCCTTTTATAAGAAGAGACTAACCTTAAACCTATAATTAGCAAAAAAACCTAACTAAATAAAATAAGAAAACATAATAGAAAAACATAATAAAAATAGGAAAACTTCATATTTTAATATTCCTAATTAAAATAGGAGTCTTTTTTTTTTTTTTTTAAATAATAATTATTATAGGAGTCTTTACATTATGAAGTTTCACTATAATTATACTGCTATAACAGTCCTGCTTACATTAGAACACTAGCATTTAAAATTTGACTATTTAAAAGTCTAACTAAAGATAAGATACTACACTTGTTCAACAACCAGTTTGCTGGATGAAACATTCATTTTTGATTCTTTCACAACAGATCAAGCAGTGACACAATTCTCCCATGTGCCATACTTTGAACTGAAACATTCCCCTCCCACTTGCCTAGCAAACTCCCTGTAAACTTCACTTGCACTAGCATCCCAACACTTGACCATCTCTCCAAGAGACATGGGCTCAGAAAGCTGGCGGATCGATCTGTCAAACCTCAACCTTGTCTTTGTGACTAGATTTGCTGCTGACTCTTCGTTGTCACTGCTTTACATAAGACAACAATTCGGTCAGTTCGAACATTCATGTCCCAAACGGTGTTGTATAAAACAAAATAAACAAAATAATTGGCTGAGTTTATCTAAGGTTATCGATTAGTAACAACTCTTGGATATTCTTCAATAACTATCCTTACAACCAGTCTAAGGATTGTGATTAATGGTAATCTTACCTAACCAGTAGGGTAACTAAATCCAATTTATAAAGACAATGTTAGTTTCCCATCTAACCTCAAGCCAACATTCAACACATGCCGGACTTTAGGAGAAGAATTTGGATAATCAGCACCAACAAGCAACCTTAAAGAAAGTACAGGCAACTGCAAGCAGAGTGACCAAGTCTGTCAATCTCGAAACATCAATCAATAAGTTATATATGTGTGTCACATTATGGCAAGTGAATATATAAACTCACCATCTCTGATGCATACTGCATTCTTAAACTTTCATTGAATGCCACAGCATGGTAAGTGCATATGACTGCTGTTCCTTCACCGGCATCAAGTGTCGTGGTATCTGGAGTTGAATCAAGATCGACAACAGTTTCGACCATCTGCTGGTTTATATGTCTCATTTCATCCAACAGCGCGTTGATGGGCTGCAAATGATAAATACACAATAATACAACAGGAAAGACCAAACAAGTACACAGGTCACAAAAGCAGCTTCTAAATGAGATAGTGAAAACCAAAGGAACAGATATCGAACCTCAATCCTGAGCCGCTTGAACCTTGATGCTGCAGGTGATTCTAATAAGTAACAGGACTCACTAGCTGATTGATCAGGATCATTGGTTTCACAAAGTGAAGTTGTTGATACAGTCACAGGCATTGGATTTTCGTTCTTTGCAAAGGACCATCCGTTTTGCAACCAGAATTTCCCACCTTCTAAATTACTACGCCTTGGTCCATACGTCAAATCCTCACCAACAGCAGCTCTAGAGTGATTAGAAGCTGTTCCAGCCAGTGTTTCAAAGAGGTTAACAACTGAGCCCATTTCACTAACAGAGGCACTTAATGATTTAGCTGATAATGATTCTACCTGCAATAATAACAGCACAATCTCATAATCAATCACATAATAGTAATTTGTAAAGGATAAAATAGTCCAACTCTAACAACAACATATCTGGATTAGCACTTAAATTGGAAGGGGAAAAAGTATACATACTGCATCAAGTAAGCGCTTAAGTGGATCCCTTGTCGAAGATGATTGCTGATTGCCATCTGGATTGGTAGATGATATAGGCAAACTGGATGTTGATATTCCAGACGATGTAGCAGCAACTGGTTGGTTAAGAATACCCGTCTGTGTATCAACTTTGGCTGAGGCAACAATAGTTTGAGTGTGTCCCAAGTTATGCGGAATTGATGGTGGAGAAGCACTAGATGTGACAGTCTCATGGTCTGCTGGTGTTGTGAATGGAATTAAAAGAGCAGAAGTAGAAGCCGTTGTTAATGTAGACCCAGGAGAATGTAATGGCTCCCCGCCTATTGACAGAGATGATGCTGATGCTTGCTGGTCATCCTGAGCAGAGAAGTGCTGAGAGATCCATGGAGAAGTGAAATGAACTTGACATTGAGCCACTGGAGGTGGCATCTGAAGGTGATGTTGTGGTGGAGAACTTAGGATCCCTTGTTGCATTGATGATGCAAGAAATGAATCATCCGGTGTGCTTGTGGAGGTTGAAGGTGCTGAAGAGAACTGGAGGTTTCTGTTCCCCACTTGCTGCTGCTGAGATACTTGGGACTGTCCATCAGGTGGCTGACGAAGTGCTGCACGTTGGCGAACAGAATTTGATTTTATCAGCTGAAAACACCTAGCAGCCTCCAGGATCTTCTCCTGATAGTATTCAAACATTCCCTTGTGAAGCTGAACTATTTCGTTTTCACGGATGAATAAAAATTTGACCATTTTTTTTAATGCAATCAATTTTTTACTGTGCTTTTCAGCCATTTCCGGTTCTGGTGTCTGCAGAAAAAATTATAAATAAAAAAATCAGATGAACCAAAAACAACATTACCAAGGTAAATCAGGCAGGCACAGATCAAAAGGCAAGTCAATTAGGTGGAGCTGGAAATAAATGCAAAATGGAGATGAAACGTTGGAATAGCTTATAACCTTTTGACGCATAATATCCAGCATAATGTAAAATTCCTTCAACTGAGGTAAGTACATTTCCTTCAAGGCCTGGAGCTGCAAAATAAATGTAAACATTCTTTAGTAGCAAGAAACAGCATCGTTTGAGGATGCCTTATTTAAGTGACATAAACTGGCATGGCTTTTGAGAGAGGCTTTGAAGGGAAGGTCCACTTTTTCTCGAGGTAGAACAAGCATGTAAACAAAGACATTATTGCTTAGTTTTAGAGACAGTTACAGAGAGACACAATGGAAATCGCAGTAATTTCAAGATGAATGAAGTGCAATACTGCTTTTCGTTAAGCACACAAGATGATTCTATAAATACAAAAAGAACAACAATATCAATGATAGAATACTACAGAAATCAACCAAAAACTAAAATACAAATGGATTATTACCCTTTGATATGCCTGAGGATCATGACATTCAGCTATGTTTGCCTGTTCACTTGGAGCTTTAGATTCTACTGATGCTGCAGCTTGCAAAGCCAGTTAATGGGTAATTCAATAGTTATCAGCATTAAAAAATCTTGAAATATAAGTGCAGTAGTAACCGTACTTACACATCATGTAATTCACATATAGTAGTAATTATATCTACAACTGATAATTAAGTCTAACTAATTATTCAAAAAGTTACAAATCTACCAGATGAAGCCTCAGCACTGGTTCCTTGTGATAGTGGCTGCTTTTGCTTATTGAGTACATTTTGGGGCTGACTGGGAACAGACGATAATTCAAGTCTTTGATGGGTAGCTCCTTGTTTGCTTTGGTTTTGAGAAACTGGAAGCTGATGAATCTGAAGTGGCAGGGGCAGCCCTGTTTGCTGGACTTTCTGTTTTGAAGATGTGTCCCCTAACCTTTGAACGCTGGGTCCTGAATGTGGATGTGACTGCATGTTCTTGTCTTTTGATTGTGTTGTTAACATTCTTAACGGTTTCTGCAAGTCACTGACATAACTTTGTAAGCTGACAGGCTGCTGCTTTGAATTTGGCATGTTCTTCCTGCATGAGGACAGTCGCTGCTCTTCTACAGTATTTTCCTGGACAAGGAGCTGATTCAGATGACAGATAGTAGTGTTTACTTGCTCCGAGGATTGTGAATTTGGTGACTCTGGCAATGCTTTCAGGCTCTGAGAATACTGAAGTTGACTTGGCCGTGACACAATATGCAGCTGTCGTTGATGGTGCTGCTTTTTAAGGATGTCATGATTTGGTGAAGGTTGCTGGACCTTGTGCTTCAAATGTTGACGTTGCAACTCCTGCTGTTGGTTTTGCTCATAAACCACTTTCTTCAATGACTGAATTCCAGGAATCTCACTCCTGGTACTAGCAGGGATATCTGATTTCATTCCTTGGCTAACTGGATTACCAGCAATATCGCGTGAAACCTGACGGACATTCTGCAACCTGGAGTTCTGATCAGCACCAACTACCATACTGGTCTGTGTCACATCTGTAATAGATGGAGAAAATTTTGTTAACATTGATATTCCTCTAGCATATTATCAAGATTCACTAGGTACAACTATTATAGCCAGTGATTGAGACTGCAAACTGTATATTTTTAATGGATGTAAGATATTGATTAAATGTTTAGGGTAAAAAAAAAAAAGGAAAAAGGGCAACAACGATGGCAATCACATCAATGTACATAAATGATATATAGACCAATTAGTGCAGAACTGTTACATTATAGTCAAATAACAAATTACCTTAGAAATATGTGTTAAGATGTGTCAACAATAGTTCCAACACTATTAAACTGTGTAATGAATCATTCACTGAACATCTTTATAATTAAATATCATCAATGCTTTAAGACACTTGATATTTTCTGAAGATTCCTAACAATCACATTGATGAGAACATTAAAAACGAGCGCAAACTACACTACTAGTTACATCGCTGGATGTAACCAGTAGTGTATCCTGAGGGATTACTTTAGAAAGCAACTTGCGACGTAAGTCGCAAGTTGCAACTAGTGGTGCAACCTACAAAATTATTCTCGAAAGCAACCGCCGCTTACGTCGCGAGATTCACCAAGTAGAGTATCTAGGGGAATCAATCCTAGAGTAACTAAGATCGACTTGTGTATGCCACCTGTGGAGCAAGCCGCGATAGATTTTGCAAGATACAACCCATAAAGCAAGTTGCAACAGATGGGTCTAGTGCAGGCAGGCTCGTTCTAAAATTTGTGGGCTTTTATTATATTATTTTCTTATTTAGGATTTAGATATTATTTCTTTTATTAGTTGGATATTATTTCATTAGTTTTTAATTTGATATTATCTTTAGTAATTTAATATTATTTTATCTTAGAATTTTATTCCAAAAGGAATCTTGTTTCCTAAAGAAATTAGGAGTTATTTAACTATAAATAGGAGCTTAGATTTAAGGTTTGTATTCTTTTTGGCTTTTGGAATATATTAATAAAATCTTGTAGTTTTGCAAAAAAAATCTCGTGTTTTTATTAGACTTAGGAGTTAGCAAAGCTAGTAAATTGGTATTTAGTAGTAACAAAGAGGAAAAAAAAAAGAAAAAACATTGGGGTTTTTTTTTTTTCTTTATTTAGCACTAAATAACTGAGGACATGTTTTACTAGGATCAAAAAATTGAACTAATGTTTTTTAGCACTTTTTTCCTATTCAATTTTTTTAATGAAAAAAATACATTTGCTTTAAAATGTTAAAAACCCACCCAAACAAAAAAGAAAGGACCCATCCTAAAAATAAAAAAGGAAAGAAAAGAAAAGAAGAAAATGATGCGCATCTACACAAACCAAACAAAAAAAAAAAAAGTATTGACACGGACCACAACCATGCAAACCAAAAAAAAAAAAGATGTGGACGAAACCAAAAAAAAAAAAAAAGGATGACGCGGACTGTGTTTGCACAAACCAAATTTTCATTTATGTTTTGTGTTTCTCAAAAACCAAAAAGAAAACATGTACTCTACTTTTGTATTTGTCACAACTCATCCATCATTATTAGGCACCTCGTTAACTCAAAATAGAATTTCAGGAAAATAAGAGAGTTTTATTAATGGATGACAAGAATAACAAAGATAATACCTCCTGGTGCTATCCCAAGCAGTTAGGGTAAGTGCTACACCTGACCCTTAAGCAGACCTACTTTGCTTCTAATCCCAAGATACAAAAGATACCCCTGACAACTTAATCTCTCCCCTTAAATAGTAAATAAGCAAATCAAACTAATAAAAGAAAAGTAAATAAAATCCCAATTATTAAGCAAATCAAATCTCCAAATTAATTTCCTAATTAAGTTGCCAAAGATTTGATTGAAAATAAAATCCCAATTATTAAGCAAATCAAATCTTCAAATTAATTTCCTAATTAAGTTGCCAAAGATTTGATTGACACCTTTCTTTTCTAAACCTCAAAATCATTGACTTTCTTCTTCTTCTTTCTGTTGTAAGTAATGACTGGGCTTTAACAATTCTATCCTCCTCAACAACCGCCTTATCCCTAAGGCAAAACTTCGGGTATCTTCTCCTCCTTGTCTTTATCTACAATCATTACTCCTAGGTGTGCCTTAGGATAGACATGGTTTGGAGAGTATTGTCCTTCACAACGAAAGCAATGAAATCTAGTGTGGTGAGCTCGCATCTCGATCGAAGAAATGATGAGATTTTCCCATCCATTTCATGTAAATTCTTAAGTCATTGGAGTCAAAAGATCAATGGTTGATTGTCACTTTCTAGCAGTTGTTCGGATGGGGACTTGGTGGGTTCAATAGGAATTAAGTTAGATAATGGGTAACCTATAGGGCATGGGTTGCTAGACATGGGTGTATACATATTCATGCCTGAAATTTCTTCTTCCAAATCCCTAGCTAGCTCTATCACACGCACTAAATCTTAAGGATCATAGGTTCGGATCTTCCTGTTTATTTCCTCCTTTAAGCCATTGATAAAGTTCCCTACGTAGGTCAACTCCGGTAGCCCCGGTACCATTCCGATGAGGTACTCTAATTGTTGGACATACTTTTCCAACCAATGATTCTTGCTTTAGACCTGCCATCTGTTCACACGGGTGTTCAAATTTCTAACCACCAAAACATCGCATAATTCCTGTTGACAACTTTTCTCATGTAATCTGAGGTCGTTTGCCTTTAATCTAACATAACCAATGGACTACTACTCCTTCCATTACCAAGAATGCTAGCTGGACTTTATTTTTCAGTTTAGTTTCTTAAACTTCAAAGTATTGTTCCGCTCGATAATCTTACCCCATAAGATCTTTGCCGTTGAAATTAGGTAGTTTTATTTTCTTCATCGATAAACAAAACTCATCGTTGGTTGGAATGGTTCGATTGGTTACTATAGATGCCAAGTTCCGTTTAGGCATGGTAGCCATCATGGTTGTCATCATAGTTTCAGTCAACCCTTCAGACGACATTCATCACCAGCAACCTCCATTTTGTTCGATAATATCTTTTCGCTCAATTTCATGAGCAAGTTGCGAATTGAAACCAATTCAGTCAGCTACTCATCCACGACCACCATCTGATCCTTCAATTCCGAAATATCATGTTTGAGCTTGTCCACACAACTCTCTATTTTTGTATTAACCATTCACTTGGTCCCTCGTGCAAGGCTTTAATACCAATTGTTAGACATCTTGCTAACTCAAAATAGAATTCAGGGAAAATAGGAGAGTTTTATTAATGGATGACAAGAATAACAAAGATAATGCCTCCCGATGCTACACCAAGCGTCTAGGGTAAGTGCTATACTTGATCCTTAAACAGAGCTGCTCTACTTCTAATCTCAAGATACAAAAAATACCCCTATAAACTTAATCTCTCCCCTTAAATAGTAAACTAGCAAATCAAATCAATAAGAGAAAAGTAAATAAAATCCTAACCATTAAGCAAATCAATTCTTCAAATTAATTTCCTAATTAAGCTACCAAAGATTTGATGGGCACCTTCCTTTTACAAACCTGAAAATCATTGACTTTCTTCTTCTTTCTATGGTAAGTAATAATTGGGGTCTAACAATCATCAATCATCTTCAACAACATCATCACCCATCCATTTCATCTATTCTCCCACAACATCATCAACAACAACAACTACATCCATCAACAACATCGACCAAAAAAATAAAATTAAAAAGGGGATGCAATAAGTTAAAAAAAAAAAATCAAAAAAAGAAAAATCAGAACCATTTGGTTATGACAAACCTTTTCCTCCATTAATAACATCCAAAAAAATAATAATAATAAATCAGAAGAGGGGAATGAAATTAAAAAAAAAAAAAAAAAGAACTCTCAGAACCAGATGGTTTTCGATTCTGGGTTCGAACCCAAAACCATCTAGCTTTGGATTTGATCAAAACTCAGGACTAGTTAACCAAAAAAAAAAAAAAAAAAAGAAAGAGATGAAGGAGAAAGGTACAGGTTGGTAGCCAGCGATGGAGGAGGATGCAAGGGTGAGAGAAACAGAGAGATGGAGGAGTCAGAGAGAAAAGAAAATGATAAAGTGGGAGAGAGAGAATAGTAAAGGGAGAGATGAAGAAGTGAGAGAGAGAATGGTAGAGAAAGAGATGTAAAATTTTTTATAATGTTCTTTTTTCTTAAAAAAAAAAAAAAAAGGAAAGGCATGAGTATCTTTTCATTCAGGTAAGTGCTAAAACACCTAATTTCAATTCTTTGGTACTAGTTAAATATGACACAAGGTCATTGATGCTATTTGACATTGTATACTCAAACACATATCTCCAAATATAAGTGCAGTAGTAAACAGGGACAGAGTTAGAAATATAAAACTTTTTTTTTGAAAGGAGAAAACTTTTTCAAATGAACTTCAATTGAACGAAAAATATATATATAAATCGGAAAATATATTTGCCTAGTTCTTTTTTTTTTTTTTTTTTTGAAAAAATATGTTTACCTAGTTAAAGGATATATAATTAGTTTTACTTCTCAAAATTCATATTGTAAATAAATATATTAACTAAAAAAAGTAAAACTTCGGAACAAAATATGAAAGAAATATAAAATATAAATATAATCAAACATCAATTAACATGATTTAACGGTTTTTAAATGATCAAACTTATTAATTATAGTATCAATAATATAGACAATACATATTTTGATAATCATAATTTGCTATCATACTTTAAATTAAAGAATGCATTAGGAAAGATACTAAAAGTAAAAGATATTGCAATCTACGAAACTAACATTGTGTAGTAGAGAAATTAAATGAAATTTAACGTTTAATGTGTATAAACAAGAAAAATAATATGCAATTTTAATGTATATACATATATATATTTTCAAAATGGGCTAGGGTAGGTTTTAGCCCAGCCTAGCCCACGCATTGCTCCGTCCCTGGTAGTAAACGTACTTACACATCATGTAATTCATGTATAGTATAAGTTGATATTCCAGAATCTCTTAGACATATAAGTGCACAATTTCAAATCAACAACACAAATATTATGCTTAGGAACACAGAATTAGATGCAAATGTTTGTAAGAGATAAAAGTACGTAATAATTATATCTACCTGATAAAGCCTCAGCACTGGTTCCTTGTGATAGTTGCTGCTTTTGCTGATTGATTACATTTTGGGACTGACTGGGAGCAGACAATAATTCAAGTCTTTGATACGAAGCTGCTTGTTTGCTTTGGTTTTGAGAAACTGTCAGCTGATGAATCGGAAGCGGCAGCCCTGTTTGCTGGACTTTCTGTTTTGAAGATGTATCCTTTACCCTTTGAAGGCCAGGTCCTGAATGTGGTTGTGACTGTATGTTAATGTCATTTGATTGTGTTGTAAACATTCTCAACTGTTGCTGCAAGTCACTAACATTACTTGCTAAGCCGACAGGCTGCAGCTTTGAATTTGGCGTGTTCATCCTGCATGAGGACAGCTGCTGCTCTTCCACAGTATTTTCCTGGGCAAGAAGCTGATTCAGATGACAGATATCAGTGTTTACTTGCTCTGGTGATTGTGAATTCTGTGACTCTGGCAATGCTTTCTGGCTCTGAGAATACCGACGTTGACTTGGCTGTGATACAATACGCTGATGGAGCTGATTGTTAAGTATGTTATGATGGGGAGAAAATTGCTGGACCTTGTGCTTGAAACGTTGATGTTGCAACTCCTGCTGTTGGTTTTGCTCATAAACCACTTTCTGCGATGACTGAGTTTTAGGAATCTCCCTCGTGCTAGTAGCAGAGACATCTGATTTGATTCCTTGACTAACTGGACTACCAGCAATATCGCGTGAAACCTGACGGACATTCTGCAACCTGGAGTTCTGATCAGCACAAACCACCATACGGGTCTGTGTCACATCTGTAATAGATGGAGAAAATTATGTAAACATTGATATTCCTCTAGCATATTATCAGGATTCACAAGGTGCAACTATTATAACCAGTGATCGAGACTGCAAACTGTCTATTTTTAGTGGATGTAAGATATTTATTTAAATGTTTAGGGTACAAAAAAGAAAAGGGAAGAAGGGCAACAACAATGACAATCACATCAATGTACATAAATGATATATAGACCAATTAGTGCAGAACTATTACATTATAGTCAAAGAACAAATTACTTTAGAAGTATATGTTTAAGATGTGTCAACATTAGTTCCAACACTACTAAACTGTGTAATTAAGCACTCATTGAACGTCTTTACAATTAAATATCATCAGTGCTTTAAGACACTTAATATTTTCTGAAGATTCCTAACAATCACATTGATGAGAACATTAAAGACGAGCGCGAACTACACCGTTGGATGCAACCAGTAGTGCATCCTGCAGAATTATTTTAGAGAGCAACTGCGACTTACGTTACGAGTTGCGACTAGTAGTGCAACCTATGGGATTATTCCGGAAGGCAATCGCCACTTATGTCGCGAGATTTACCCAGTATAGTATCTAGCGAAATTAATCCAAAGAGTAACTGCAACTTGCGTTGCAAGATCCAAACCATGTAGCAAGTTGCGACAGATTTCGCAAGATGCAACTCGTGGACTAAGTTGTGACAGATAGGTCTAGTGCGGGGCTAGCTAATTCTGAAATTTTTGGACTTTTATTATGTTATTTTTTTAATTTAGGATTTAGATATTATTTCTTCTATTAGTTGGATATTATTTCATTAGTTATTTGATATTATTTCTTCTTAAAATTTTATTCGAAAAGGAATCTTGTTTCCTAAAGAAATCAGGAGTTAGTTAACAATAAATAGGAGCTTAGACTAAGGGTTTGTATTCTTTTTGGCTTTTGAAATATATTAATAAAATTTTACAGTTTTGCAAGACAAATTTCTTGTGTTTTGATTAGACTTAGGATTTAGCAAAGCCAGTAAATTGGTAATTCAGTAGTAACTGAAGGAAAAAAAAAAAAAAAAAAACATATCTCCATATAGATGTGCAGCAGTAAATATACTTGTACATCATGTAATTCACATATAGTATAAGTTTATATTCCAGGATCTCCTAGACATATGAGTGCACAATTTCAAATCAACAACACAAATATTATGCTTAGGGAACATAGAATTAGATGCAAATGTTTGTAAGAGATAAAAGTAGCAATTATATCTACCTGATGAAGCCTCAGTTCCTTGTGATAGTGGCTGCTTTTGTTGATTGAGTACATTTTCGGGCTGAAGGCCGGCTCCTGAATGTGGATGTGACTGTATGTTCTTGTCATTTGATTGTGTTGAAAACATTCTTAATGGTTGCTGCAAGTCACTAACATTACTTTGTAAGCCGACAGGCTGCTGCTGCTTTGAATTTGGCATGTTCTTCCTGCATGAGGACAGTTGCTGCTCTTCTACAGTATTTTCTTGGACAAGGAGCTGATTCAGATGATAGATAGTAGTGTTTACTTGCTCCGGGGATTGTGAATTCTGTGACTCTGGCAATGCTTTCAGGCTTTGAGAATACCGAAGTTGACTTGGCTGTGATACAATATGCTGGTAGTGTTGTTGATGGTGCTGATTGTTAAGGATTTCATGATGGGAAGAACACTGCTGGACCTTGTGCTTCAAACGTTGATGTTGCAACTCCTGCTGTTGGTTTTGCTCATAAACCACTTTCTGCGATGACTGAATTCCAGGTGTCTCCCTCTGGCTACTAGCAGAGACATCTGATTGCATTCCTTGGCTAATTGGACTACCAGCAATATCGCGTGAAACCTGATGGACATTCTGCAACCTGGAGTTCTGATCAGCACCAACCACCATACTGGTCTGTGTCATATCTGTAACAGATGGAGAAAATTATGTAAACATCGACATTCCTCCAGCATATTATCAGGATTCACAAGGTGCAACTATTATAGCTGTGATTGAGACTGCAAACTGTCTATTTTTGGTGGATGTAAGATATTTAATATATGTTTAGGGTACAAAAAAATGAAAGGAAAAAGGGCAACAACAATGACAATCACATCAATGTACATAAATGATATATAGACGAGTTAGTGCAGATGGCACTGTTACATTACTGTCAAATAACAAATTACTTTAGAAATATGTGTTAAGATGTGTCAACATTAGTTCCAACACTACCAAAGTGTGTAATGAAGCACTCACTAAACATCTTTATAATTAAATACCATCAATGCTTTAAGACACTTGATATTTTCTGAAGATACCTAACAATCACATTGATGAGAACATTAAAGATGAGTGTGACCTATGTCACTGAATGCAACTAGCAATGCAACCTGTGGGATTATTCCAAAAGACAACTTCAATTTATGTTGCGAGTTGCAACCAGCAGTGCAACCTACGATATTATTCCAAAAAGCAACCGCGACTTACGTCGTGAGATTCACCTAGTAGAGTATTCAGTGAAATTAATTCAAAGAGTAACAACAACTTGCATTGCGAGATGCAACCCGTGGAGCAAGTCACGATAAATGGGTCCAATGCAGGCAAGTTGACTCTAAAATTTGTAGACTTATATTATATTATTTTCTTATTTAGGATATAGAAATTATTTCTTTTATTAGTTGGATTTTTTTTTCTTAATTATTTGATATTATTTTTAGTAATTTGATAACATTTCTTCTTCATAGTTTATTCCAAAAGGAATATTGTTTCTTAAAGAAATTAGGAGTTAGTTAGCTATAAATGGGAGCTTAGACTTAAGATTTTTATTCTTTTTGGCTTTTGAAATATATTAATAAAATCTTGTAGTTATGCAAGTCAAATTTCTTGTGTCTTGATTAAGCTTTTCTGGGTATTACTACTTAAAATTACTTGGAGTAAGGTTAGATCAGTTCTGTGATTTAATTTTAAATGATCAATTTACTCATTCTATGGGTTGGTTGGTTCATTTTTAATTCTAATATGTCAGGCGAGTTAGGATGGTTAGGACATGCTATTGAATATATAGTTAGGTCCTTAACACACATATGAACAAGTATTCTAAAATTTCTTTGTTTTTTATTTCATTTTTTCTTAAGACAAAGCCTAAAACTTGTTGATTTGTTGTACCTGTATACGTCTACTAATGACAACCTGATATAATTCGTGTACGATATAGTTTTTGTTTAGAGAGATAACTCTTTGGGCTTGCCATATATCCAAAGCATGTCAGACTCTTCTGCATAACTTAAAAGCAACACCTACAGGTATAACAGGAAACAGAAAAACCTTGCTACCTGAATTGGAGGAGGAGCCTGCAAGGATACGATTACGTAACTTTTGTATTGAATTCATTATCCTCCCATTTACAGAATATACATAATCATCCTGAGAAAAAGCGAACGCAAGTATAGGAAATTAACAGTCAGCCAAAGTTATCAGCTATAAAAGATTAAATAACAAAGCAGAGTTTTCAAGATTGAAACCATTTTTAAAATATGGTTTTTTCATTTAAAAAATAAAAAATTGGAAGTAAATGTATTTAGATGCATGTTTTGTAAAATATGTTTTTCTAAATGGAAAAGGTTTTCCATTTTCTTTTAGTCAATTATAATTAAAAAGTAAAAAATAACTTTTTTATGTTTTTCATAATTTCTAAAGCGGATTTTCAAAATAAATCATTTTTCACCCCTTCAAACAACTAGTTTATTTATTTTTCGAAAATAATAACACACACTGCTATATCATTCTTAGTTGTTGAAATTTGAGAAATTCAATCAAATGCATTGCATTTTTAAAAATAGTTTTAAAAAATACAATTTTAAAAATGATACCAAATACCGACATTATTATTATTATTTTTTGTCTTCAAATATAGGTTATCACTCAACTGAAAGTCGTTGGATTGGACATATAGTCTCAAAATAAACATCAAAGAGCCTACAAGCCCCAGTTCAAGTTTGGGCTTCTATAAATGAATCAAGACAAGTTGAACCTTCTACGTTTTAATCTCATCTCTCTTAATCGGAACCAGAAAACAAAGACAAAGGCACAACAAATAATACGTAAGAAACTTATTTACAATGCATCAAAGAATTCCTAGGCAAAGGAAAACCCTTCAACTTTTTATTTAATTTATGTTCAGTTCAAACAGATATGAAATGTAATGAAGTTCAGTATAACTCACAAAGTTTTGACTAAATGATTTTTAGGGTTGTACTATATATATGTGTATATGTCCCTTTAAATACACTTAGGATATGCATACATTTTTTAGATATACTTGAGATATGCATACACTTGACAAAAAAATTGTGGGATTACATTCTAAAATTGTTGATTATAATTTATTATATTCTTATTCTATCTTATTACATGCAACTAAACGTGTCTAATTACAATCAGTAAATGTGATTGACAGTATCATATTTATTAATAGTAATCACACATATTTAGTTGTAATCACATATAATAAAGATATAATAAATTCCAATCAATAAATGTAGAATGCAATCACTTATTTTTTTTATTAAGTGTATGCATATCCTAGGTGTATGCTATATATAGTGCTTTTAAAATGAAGACTCCCTAACTTTAACCTATTAAATTCATCCATTGTATTTGAATTAAATAGGAGAGAGAATTATTTTAAGAGAAAGAATGCAATGAATGAATTTTATTGATTTTCTCTAGCTTTTTAAAGTTAGGAAATACTCATTTTAAAAGTATTATATATATATATATTTATATATGTATATATATAACTGTAATGCATGTATGTGACATTGTCTACCGCAAGTGCACTTAAGTAATGTTGCTTTTTCACCGTGCAGAAGTTCTTTGCAGCCTTGCATTGTCACACATACTCAGCACACATGTGAAAATCCCAAGTTCCTCACTTGGTTCACAAGTTGTTAAATTCAGTCATGCATGAATTGGTACATTACCAGTTTCAAAATAGTAATCAGTAACTTGCAAGAAGCGACTAATACCATAGAGAAAGTAAATAGCAGTCTCAAAATTATAATAACAATAATAGCAAAAGAGAGAGAAAGAGAGAAACAGAGAGAGACAGAGAGAGTAACTAGCAAAGCTTAAATAAAAACTGAAGCATTTGGAGACAAATTTAGAAGCTTATTAATTGTTACCTTTGATGTTGCATCACGGAATGCTTTTTGCTCCAAATGCTGAGATATTTTAACCATGCGATATGAAGAATTTGGCTCAGAAGAAGAGGCAAGCTCTTTATTCAACGAATCCAGTCTTCATTGTAAAAATTGAAACAGAAAATAATTAGAGATCATTCAGGTATAATGACATCACAAACTTGTTCCATATTTGTTACTACTAATGTTATATCTCATAAAAAATGAAAATCAAGAAATGTGAATAGGAAGATCCATAACAAAATTAAATAAATTTGATATAAATGTCTACAGTTTCTTTCCACATTGACACTAGGTTTCCTGTTTTTTGTAAATCAAAAGAATGACTCATTTTACATGTAAACAACTGGGAAGCAGAAGCAAAAAAAAAGAGAAGCGACAAGGAAAATAAAAGTGAAAGATTCACAGCATTTCAATTACATGCGAGCAATAAATTGATTCCAAGATGACAAATCACAGGTTACAAATCAAACAAGAACATATATGTTCTGATACTCCCCAACGCAAACTAAAGAGGGATGGGAATGTACTCTTTTATGTGTAGGAATTTAATCTTTCACAACAACCAAAAACGTATCTACCACCCTTTCAAAAGTTGTTAAGGTTCCATAACTATCCCCACCACTCATGACGAATCTTTTACCTCCTCTCTTTTATCTTCTGAAGACCACTACGACATGCAATGCAAGGTATAATCACAGAACAAAAGTTAAGAAATCCTCCTGGAACACTTTTCCATTTGAATCCACATAATAACTGTTAATCATCCACATTTGATACATTAACCTTTAGGAAATTCCATCAAATCCAAAATTTTTATTTCTTCATTCTATTATGCACATTAAAAAGGAAAAAGGTTCTCACTATATTAATGACACATTTACAAAACAACAAATTAATATACATTTTTGCATAAAAATAACAATTAGCGTTATTCTTTCGTCCACAATAGCGAAAGCAATAAATAACTAGAATGAAAGTCACATTTATTATTGAATTCAAATAGTACGACAAGTCAATACCGACATAATTACAAGGTAACATGAAGAATTAAGATGACATCAAAAAATAAAAAATAAAAAATAAAAAGCAGGAGGTGATCCAAGACGATATAATTAAAAAGCAAGAGACGATCCAAGACGGTCATGCCTCAGTGAGGTGAGGCAGTCGAGACAGTCACCTCATCTTGAAAATGAGAAAAAAAAAATTAAAGAATTAACAAAAAAAAAAAAAAAAAACTAAAGTGAAAAATCATCCACAACATATATGTGTAATTGTAGGGGTTTTTTGTTTATTTTTCAAACCAAAGGGTTTGATTAGGTATTTCATCAAAGTTGGGGGCTATTTACAATTTTTTCTATATATTTATTTATTTAATAGTTCTAAAGTAAACCCTAATCCTGCTGCCACCACCCCCTCCCACTCCCTTCAGCCGCCGTCACATCTGACGCCATTGACAGACTTGAAAGCATCCTTCCTTTTAGATGATCAAACAGGAAGCTTCAGAAATCGCCAGAGACTAATCGATGCTCATTGAACACCTTCAAATCAAGGTGAAGTTGCCGAATTGAGCTCCGATTTGCCGTCGAAGGTTGACAAAAATGTGTTTTCAAGGCCCTCCGACCCTAAGGCGATTGAGCAAGGTGACGCCTCAATTCAATTTTTCAAATGACAGATGACAAATTCAAAACCAAAAGGACTTAATGAACAAAATGTAGTAAAAAATCCAATCAAGAAACACCATTAATGTATCAAATTCCATCAACATAGCTTGAAACACAATAATAAGTCATTTTCCTAACAACATAAACTTTTTTCGCTTGAGTAATTATTGACGTGGTACACAATTACGGGGAATCTATAATATTGTAAGAACATTTCATTCATAGATTAATTTGAATAAATTGAAGTTGCCTTACATCTTTTGCAAGTATTGGTGCCTAACATGAGGTGTGAATTCATCTCTCCAGTCAGCGGTGTCCGATTTTGGTGTAGAAGGCTTGGCATTGTCATCCATGCTGATTCAACAACCATTAAACACTTAAAGCAAAACCAAAATTGTGTTCCAAGAAGCGCTACAAAATTTTTGAAAAGTTAGAAAAAGCAAAATCTGATTCAGATAAAGAAAAAGGAAAAAAAGGAAAATAGTAGAGAACATGGAAGATAATATGATACGTTACCTGAAACCAGTGAGAGTGTTTTCAAGTGTTGAGAGAAAGAGAGATAAGGCTTTTTTATACAAACAAAGATTTGGGAGTTACGTAGCGCCTAAGCTTTCGTCAGCTGTAATGCTGTACACGAATTGGTAGTAGTAATTTTTATATATAAAATTATTAAAAATATATATAAAAAAATAGTTTGGCTCAATTTTTTTTCAAATTTGTTTAAAACAAAAATCTCAATTGTTTTTAGCACTTTTTGATTTTACAAAAGCTTTTATGTATATTAAATATTTGGCTAAATTAAAATGGACTAAAAATGGATGAAGTTTCAGTTGAAGATGAAAACAAAATTTTTCATATTTTTTATTTTCGTCATAAATGAATCTAATGGCTAATAATTGAATATACATATTTACATATATATATATATACATATTTATTTATTTATATTCATTTTCAATTATTGACCATTATATTTATTTATTTTCATTTGCGTTGACTTACTTAACATCCACTTATATTTAATCAATAATTTATATACAATACATTGATTTAATTAATTTCAACATGCGTTGAGGTGAAAACTACACACACGCACACACACACACACACAAGTGCACACACGCACGCACCTACGCAAGCACACACACATACATACACACACACACACACACACACACACACACATATGTACATTCTAGCATATATCTAGGGTATACATACACTTGATAAAAAAAAAAGTGTGATTGTATTTTATTATATATGATTATAATCAATAAATATAATTATATTTACTGATTGTGATCAATGTAATCATATTTACTGATTGTAATCACAAATGTTTAGTTGCAATCATATATAATAAATTATAATAACTTATTTTAAAATGTATTGTGTATTTATATATATATATTTTTTATTATTAAGTATATACATATCCCAGGTGTATCCAATGGGACATATATATATATATATATATAACACCTAGATCGGAAGCCTAATAAGACCCAAAAAGACCAGAAGACCAACCAAATGATACAATTAGGAAGCCTATAAAACTTGCCATGTGAGCATAATCTTATATTGCCGAAACTCGAAGAAATCAAGTAAAAGAATAGTTGGTAGCAGAGTAGCTCACAAGGGAAGCAGGTCATATATAATCCAAATTGATAGTGGAAGTTGGCATATTTCCTTAAATTGAAAGACATCTGTATCAAACAAGAAACTACATGAACTAGAAAGTTTCTAGTTTTACAGTTTGATTCCACATCTAAGTATTTAATACAGTTTGATGTAAAATAAGAAGGAAATCTTAGTTTTTCCTACCATTTACTGACCTAATTTCAAATGTACAAGGAACCTTAATGTTATAAATAGGTTCCTTATTCTTCGTTACAATAATATAACCATGGATGTAGGCTTTATCTTAACAGGTTGAACCACTTTAAAAATTCTCTCATCTTCTTTATTTCACTAGTTTCTTATTCTTACTATTTTGTTTATGCCATAACCATTTTCATTGCTTCATTAATTTTGTCTAAATTGCATTAAATCGAGTGTTGGCCAATTTCACTAGTCAACATTTTAGCACTACAAGAAGGGACACTACCTTTGATTCAGTTAAGATATCTTGTTCACATGGAGGCACCTCTAGTAGGAATACATGGATAAGTGACCATCCAAATATAAAGGAAGGGATAGGTTTGGTGTAGCAAATATCTCATGCTAAAGACCAATAAGAGGTGGGGCATGGTCATGTCTAAGCAAATTCGAATCATGCAGTAGATCAACAGGAAAGAGCCATGTAAAATTTGCCTTCTATAAACACACCTGCGCACTAGACAAATAAGAGCTTCTAGCCTTGTGATTGTGATAAGGCGACTAAATGCTGTGAAGATGCCTTATAAGCATTAGCAAGAACCGTCTAGGAGCTTGCTCAGAGACCATCAGCACTGCCACTGGTGAATGACATGCAGTAGGGGAATGCCCTTCAGAATGCAAACCTCTTCTTGCTGAATGTCAGCGGGAGAACCAATGTCCTTCCCAACAAGTGGGTTGAGACATAGGTGGTACACCGTTACGGCTTGCCAGAACGGCGTTTCCAATTCATGGTTTATCAAGCAATGATTAGGAGTACTGTCGGAGTGTTAGAGAGAGGTCACAAGGCATTTGGGGTAGTTAGCTAGACTTGTAGGTGATTTTGAGCAAGTTAGAATGGCTTAAGTGTCATGGAACGAAAACTAGGATCACTTCTGCAAAGGAAATCCACTCAATGAAGAGATCACTAATGAGCCAATTCCCCATCACTTTAAGATGTTCACTATTACTTGGTACTAGAGAGTTATCGTTGGTTAATTTTTTAATAAATCAATTTATTAAAACTTTGTAAGTATACAAATCATTTGATTGAGTATAGCAATAAGCAAGAGTCGATTCCACGAGTAGTTTCAACTTACTTTAATTTTAAATTTATTTAAAACCTAATCTAAAAACGATTAAAATAAAGATAAAGGTTTTGGAATTAAGATTAAACTAAACTAATTAATGCATAAAATTAAATGAAAGAAAATTAATGAATAAAAGCTTAGTTAGGATATCTTATTCACTACTAAACAATCCTTCAGTTTGTTAAAAATATTAATAATGAAAATTTATAATAATGCATGATGAAGATATTCACGACAAGGTAATAGTCATACTGCATGTTGTATGGATTCTTCCTTAATGAATATGCAAATCGCATGGTGTTTACATAAATGCGTGTATGCCTAATTATAATCTAGGATGGTGTCTATTTAGGTTTAATAATTGAAATCTATTAAGTACTAGAAGAATATGAATATCATACAATTCTTAGAATATGGTGTCTATCTTAGGTATTTATAAATTAATGTCCCTCAATTTGGTCGTAAGCAATTGATTGTTGCTAACTAAGAATATGCCCATTAGGTGTGCGGTTTATATTCTTTCAACATAATCATAAACATATGCTTCTAACGTGATCAATCAAAGAAACAAAATAAATAGGATAAAATTAAACTAGAGACAAAAATTCATCATACAAAATATAAAGTTTTGTTGAAAAAATAAACAAATCGAGTTCATTTCTAGGGCTTCAAGTTAGCCCTAACTAATAAACTAGCTATATAAAAATAAAAATAAAACTAAGAAGAAAAACCAGAGCCTTTAGCATTGTCCCTCTACTTCTCTCTCCCTAATCTGATGTTGTATTCAATTGAGTGGTGAAAACACTTATTTATAAAGTGCTAAGGTTGGCCAAAATAGGTTTCTTGGTGAGAAAGAAAGTAAAAAAACATGCGGATCTTCCATGGGTACCCAAAACGGCAAATTAAAGCTAAAACATGTGGGTCTTTGTAACCTATGGACACGTGCGGGGGTCAAAACTGCCTCAAAATGGTGACAACACAGAGAAAAACTAAACGCACAAACCTAACGCATGACTGACCTATATCCATGACCTAAAGCCACAGGCGTATCTTCAAAAACACGCGGATCTTTGCGACCCTCTAAAACAATCCAAAACTGCTTCAACAATCCATGGATCTACTTCTCTAAAACGCGGGCTTGGCTACCCTTTCATGTGGATTGGCCTAGCAAATTGCATTTTGGCCCTCAACTTCGTCCATTTTGCACTTAAGCCCAAATAATTCTGAATATTTATAATTTGACCCCAGTCTTGAATTTCATCTTTTGAGCTTTCTTCCGATTGAATCTCTAATTCTCTTGTGTCGCAATTAATTTTGAAAAACCACCAATTCTATTCTATTCTTCTTAAAACCTAAGATTAAACACAAAAAACACAAAACAAATTAAAAGTATCAATTCTACTCAAAAGCATAGTATAAATAATAGGTAAAATGGACATAAAATAATAATAATTAATAACCCAACTATTATCAATCCCTCCAACCATCTGGATGCATTCAATGTGCAGATGGACATTTTCACCACAAATGATAATGTTAGGTATAGGTGCCTTTCAACAACTCTAGGGGAGGCCCCTCAAAAGTGATTTAGGAAACAATCGACTGGGAGCATAACAAGCTGGGAGTAGTATTGGAAGATGCTCATACGTCACTATCAGGCATCAAGGAAGCAGCGCGTCCCACCTTGCTACATGGTGATGATTTTTCAGAAAATGAGAGTCACCAAAGGATTAAATAGATTGCTTTTGGAATGAGCTAAATTATTTTGACAATCCACAGGATGAGAGTATGCTCACTAAGATCTCTCTATACTCAAGAAAGGTGGGAAGCTGTATTGTAACATTTATAAGAATCCTATCAAGACCTTTCATGAGTTCTATGATCAAGCTACGGTTTACATTAAACTTAAAGAGTCTTTAGACGCATTAGGTTTGATGACCTATGATAGGTCTAGTAGTAAAAATAAGATTGAAAAAAGAAAGGAAACGGGATGAGCAGCTGCTCAAATACCATATCCACCTTACAAAGGTTGGAGTCATCAAGTCAACCTTCAAAGAAAGTCGGCACCAATAGTGAGCAAAATAGGTTTACAGGCTCGTATAGCTACTACACTTAACCCATAGATACCCAAGAATGAATTTATGTAGCAGCACAAAACAAGAAAATCTTTGGAAGACCTTAACCAAGAAAGCAAAGCAAGTTCTGCCACTATCATAGCAAGATTGGAAGAGGTAGGTTGCCAGAGTACATAGCCTAACTTCAGACTAATAAGCTACTCTTAATAGATCCTCAAATGTCACGGTCAAATCTGTACTATCCATAAAGGATTTCACAATGCTAAAACTTTAAACAAGTCATATGATTAATATGTTAAAGAAGCAAGGTATCCCCACAAGTTAATTTCCATATGCAAGAAAGGCCTTTGAAGCAAACAAGGATGAACATCGAGCATGTCACATTCATTAAAGCAAATGTTAAGGGAATACATCATCCCTATAGTGACGCCATATTCATCAATGTGACTATTGGTAATATAAATGTGCACTAAGCAATGGTCGATAATGGGAGTTCAGTTAACATGTTTTACAATGAGGCACACGAACATAAAAGCGACAGGTTGAGCCAACTCAAACCATCTCCCAAACCTCTATACAATTTCATAGGTAATTCAGTTCAACTCTTAGGATTGATCAACCTTTCTCTAACATTAGAAGAGCTCAATTGATAAAAAACCACCTTGACAGACATTCTAGTTGTTGACTGTCCAAGCACCTATAATGCTATTATAGGTTGATCAACTCTCAACTATTTAAAGGTTTTAATGTCTACTTATCAATTGGCAATAAAGTTTCCTACCATTACTAGTGTAGGATGCGCTCAAGGAAGTCAATAGATGCAAGAGTTTGTCATGAGAATGCGTAAAGTTAGACGGCGTCGACTGTGAGCATGCACTGGAGGTGCGATCGCCCCGGGCCTCCAAACTTTGGACCTCAAATTTTAAAAATTTTCAATTTCTCCTCAAATTTTAAAAATTTTCAATTTCTTCTTATAATTAGTTTGTAAAATAAATATATAATTAATGTTTTATATAATATTCTTAAATTTAAACCAACCTTTGTGGTAAATAGCCTCATGATGTTTGCTATAAACCTAAGTTCGAACCCTCAGAAGTTTTTTCTTTTAGCTTGTTTTTCTCCTTTTTAGAAAAATATATGTATGTATATGTATATGTATATTTATTTATTTTTCAAAAGAGGAAAACAAGCTAAAAGAAACCAACCACCATATGTGTGTATATATATATACATACATACATATATAGTGGCAACCACCAACAAGTTCAAACTTGGGTTGGTGACAGACTTTTGAGCACTTGATAACTAGTTATGCGGGTTGCCTTTCTTGTTTTAATTTAATTTGAAAAATATTTCTAACATATAAATGGCCCCAAAGCTAACACATTTCACTCATATATAAACTCACTCTATCATTTTCAACCCTAAATTACTTTCCTCTTTCACATTTTCGACAACCAAACAAAACTCAACTCTAAATTATTATTATTATTTTTTGTTTAAAATTTCAAATTTCATCAACAATCTAAGTGAAGAAAGTGGAATTCCAAAAATTTGTTTATTTTTTAGGTAAAAGTTATATTTTTATATTTTCTATTATTGAGTTATGTTTTTCCATGATTATATATATTTTTATGGTTCGTCTTTTTTCTTTATTATTATTATTATTACTATTATTATTATTATTATTATTATTATTATTATTGTAAATTTTAAAATTTTATTTGCGATTAACTTTATCACAAGAAATGTTAAATGGATTGACAATTTTATGTATTGAAAAGGATTTGTTGGAAAAGATTGAATTTAAAAATATTATTGATGAATTTGCTTCTGAAAATGCTAGAAGAAAACATTTAAAACGGTGTTTTATGAGTTCATCTGTATGTATCGATAAATTTTGTTGATGGAGTTGTGATGAATTTTTTTATCATTATATGAATGTATTTGTCTTATATGAATATATTTATCTTATAATATCATTTTTTTTAATTTTTTCTTAATGAAATTATTATGTTCACACCAAAATATGATAAATATATATATATATATATATATATATATATATAAAGGTGACCATTTTAGTTTTCTACACTGGGTCTCTAAAATGTTAGGGTAGGCCCTGAAGTTAGGCCTCTGTGGACGAAAGCTGAATATGGTAACAACAGCCCCTCAAAGGGTAGCCTAACAGATTGTGGAGGAAGATCCTGATTCATGGGAGGTAGATAATGAAAACCCAACGAGGACAGTCGCAGAGCTTGAGGAGGTTTCAATTAGTGAGCATGAACCTACCAAAACCCTAAAATTGGGAAGGAACCTCGACCTGCTTGTCAGGAGCAAGCTACTCACATTCCTAGTCAATAATGCATATTTGTTTGTATAGACTCATGTGGACATCTGTCTCAATATTGATCCAAGCATCAAGTCGGTTTGTTAAAATTGGCGAGCTGTGGGGTCAGAAAAATATACAGCTCTAAAGAAAGAGATGGACAAACTGCTAGTTAACCAGTTCATCAGAAAATCATATTATCCGGTTCGACTAACGAACTAGTCCTGGTCAAGAAGCTAAATGGGAAGTGAAGTACGTATGTTGATTTCACATACCTGAATAAATGCCCAAGAGCTTCGACAAGGATATTACGTGCCTACTATTAAGCAAGATGCCTTGAACACGATAAAAAGATGTGAAAAATGTCAAAAATTCACCATAATACCTTGAGCTCAATGGCAGACTCAGAAATTTTTATGAGAAGGGGCAGTAATATAAAATAATAACAATAATAATGAAAAATTAAAAACATTGCAAATATGATTTTTTATAAAAATAAAAATTCAATAACATGATGAAATTCAGATAAAATAAAACAAACAATGCACTTAATCTAGTTGCATCAAATAGTTTAATACTTAAAAAGTTCTAATTACGGGATTTTGGAAAATAAAAGCAACGTAATTATATATTGTTATAATTTTCCTCAACGAGACTTCTTATTTTGAATAATTATTATCTCCTTATCAATTTGTTGAGAATATATGTCATCACATAAGTAAACAAGTTACCGTTCAACCATATATTCTGCATTCAATTAAATAAGTAAAACTAAAACTACTAATAAAAAAAAAAGATTTTAGGGTTTATTGATTAAATGTAGTAAATTAAAATTTGACATTTTAGGATTTCTTGATTGGATATATATCAAATTAAAAAATTTAATATAAAAAAATAAAAAATAATAAGAACTAAGTTAAAATAAAATAAAGTTATATTTACTAATTTAAAACATAAGAACGGTTACCAAAATTTTGATGACATATATTTTGATGACATATAAAGTGTTGGTTGTGCAAAAGAAGATGAATGACCAAAAAATAAAATAAAATAATGTTGGTTGCTAGAAAACGACAAAATTGGAAACAAAATAAACATTGCAAATATTCAAGAACCGATTTATTAAAAAAAAAAAAAAAAAAAGCCCTAAAATGAAATTATATATACGGGAAATTATGAAATTTAAATAATTTTTTTCCTAGAATTTGAGGGGAGGCACTTTCTTCCCCTGGACCTTATATCAGTCCGCCACTCTTTGAGTTTCTCCAATCCTGTTACAATCAATGATATGTCCCTAGCCTTTCACTATTTGAGGACTTGACCTAATTGGGCCATTATTGTCAACAGCTTATGAAAATTGCAAGCATGCATTGGTTGATGTTGATTACTTCACCAAATGGGCTGAGGCGGAAGCAATTAGCCATATTACAACCAAGCAGATAGGGAAATTCATCTTAACCAATATTATCTATCGTTTTGGTGTCACATAGTAGCTGGTTTCAAACAATGGGACACAGTTCAAAAGCAAGATGTTAAAAAAAATTAACCAGGACCTCGCCATTAGGGAAAGTTTCTGTGCGGTCGATCGCCCTCATGCCATTGGTCAAGTAGAACCTGTAAACAACATTATCAAATACACATTTAAGACCAGACTTCAAGAGAAGAAAGGGGCAATGGCAGGTGAACTACCGAAAGTTATATGGTCCTACCAAACCATTAGCAAAACTGCCACAGGAGAAACCCCCTTCTCTGTGGTTTGCAAGTGTAAAGCCATAATTCCCACAAAAGCTGATGTTAGCATTTCCAGTAGGGTGGCTTACAATAAAAAGCAAAATGAAGAAATCTTGATGAGAGACCTCGACCTCGTATAAGCAAAAAGAGAAGCAACTTGGCTAAGGATGGCCATTCATCAGTAGAAGCTAGCTCGAAACTATAACAGAAAGGTCAAAGAACGGCGATTAAGAAGGTGATCTGGTCCTAAGACAAGTACTACTTGGATCACGTGATCCTCGAGAAGGGGTACTAGGACCCAATTGGGAACGGCCTTACATCGTCGATGAGGACCTTTGGAATGGAGCATACTGCACGCTTGAAGTTGATGGAATGAGGGTGCCATGAGCTTGGAATGTTGGGCATCTTAAAAAATATTATCAATGGTTTTTAATTGAACTATTTTAGTTTTATTGGTTAGCAATTTTTGTTAATGAAAATTCAATGTGATTGTTTAGTGACTAACCTTCACCCCTTGGGAGGGGGGCTCATGGGGGATTAGGTTGGCTTGAGTACATTCCGTCTAAAATTCGACCGGCAAAAAGTAACCACTCATAAAAGCAAGCAATTGCAGAAGCAAAGCCACAAACAGCAAGAGTACCTTAACAACTGATCAACCTAAGGCTATCCAACAATGATTACACATGGCACAAGCCCATAAAAACTATGAGGATAGTAACATAGTGGTTCAAAGAGGATATAACAGCAATCTGTCTCCGTCAGTTCAAAACACTTGCTACTTAACTGTGATTTTCTCCAAGTAACTAAGTATATAAGCAAGCCACATTAATAAAGAATAGCAAATGTGTGGAAATATAAAGAAATTCGAAAGCTGGAAAAAAAAAAAAAAAAAAAAAAGAGCTATTTTGTACGTTCCAAAATATTCAAAACAACTCAATAATAAGCTGATAAAAGAGTTCGAAGCAATTCAATAAAAATCATTACAAAAGAAGACAAAAATTTTTCATAACATGAACGAAAGACCTATAAGAAAAACCAAATCAAAGAGTCAGAGGAGCAGCAGCATCATGCCCTGGCGAGCACCTGCAGCGGGTGAAGCAAAAGTGTTAAGGAGTATAGTCTCAGCGGCCTTTCTTGCTTCGAAGCCTGCAATAATCTGACTAACGTCTTCACCCAGGAAGGAGAAGTCAATGTCCTTCCTGTTCAGACAGATGGTATACAGCAGGGCAAGTTGGGCATCAAACTCCGCCATCTCCTTCTCCCGCTCTACTTGGGCGGCATTTTCAGTTGCCAAAATTGTCTGAACCCTAGCATCAGCAATCTCCTTCATCAAGATGGTCGCCTCCTCTGCCTTCTTGTTGGTCTCGTCCTTATTAAAGGCAATTAAGCCTGCAAGATGCTTCTCCGCAGCAATGAAAGCCTTCATCTGAAGCTCCATCTCGCTTTTCTCAGTCGTGACCTGCTTCCTATAGTAGGTCTCACCTCTTCTAGCATCCTCCAAAGCCTCGACGAGTTTCACCTCCTTGGACCTCATCTCGGACAGCTGCTGCTAAAGCTCCACTTGCTGCTCCCTTTAAAGGTTGCCTGCATTGGAATACTCATTGAAAGCCTTCACGCAGAGAAGTGCAAGCTACGCAAACAAGAGCAGGGCAGGAAGATCAAACATACGGAAAAACTAATAAACCAAAGAAAGGAAAGAAGATGCTAGGGATTCGTACCGATTGCGAGGTACAAAGAACAACGGTAACTAGCCGGTCTCCCTCAAGCGTCTCCACAGCTCGGGCCGTGGACTCTTACAAATGGCTCCTTGCAAAGGTATCTAACCTCTCTGCGAGGTTAGCGTAGACGGGACTGAAGTTAACCTCCCTTGAAGGCTGGTTATGCCAAATCAAACCTCTCTTATTTTCAAAACTTCTCTTATTCTCGCTATATTGTTTATGTCATATCTGTTTTCAAAACTTCATTAATTTTGTCCAAATTAAATTAGGTGATGACGGATTTTTTGGCTCAACAATATGTGCACATATGTACACATACATATATATATATATATATATATATATAAACACACACACCAAACAAGTCCCGAACTTTTTTTTATTAATTTCTAGTATTTTGCGACCTTTACAAAAGAGAGCGAATTGATCTCTAACTATTTTAGTTGTGATAATTTGATCAATAAATTAAAAAATAATAATAATAATTAAAAAAGCATTTTCTCCTATTATAACTGTTAGTTTGACCATAACTGAAATTAAAAGATAAAAATGCCCCTTGAAAATGAAATGCCCTTTTAAATAAAAATATGGTAATTTATATAAAATAATAAACATTAGATATTAAAAAAAGAATGTGAAAATATTTGCAAATGAAATGAACCATTGGCATGTGGAGGAGTTCTGGCAATCTACTATTAGTGGGAGCAAATTCATGATCAACCCCCAAGGAAGGAGATCGATGATAATTTCCTCTTAATAGTGGATGATGTCAGTAGTGTTTGAAAGAGATCGACTCCTCCTCAACTATTCGAGGAGTCGACGAGGAATTGTCATCAAGTTGGGACCATGTCAATCTCCTCCCATAATTGATGATACTGACTAAGATCTCCTCATATTGAAGATTTTAGTCAATCTCTACCCAATGCGAGCTGACCTAATCTCTTCCAATGTGGAGGAGATTCAACAATCTTTGCTCTAAAAGGAGATCCAATATTTGGTGATCTCCTTGATTGGAGGAGATTGCTAGTTTCAATAATGGTGGTGGAATTCTTTTCTATATAGTTTTCAAATATTTTTATGGTTACTTTTATTATAAAAATAAGTTTAATTTTTTTCTTCTATTTTAGAATTTAATTGTGTTTGTATATGATAAAACCACAAATATTCCTTGGCCCTCAAGCTTGACTAACGGAACTTTAGTCGAGGGATGAAATTGGTACATTTTATAAAGTTATGGAGCAATATGGTCACTTTTATAAAAATCTCGAACTACTTCAAATTAAAGAAAAATTCATGGCATTATTTGGTAATTGACCTATATGTAACAATTCTTTGGTCATGTCTTATTTTTCAGGACCAATGATTTTACAACATTATATAACTTAAAACACAATGATTTTGTGACAATTTACAAGTGCATATATATATATATATATATATATATAATGATTTGGTGTAGATAGAAGTGTGTAAATAAACTGCCAAATCCAACAAACCAATCTAAATTTGATTGGTTAGTTTGGTTTAGTTTGGGATGATATATGAACAACTGGATCAATTTTATACTTTGGTTTGGGTTGCAAAAATTTTAAACGGTATAACCCGAACCAAATCAATTCCTAAGATAAGAAAATAAGTTTGCATTATTAATTGGTGCACTATAATTAATTCTTTTTATATAATTCTTTTAATTATTTATGACTAATTGATGATGATAATTCTATTGTATTTGTGTGCATAATTTTAAGTTAGTTTCAATAAATTTGTTAAGTTGTTTGAATGTCAATCAGAAAGTCAAGATCTGATGTCTTTGATATTTATGTATTTGTTATTTGTTTATTTAGTTTTATTATTTACTACCTATATAACAAATTAATAATGTTGAAATAAGAATCAAGTTTTAAAATTATTTATCAAGTTCTAATTTTTGAATGCATACGTTCTTTTCCAGATTAAATGATGGGAGTACATAAATTATTATTTCCAATAAAAACTTTTACATTAATATGCTTTTTTGAAGATTTTAATTAATTTGGATAATTAAATTGCATTTGTATGTATGTACTAAAATATTTGGAAAATTAAATTGCATTTGTATGTATGTACTAAAATATTTGGATAATTAAAATGCATTTGTATGTATGTACTAAAATATTTGTTGTTCGTACAAGTCATAAAATAAAATACAAATTTTTAAATGTAAACCCACCCGAAACAAACTTTCCATTATTTTCAACATTTGAGTCACAAAGTGATGAGATAAAATGCCCTTTGAAAAAAAAAAAAAAAAAACTAATATTTTGTCATCAGTCATGGGCAACAAAAGCTATCATGAATAATGAAACACTTACCCAAAAAACTTGTTTTTGAACCAAATAACTAGTAATGACAATATTGCATCATGTTGGTTGCAAAATTAACAAATAAAATTATTAAACTTTGTATATGCACAAATCATTTTATTTAGTATAGCAAGCAAGCAAGGATCCCACCAAGAATTTCTACCTACTTCTAATTCTAAATTTTTTAAAGACCTAAAACCACAAAGTAATTAAATTAAAAGAGAAAGGGTTTTTGAATTGATTGAAAGACTTAAAACTAAAAACACAACAGAAAATTAAATTGAGAAAAATTGATGGAGAAAGTGTTAGTTAATTAAGACCTTATATCCACTAGTTCAATAATCTCTCAATTCATTAGATAGTTAATGAAACAAAATCATATTAATACATGATGAAGATATTCATAACAAGGCAATGGTCATGCTACATGTTATATTGATTCTTTTTGAGATTGTACGTAAATCGCAAGATACGTGTATTTCGAATTATAACCTAGTATGATGTCTACTCATAATTAATAATTGAAATCGATTAAGAAAAATAAAAAAAAGAATATGAATATTTTATGAACCCTAAAATATCTTGTCTATCTTACATCTTCATGAATCAAGGTCCCTCAACTAGTTTGCAAGCAATTGATTGTTACAAACAAAGTATATGCTCATTTGATATCCGAATTATATCCTTAAAATATAATTCTATAAACATGCTCCTAAAATGATCAGTTAAAGAAACAAAGTAAATAGAATATAATTTAAGTAGAGCCATTGATTTCATCATGCAAAAATACTAAAACTTCATTAATAAAATATATGAATTAAGTTCATGGTTAGGGCTTCATGTCAACCTTAACTAATAAACAAATTAGCCTAATATGGCTCTAGAAGAACATATAAAAATAAAAATGAAAATAAAGAAATGTGGAAGAAAAAGTGTCTTCCATTGCTAAGCCTTTACTCCAATTTTCTCCCAAAGAATCCTCTTTTTTTTTTTGGTTGGAACCTGAGGTATTTGTAGGTAAACTTCCCCTGAGAATTAAGATTTCCAACTTGGGAAGAAAACCACTTTTTAATTTGATATGGAATGCAAATTTGATATGGAAAGTAATTTCTTTTTACATTAATGACTTTAATTCCCCTAAATTTTGCTCAATTAATCCTAATAGGAAAAATACATGTATAGAAGTCAACTAGGAAGCACTAAAGAGGAAGTCTAGATTGCCTAGGTTTTCTTGACAGTGTCAGTCACTACGTTGGTGCTACGACAACTAAGGTCTCACCATAGGTCGTTGCTCTCTTTATTAAAATTAGCGATATTGTGTCACAAGGTTCAACTCGCAGCAAATTTCATGTTTGACCCTTAAGCTTGTAAAATTGATCGAAACTTCCTCTAGAGAACTCTGATTCATGAACAATGAACTACTATGAAAACTATACACCTATGGCTTTATTTGGTAAGTTGTAGCTCACATAACTCGAATCGAGGAATCTGTATGACCTCTCATAATATGGCCTATCATTTTGCCTGAAAATTTTGCTCGAAAATTGGCCATTTAAACTACTTTCTTCTCAACACCTAAACTATAACATAAAAACACAAAACACCATAAAAGAACCAATTTCACAAGAAAACATAATATAAATAATAAGTGAAATGGTAGAAAATATGAATAATTATTAATTTATCATGTCGTTAGTCATGGCAACAATGTTAGGGTTTGTGTCCTAAAATCTATATTTTATAAATGTTTAAATAAATAATAAAGAACATATGATTATTTTATTCAATCTACGTGCATTTATATAATGTTGTTTATACAAATATCATGTAACATTTATGTTTGCTTATGTAATCTCAAATTAAGTATATAAGCGGGTTATATATAAGAGGATTTAATTTGAGGTCAATAGTTTAAAGAGTCCGTAGAATGCAAACAAAGCTAGTTACTTTGTTTATGGTAAATCTACAATTATGGTTCATTTTATATTTGATACAATGATCTTATCTTGAATCATTTAGGTGGAGACATGAAAATTTAGGCATATTATATAATAAAGATTATACAAAACTGGACTATGAAAAAATGATTTTTTTTTTTATTAATATCCATTAAACAAATAAATTCATATTTATCGACTAGATAGTTATATACGAATTGAGATTAATCTTAAGTATATTATGGACTCTTATTTATTGAATCATATCTTTTGATTTACATGGTGAGACTATTACATATTTACAATCAATAACTACGTACTTTGATGATATGATTTAATAGGTAGCTGGAACATTCTACACAATGGTAAAATTCACTTCTTCTAACGAGAAGTAGATAAATAGTTCCCTTAAGTGTTGATTTGAGTTTTGAACAATAAAAGATCTCGACTTTCTGCTTATAAATAAATAAAAAGATAAAATTCATAAGTTGTTATGAATATATTGATCATTAGAGAATCAATGACATTTGAAAAAAATAAGATGTTATTAAAGAGGTATAATGGACTTTATGATCTAGTTCTAATTATGAACTACTTACAGAGAATCAAACAATATGACAGGATTAGATCGATGGACACTAAAAATTTAGATTGTGTAAAACATCTGCAATTTGAGAGTGCTACCTTAGGTTTTTATTGGAATAACTTTAAGGTTAATAATAATGAATTATTTAATTAAAGAGTTTAATTAATAATTTCGATATTATTGAAGCTCAAAATTCTAAGTCCATTTGGTTCCTTGCTAGCTCATGCTCACTATAAGAAACAAGTAAATAGAAGAATTAATTGTAGGGTCCAATTACGTATTACATGTGTAGCACAAACAATTTCACGTGTTATTTAAATAATATGGATTATTTAAGTTAATCATTATTTAATTTGATAATTATGAATTATGAATTATATAATTATTTACTACATAGGTTATTGGTTCGAATCCTAGTGACTACACTAATTAAAATGATTTTGAATCATTTAAATTAGTACGTAGTCAAAAATTCAAAAAGGGTAACATTAATTAATGGAGTATGGAAATCGGATCATCTAATCAAGAATTAGGCTTTCCAATATAGAAATTGAATATTCTAATTAATGAGAAAATCAGTTTCCTTGTTGAATTAGAAACCCTAGATTGACCAATATAAGAGAAGATTTATTTTGGAGATCACAAAATTCACTGTTCTTCTCCTCCCTAGCCATCTAACACAAAGAAAACAACAAAATCCTAAAAGTTTAGGGTAGGCCGCACATCCCTAGAATAACAAGAGGGTTGACCGAACCCTCTACGCTTGTTCGCCTTTGACAATTTTCTTTTGCTGCAGGATTTTTTTTGTGAAAAGAAAGTGAACAAATTCTTCAAAATTATGCCCATACACGATTTCTTGATGAAGAGTCATAGTGCGAAGATTGAATAGTGTAGAATCTACTAATCAAAAGAGATCAACTCATTCTTCAAGCAAAGTAAGATTCGATCTTATTTAATTTAGAACTGTTGAATTGTCATTACTAGCATTAATCGAGCGCTTTTCTTTTTGGATTTTTTTTTTTTTTAGTTCACATATCTGCGTTAAAGTTTAATTGAATTTTTTTCAACTGTTTCCTTCAAACAAAAGCTTGCATGACTAGTGAAATCTTCATCGAGAAACATATTCTTGAATCAAGTGACTAGTCAGCATTGTGTCATTAGTCATTTTTTAACAGTTGAGTCATAAAAGTAAACTAATATTCTGTCATTAGTCATGGCAACAAGTGAAACACTCACTAAAAAAACTTATTTTTGAACCAAGTGAGTAGTAATGACAACATTATATTGTTAGTCATGGCAACAAAAGTTGCCATGACTAGTGATATCCCTACTGAAAAGACATATTTTTTAACCAAGTGACTAGTCATAACAGTATTGTGTCATTACTTATGGCTACAATGACAGACCCCATTTCCTAGGCGATCTGCTGGCACCCTACGGTGACCCTCCAGTTAGCCCTTACGCTCAACTAAAGAATCCCCCGCAGAGCTAAGCCATATTCTTTCTCAACATTTACGAAAACAGCGGAAACGAGGGGAAATTTTTCATTTTTATTTTAAAACCTTTTCAAAATATTTTATAAAAATTTGGGCAGCATCCCGTCTGTTTTTCGGACTTTGCCACCCTGTAAATAATAAAATTTAACACTTCTAAAATCATAAAAACAATTTCCCCCAAACTACGGAGCCTCAGGCTCTCATTTTCCAACACAATCACAACCACAATTTCATGTTTCAATTTATGAACTAATTATCAATAAAATCTCATGTCATGCATCCATTTACTTCAAAACATAATCTAAATCCACAAAAGAATATTTACAAAACATGTGGATATAACAAAATATATACATCACTTAGTATTTAACCAAAATATAATTGGGAAATCACATTAGCACTGACGCCGCGGCTATCTAATGTCGTCCGGGGAATTCCGCAGCTATGGTACCTGTGCCTGGGAGGTTTGTTTAAAAATACAGAAAATATTGGGTGAGCTTTAAAAGCCCAGTGAGTGTCATAATGTATCATTTAAACCATACTTTATAAAAACCTCCCTAAAACATTTTCAAATTCATTTATTTTCAATCAAGTTTCATGCATTAATAATATAAAACATATATTGCACGGTTTTCAATTTCATAAAGGGATCTCCTATGGTTGCGGGGTTTTTATTCTAAAACTCTTTTTCTTTTTAATGAAACGAACTGGTCCGACTCCGCTCGAAGGTGTCCTGCCAACCAGTCGTTTTCATTATCATAAACCGGATATGGTCCGACTCCGCTCGAAGGTGTCCTGCCAACCAATCCGGCTCCCGTCAACCTATAGTGACCCGTGCCTCATGGTACCCTAGTATAGAGCGGGATCCTGAAACGCTCTCTATCCGGTTCATGTAGCGGAATCCTGCATCGCTATAGAGCGGAACTCTGTCTCGCTCGGGTAAGCTAGCAAATAATATACCTTTCACGCGCATTGGGCTAATCTCTCAGACATCTGACTGACACGACATCTTGCGGGTATCTCCCGCGGTTAGTTTAGTTAGTGACATACTGACAGTACTAACCCTACCAATGCGCGCTTCGGGTACTCAACCCAGACCGGTACTAATATGATACTATCATGGGTAAGCCATCGGTTTTATTTTCATATTTTCAATCCATTTCACATATAAGCAATTCAAACATGAAACCATTATTTCATGAAATCACAAAATCATAACATCAGTTACCGTGCCATTTATCATTTAAATCATATTTCATTTTCATCAAAAGTATCAAAACATGCATGAAACATCCATTCATTTATCAAATCCACAAAAACGTATAAAAATCAGTTTGACACTCACCTTCCGCTATTAATTCCAAGCGGATTTCCGGAAGCCTCTAAAACTGCGCTCTAGCGCTCTTCCCTGGCTCCACCGGATCGCTCGTCACCTACACAATATATATATACGTAAATTTACGCTTGCGTCAACCTCCGTAAACTCAAAATAATTAAAAACTACGTCGTCGTCTCTAATTGACCATTTTTAGGCGTAATTTCTCCATTTTGATTCTTTAATCAAATTTCCAACTTTTATCAACTTAAATACGCCTAATTAAACTCGTTAGGGTCATCCGAACCCCCAACGGACGTCGGATAGGTCAATTTACGAAATCGCCCATTAAACTAGTTTACGCACGTTTTGGTTTCCTTTTTGAATCCTTAGTATTTTCTTAACTTTCTAAGCTCCTTATCAACTTAAATCACATATTAATCAACTTGTTTTCACTCAAAAACAACCCACCAACAAATCACAACAAAACCCCTTTCGAATCAACTTATTTCTAACCAAAACATCAATCTTTAAACTCAAACAACTCACCCTTAATTTCTCCTCGCGTTGACTTCGCTTTGGGGTGGTTTTGGACTGATTTTGGGATGGATCTGAGCTGGGTTTGGGCTGGTTTCCTTCCTCTTTTCTTCCCTTCTCTTCCTCTCTCTCTTTCCCCCTTGGTTCTGCCGCGATTTGCGGCTGTTCTGGGCGCAAATCTGCTGTCCGATCTGCACGCGCAGGGGCTGTTTTGGCTGCTGGATCAGCTCCGTTTCAGCTCCATTCAGGTCTAGCTTGAGCTGATCTTGGTGCAGGTTGGGATGGAGCAGCTCGTCGCCGTCGATTGGAGCTGTCGGCCGGCGATTTCAGCTTCGGTTTCACCTTGATCTGTCACGGTTTTGCTGCAGGTTTTGCTTCGGTTCGCGGTGGCTGGATGGCTGGACTGTGATGGTGCACGGCTGGTCGGCGTTGGTGGCTTCTCCTTCTTCTTCTTCTTCTTCTCTTCTCTTCTCTCTTTTCTCTTTTCTTTCTTCTTTCTTTCTTTCTTTCTTCTTTGCGAGAGAGAGAGACTGGTTTTGTGTTGATTTAAAAGTCAACACACATTTCTTTGGCTTCTAATTTCCTCCACACAAGTCTTATTAATTCCACTTATTCCCTAAAACAATTCCATTCTCCTCCCTTAGATTATAACTTAATCTCACTAAAGCCACAATTATTCAAAATTATCTTCACTTTAATCCCTTATCACATTAAACTTTATTCAATTTCAATTACCATTTTAACTTCCCGTTTGATCTCCAATTGAGTTTAAATCAATTCCAATGGGTTCTCTATGACCTTAAACATCTCCAAAATCATTTAGAGTCTCAAATTATTCCTTAGGGACTATTCTAGGGAATCCGTACAATAAATACAAATAGAGGGTTTACAATTCTCCCCTCCTTATAAAAATTTCGTCCTCGAAATTAAATTACATACCTTACTCAAACAGATGAGGATACTGGGCACGCATCTGCTCCTCATGCTCCCATGTAGCTTCCTCAGATCCATGATTCCTCCACAAGACTTTAACCAATGGTATTGCTCTACGGCGCAACACCTGCTCTCTACGATCCAAGATCTCAACAGGCTGTTCTTCGTAGGATAAATTCTCTCTAAGTTGCACCGGCTGCTCTCTAAGAATATGCGAAGGATCTGCTACATATTTCCGTAACATGGACACATGGAATACATCGTGGATATTCGCTAACTCTGGTGGCAATTCCAATCTATAAGCCACCTCTCCAATCCTTTCCACGATCTCATACGGCCCTATATACCGCGGACTCAGCTTGCCTCGCTTTCCAAATCTTAACACACCTTTCCAAGGCGAAATCCGTAGAAATACTCTATCACCCACCTGAAATTCCAAATCTCTTCTTCGATTGTCCGCATAGCTTTTCTGCCTATCACTGGCTATCTTCAGCTTTTCTCTGATCACATTTACCTTTTCTGTAGTGATCTGGACAATCTCTGGGCCAATCAATTTCCTCTCACCTACCTCATCCCAACAAACTGGGGTTCTACATTTCCTGCCATACAACGCTTCATAAGGTGCCATCTCTATACTGGATTGATAGCTATTGTTGTAGGCAAACTCTATCAATGGTAGGTGAATATCCCAGCTTCCCCTGAATTCCATAACACAAGCTCTCAACATATCCTCAAGGGTCTGGATAGTCCTCTCGGATTGGCCATCCGTCTGTGGGTGAAATGCCGTACTAAAATGTAATCTGGTGCCTAAAGCTTCCTGCAACTTAGGCCAGAATCTCGATGTAAACCGAGGATCTCTATCTGATACAATAGACACTGGGGCGCCATGTAATCTAATGATCTCATTCACATATAACCGCGCCAACCTATCCAAGGAGTAAGTAGCCTTGATCGCTAAAAAGTGAGCAGACTTCGTCAATCGATCAACAATTACCCATATAGCATCATGCCCACTCTGTGTCCTCGGTAGCCCTACCACAAAATCCATAGTAATCCTCTCCCATTTCCACTCAGGGATCGGTAAGGGCTGCAGTAAACCTGCCGGTTTCTGATGTTCTGCTTTAATCTGTTGACAAGTCAAACATCTAGAAACGAACTCTGCTATCTCTTTCTTCATTCCTCTCCACCAATAGTGATCTCTCAGAGTCCGATACATCTTTGTACTCCCTGGGTGCATGGCGTAAGCGGATGAATGTGCTTCTTCCATAATTTCTTTCCTCAAATCTCCCACATCTGGCACACATAATCTCTGATCCAACACTAGTGTCCCATCTTCTCTCATTGCAAAATTACCTCCTTGCCCAGTTTCAATTCTACCCTTGAGTTTCATCAATTCTGGATCCTGCAACTGTAGCTCTCTGATACGATCTACTAAAACTGGACGGACATGAAATGCTGCTACTAGAGCTCCTGAGTCCGTCGTCACCAATCTAACACCCATGGATCTCAACTCCACTAGTAAGGGTAGATACTCCACCTTCAACTGAGCTAATGAATGAGTATACTTGCGACTCAAGGCGTCTGCAACTACATTCGCCTTGCCTGGATGATACTCTATGGTGCAATCATAATCTTTAATAAGTTCTATCCACCTCCTCTGTCTCATATTCAATTCCTTCTGGGTGAATAAATACTGCAGACTCTTGTGATCAGTAAAGATCCTGCATGATACACCATATAGATAATGCCTCCATATCCTCAAAGCAAACACTACTGCAGCAAGTTCAAGGTCGTGTGTTGGGTAGTTCTTCTCATGATTTTTCAACTGTCGCGATGCATAAGCCACTACCCTATCATTCTGCATCAACACACACCCTAAACCTTGCCTGGAGGCGTCGCAATACACAGTAAAGCCATCCTCCCCTGATGGAAGGGTAAGAACTGGTGCCGAGGTCAACCTATACTTCAGCTCATCAAAGCTATACTGGCACTCATCTGACCATACAAACTTTTCCTCTTTCCTTGTCAGTCTAGTAAGCGGAGCTGCTATTTTTGAAAATCCCTCAACAAACTTCCTATAATAGCCTGCCAGTCCCAAAAAGCTCCTAACCTCGGTCACATTCGTAGGTGCTTTCCAATCTAAGATTGCTTCTATCTTCTGGGGATCCACACTCAACCCATCAGCTGATATCACATGTCCTAAGAAAGCAATCTGATCCAACCAAAACTGACACTTACTAAACTTCGCATATAACTGGTGCTCTCTCAAGGTCTGCAAAACTATCCAAAGATGTTCCGCATGCTCCTCTGGACTACCTGAATACACCAAGATATCATCAATGAATACAATCACAAATCTATCCAGATATGGCCGAAACACCCTATTCATCAAATCCATAAATGCGGCCGGAGCATTCGTCAATCCGAATGGCATCACTAGAAACTCATAATGTCCATATCGGGTCCTGAATGCAGTCTTAGGAACATCTTCTGCACGAACTTTCAACTGATGATAACCGGATCTCAAGTCTATCTTAGAATATACTCTGGATCCCTGCAGCTGATCAAACAAATCATGAATCCTCGGGAGTGGGTACTGATTCCGTATCGTCACCTTATTCAATTGACGATAATCAATACATAATCTCAAACTCCCATCTTTCTTCTTTACAAAAAGTACTGGAGCACCCCACGGAGAAGTACTCGGCTTTACAAATCCTTTATCCAGTAACTCTTCCATCTGAACTTTCAACTCTTTTAACTCTGCTGGAGCCATCCTGTAAGGGGTAATAGAAATCGGTCCAGTTCCCGGAATCAGATCTATCTCAAACTCTATCTCCCTATCTGGAGGCAATCCTGGGAGATCATCTGGGAACACATCTAAGAACTCTCTGACCACTGGAATCTCTTCAGGGTAAACTTCACTCTTTTCCATCTCAACCATATAAGCTAAATACCCCTGACAACCCTTACGGAGCATCCTATTGGCTGTCATTGCAGTGATCAAACTAGTAGCAATCGCCTTCCGTACCCCACGGAATATTACCTCTGGCTCCCCTAATCGTGCCAACTTAACCTCTTTTCTGTAACAATCCATTGTAGCTCTATACTTGGATAACCAATCCATTCCTAGTATAACATCAAAATCTTGTATATCTAACACAATCAGGTCTGCCGGAAACTCTCTCTCCTCAATCACAATCTTTCCATCTCTAATCACTCTATCTGCTATCAACAAGTTTCCGGTCGGAATGGATACTAGCATACTATCCAATGGTAGAACTAGTGCATTCACTTTCATCGCAAAAGGCACGGATACAAAAGAATGTGTAGCCCCTGGGTCAATCAAAACATAAGCAGAATAGTCAAAAATCGAGATTATACCGGTAACAACCTCCGGAGCTACATCAGCCTCCTGCTGAGTGACTGCAAAAACACGAGCCTGGGTGCTAGGTCTACCAGCCTGAGCTGCTGAAGTAGACGGTCCTCTGCCCATCGCACCCCTGGTAGAGACTGAGGTACCCCGTCCTCTCATCTGGAAACTCCTACCTCCTCGTCTCTGACCTGTGCTCGCCTGAGAGGCAGCTGTAGCTGAAGATCCAGCCTCTGAACTGGGAGTAATCAACTGTGGGCAATCTCGTATAAAATGTCCCTCCTGCCCACACTGATAACATGTAGGGCCTCTGGTCTTATATCTGCACTCTCCCTCATGTCTCCTCCCGCAGATACTGCACTGTGGGAAACTACCCCTGGTATCGCGGGATCCTCCTGAAGCTGCTGGTGATCTGAATGATCCCTGTCTAGAGGATGTCCCCCTGCTCATCCTCCTCCAACCTGTCCATTTGGGCTTCTGATCTTTCTTTGTTGTCTTACTCGACCCTTCCTGTGGCTGACTGGAGCTACTGCGCTTACTTCCTGATTGTCTACTCTGTTCATTTCTCTCTACCTCCAGTGCCGCTTCAACTAATCTGCCATATCTATCCTTTGGGGCCCATGAAAGATGAACTTTCAAATCTGCATGCAAACCTGCAAAGAATCTCTTACTCTTCTGCTCTTCATTCTCTGAAATCAGAGGAACTATCCGGATCAACTCAGAAAATCTCTTTTCGTAATCTGCCACGGACATAGATCCCTGCTGTAAGCTGAAAAACTCATCCGTCCGTGCATCCTGGTACGTCTGAGGGTAAAAATGTACTCTATACTCCCTCTCAAATACTGCCCAGGAAATCCCCTCCGGGTATCGTCTCTCTAGGGCCTCCCACCAGTCCTGAGCCCTATTCTCCAACAAAAATGAAGAGAACTCTACTCTTTGCTCCTCTGAGCAATCCATCACCCTATAAATTTTCTTCATGCGATCCAGCCATTCTAGGGCATTCTCTGGATCTCCCTTGCCATCAAACGGCGTTCCACCCAGCTTCTTTACTCTCTCTATATCATTTCTCCTATCAACAGGAGCCTCCCGCGGCTGCTGAGGCTGCTGATGCTGCTGCATCGCCGCTGCTAGCATCTGAGCAAACTGCTGCGGATCAAAACCTCCCGCAGCCTGGCCACTCGGTCCAGCCTGCTCAAACGTAGGTGGCTCAGCTGGGGCATTCACAGACTCAGTACCATGCTCGGACCCCTCAAAAAGTGGAGTCTCAGTAATTGGAGCTCCTGCGAGAGCTCTACCGGAACCCCGTCGACCACGTCCGCGACTACGTCCGCGTCGATCCATAGTGCTGTGATTTCCAAACATTAAACTTATGAAAAATTTGAAAATCATTTCCAAATACGATGCATGACATTAAAATACATGTGGTTGCGTATTTCATTATCAAAACATAACATACTATGCTTTTATTTTTAAAATTGCACTTGAACCGCAAGCTCTGATACCACTCTGACAGACCCCATTTCCTAGGCGATCTGCTGGCACCCTACGGTGACCCTCCAGTTAGCCCTTACGCTCAACTAAAGAATCCCCCGCAGAGCTAAGCCATATTCTTTCTCAACATTTACGAAAACAGCGGAAACGAGGGGAAATTTTTCATTTTTATTTTAAAACCTTTTCAAAATATTTTATAAAAATTTGGGCAGCATCCCGTCTGTTTTTCGGACTTTGCCACCCTGTAAATAATAAAATTTAACACTTCTAAAATCATAAAAACAATTTCCCCCAAACTACGGAGCCTCAGGCTCTCATTTTCCAACACAATCACAACCACAATTTCATGTTTCAATTTATGAACTAATTATCAATAAAATCTCATGTCATGCATCCATTTACTTCAAAACATAATCTAAATCCACAAAAGAATATTTACAAAACATGTGGATATAACAAAATATATACATCACTTAGTATTTAACCAAAAATATAATTGGGAAATCACATTAGCACTGACGCCGCGGCTATCTAATGTCGTCCGGGGAATTCCGCAGCTATGGTACCTGTGCCTGGGAGGTTTGTTTAAAAATACAGAAAATATTGGGTGAGCTTTAAAAGCCCAGTGAGTGTCATAATGTATCATTTAAACCATACTTTATAAAAACCTCCCTAAAACATTTTCAAATTCATTTATTTTCAATCAAGTTTCATGCATTAATAATATAAAACATATATTGCACGGTTTTCAATTTCATAAAGGGATCTCCTATGGTTGCGGGGTTTTTATTCTAAAACTCTTTTTCTTTTTAATGAAACGAACTGGTCCGACTCCGCTCGAAGGTGTCCTGCCAACCAGTCGTTTTCATTATCATAAACCGGATATGGTCCGACTCCGCTCGAAGGTGTCCTGCCAACCAATCCGGCTCCCGTCAACCTATAGTGACCCGTGCCTCATGGTACCCTAGTATAGAGCGGGATCCTGAAACGCTCTCTATCCGGTTCATGTAGCGGAATCCTGCATCGCTATAGAGCGGAACTCTGTCTCGCTCGGGTAAGCTAGCAAATAATATACCTTTCACGCGCATTGGGCTAATCTCTCAGACATCTGACTGACACGACATCTTGCGGGTATCTCCCGCGGTTAGTTTAGTTAGTGACATACTGACAGTACTAACCCTACCAATGCGCGCTTCGGGTACTCAACCCAGACCGGTACTAATATGATACTATCATGGGTAAGCCATCGGTTTTATTTTCATATTTTCAATCCATTTCACATATAAGCAATTCAAACATGAAACCATTATTTCATGAAATCACAAAATCATAACATCAGTTACCGTGCCATTTATCATTTAAATCATATTTCATTTTCATCAAAAGTATCAAAACATGCATGAAACATCCATTCATTTATCAAATCCACAAAAACGTATAAAAATCAGTTTGACACTCACCTTCCGCTATTAATTCCAAGCGGATTTCCGGAAGCCTCTAAAACTGCGCTCTAGCGCTCTTCCCTGGCTCCACCGGATCGCTCGTCACCTACACAATATATATATACGTAAATTTACGCTTGCGTCAACCTCCGTAAACTCAAAATAATTAAAAACTACGTCGTCGTCTCTAATTGACCATTTTTAGGCGTAATTTCTCCATTTTGATTCTTTAATCAAATTTCCAACTTTTATCAACTTAAATACGCCTAATTAAACTCGTTAGGGTCATCCGAACCCCCAACGGACGTCGGATAGGTCAATTTACGAAATCGCCCATTAAACTAGTTTACGCACGTTTTGGTTTCCTTTTTGAATCCTTAGTATTTTCTTAACTTTCTAAGCTCCTTATCAACTTAAATCACATATTAATCAACTTGTTTTCACTCAAAAACAACCCACCAACAAATCACAACAAAACCCCTTTCGAATCAACTTATTTCTAACCAAAACATCAATCTTTAAACTCAAACAACTCACCCTTAATTTCTCCTCGCGTTGACTTCGCTTTGGGGTGGTTTTGGACTGATTTTGGGATGGATCTGAGCTGGGTTTGGGCTGGTTTCCTTCCTCTTTTCTTCCCTTCTCTTCCTCTCTCTCTTTCCCCCTTGGTTCTGCCGCGATTTGCGGCTGTTCTGGGCGCAAATCTGCTGTCCGATCTGCACGCGCAGGGGCTGTTTTGGCTGCTGGATCAGCTCCGTTTCAGCTCCATTCAGGTCTAGCTTGAGCTGATCTTGGTGCAGGTTGGGATGGAGCAGCTCGTCGCCGTCGATTGGAGCTGTCGGCCGGCGATTTCAGCTTCGGTTTCACCTTGATCTGTCACGGTTTTGCTGCAGGTTTTGCTTCGGTTCGCGGTGGCTGGATGGCTGGACTGTGATGGTGCACGGCTGGTCGGCGTTGGTGGCTTCTCCTTCTTCTTCTTCTTCTTCTCTTCTCTTCTCTCTTTTCTCTTTTCTTTCTTCTTTCTTTCTTTCTTTCTTCTTTGCGAGAGAGAGAGACTGGTTTTGTGTTGATTTAAAAGTCAACACACATTTCTTTGGCTTCTAATTTCCTCCACACAAGTCTTATTAATTCCACTTATTCCCTAAAACAATTCCATTCTCCTCCCTTAGATTATAACTTAATCTCACTAAAGCCACAATTATTCAAAATTATCTTCACTTTAATCCCTTATCACATTAAACTTTATTCAATTTCAATTACCATTTTAACTTCCCGTTTGATCTCCAATTGAGTTTAAATCAATTCCAATGGGTTCTCTATGACCTTAAACATCTCCAAAATCATTTAGAGTCTCAAATTATTCCTTAGGGACTATTCTAGGGAATCCGTACAATAAATACAAATAGAGGGTTTACATACAATGTCATGACTATTGAAACCATTACTACAAAAGTTTATTTTTAAACCAAATTATTAGTCATAGCAGAATTATATCATCATTCATGGCAATAACAACTATCATGACTAGTGAAACACTTATTTTCAAATGGCATTGTGTTGGTAGTCAGCATTGTGTTGTTAGTCATGACAATTTTGTTTTAGAACCTAGTGACTAGTCACAGTATTGTGTTGTTGGTCATGGAAACAGAAACTGTCATAACTAGTGAAACCATCATTAGAAAAAAGTGTTTTTGAACCAAAAGATTAGTCATGACAACATTATGTCATTAGTCATGGCAACAACACAACTATCATGCAAATGAAATACTCACTGTCAAAGGGTATTTTTGTCTCATCACATGTTTTTGTTTGTCAAATATTAAAAATAACGGAAGATTGACTCAAAGGTTAATTGTTTTTATTCCAAAGAAAAATTCAATCGTTTTTGGCGTATTTAAATGTTAGCAGTATTTCATGTGAGTGAAAAATTATCTATGTAAAATAATATGGAAATTTAAATATGTAAAAAAAAAAAAAACAATTAAAATTTCATTTGGGGCTAAAAACTATTAACCTTTTTTTTTAACTAAATGAATTTTTTCTTTAATTTGGTCATAAATTAATTTCTACCTTATAATAATAATTATTATTAGAGATAATTGCAAAACACCCTTGTCCTTTGACCTAATTACAAGCACAGATGGTTTTGGTCATAATTATAAAAACTCCACACCAAGTTTTATAAGTGTTGCAACTACACCCTCTACCATTAGTCAAAATAAAAAAAAAAAAAAAAAACTATAAGAAGACTAAAATAACCCTATTATTTTAATTTTAAGAATTAAAAATAAAACTTAAAGATAATCAAAAATTAAAAAAGAAAAAAGAAAAATTGTCATCTCAAACCTCTATTAGATTAGACACAAAATTGGGCCTCCAATGGATACTCTATTTGAGATTGTACTTAACAAGTTCTCCAATAGAGACCTAAATGAGATGGAGACCCCAACAATTCTCTATCGGAGATGGAGATGCAATGTTCCTCTCCATCTCTCACGGAGATAGAGATGAAAAAGTCTAAATTGGATCTCTACCATCTATATTTGAACATGGATGCTGGAGATCCAATTTCTAATTTTTTAAAAAAATATAAATCTATTAATTTTTTAAGTTTTTATCTCCACTGTCCATCTCAATGATGGACAATGGATATCTATTCTTTTTTAAGTTTTATTTTTTAAATTTAATTTTTAATATTTTTATTTTTAATTTAATGTCATATTAGAAAAAAAAATTACCCTCCACTTGTTGTTATAAAGTTCGGTCAACTATTAGTCAACTAACTGTAAGGGGGTGTGATTGCATTACTTATGAAACCTAGAGTGAAGTTTTTGTAATTATGGCCAAAACTCATAGGCACCTATAATTAGGCCAAAGATTAGTAGTGCTTTTACAATTATGTCTCATCATCATCATCATCATTATAGAGATTACAACATAAGACACAAATAAAGAAGAACAAATTGCACAGTTGCCCCTTAAGATATGCTTTCAAAAAGACGAAAGAAGATTTACCATTTTATTATACTACACCTCCAATTCATTAGTCAAATTCTGTTAAAATTAATCAAACTCATCTGACTTAAGAGATATTTCGTCTTATACTTTTTTATTTTCTTTTAGAATTTAAAATAATAAAAAAATAACAAAAAATAATGATTTAAAAAAAAAAAGAGAGAGAGAGAGATCTTCATCGTCCATCACATGATGGATGGTGGGGAATAATTTAAAAATAAAAATTTAAAAAAAATAAATTCTTGCAAAAAAAATAAAAAATAAAAATAAGAGTTCCAAAGCTTCATTATGTCATAACTCTCTCCCAATCTTTGAGTGATGATTAAGTCGAAGATCTAAGTTCTTTAGGTTTTAAAACCCTAAAGTCGATGTTTTTGAAGATCAAGTTGAAGATGTCATCACTCTCTCACCAATCTAGTCCTCTAGATTTCAAACTGAAAAGTCAACGGTTTGGTTTTTGAAACCAGATCAAGTTTAATCCGGTTTCAAAACAATTCTTCATCTTCATCTAGTTGACGATGAATATCTTTTTTTTTTTTTTCATTTTTCTTCATCTTCATCTAGTTGAAGATTGAAGATCTTCAACCAAATAAAGATTTTTTTTTTTTCATTTTTTATTTTTTTTTTAATGTTTTAAAAACTATTGCTGGAGATCTAATTATTTTCCTTTTTTATTTTTATTTTTTCAAATACTGTTAGTAGAGTTTCATAGTGGATCCCCACTATGAGATGGAATCCCATCCCATCTGATGGTGGAGATCCAATCTGGCTCTCAACCATATTTTTCTCATTTTTTATTATTTTTTTGTTTTATTCATGGGTAAAATGGTCATTCGACCAAAAATCTTGGTCGTCTATCAAAGTTAACAGAAATTGACTAACAGCGTGAGGGCTTAGTATAATAAAGTGTAAATCTATTTTCGCGTTTTTTTAGGCATACTTCAGGGAGTATTGCGCAATTCGTCAACAAAGAAAATTTAAATAGAAAGTAAGAAGTCAAAATTCTCTATAAAACAGAATCATGTGGTTCTAAAATTAAATACATAAAAATATAAAACTGGATAAATAATCCTTATGTAGTATCTAAACCACTTTAAATGGGAGCGTTTCGATCGAACTTTAAACACAGATGATTGTGATTAGATCACAATATAGTTTTTCGAATCTCCTAAACAATAAAACTAGAGATTGAGTGACAAATTAGGCCCTGTAGGTTCAACTTGTCGATTTTGAAATCCCAAAAGTTGTCCTTGCCCTGCAATCCTGCTAGTAGTTGCGGCTCCTGAGTTTTCAAGCGATGGAACCTTTCGATTGAACCTCGGATTTTCCGTTGGTGGAACTGGAAACCCACCATTTGGGCCCCAATAATTATTAGTTCGATATTGCATTGCATACTGTGGGGCATTTATTCTGGGCTTGGACCATCCTTCGAAAGGGTGACCGGCCCCAAAACGATACGGTTTATGGATCAAGGAGCTCATGTGGACCCCCAAATTCCTACCAAGAGGCCCATTGGAGAAGCCCACCATGGTCGGGTAGGGGAACAGTTGAGCTGGCAAATCAAGTCCCTTGTCTTTTCTCAGAAATGCCCGCTCTCTTTTGTGTGCGTTTTGGTGGCCACCAAGTGCCTGTGAGTTGGAGAACTTCTTGTTGCAGTGCTTGCATGGGAATTGCCTCCTCACTGTTGCCTGATTTCCGTTTGCTGCCTGCACATTGGTAGGCAATTCTAACTTCTTGGGAGATGAATCCTTTTCAAGATGGCCCAACAAGTTAAGTTCTAGCTTGGTGGACACATAAGGATGATCAGCCTCATGATCAATGGAAAGCTTTAAATCTAACATGGGTTCTTGATCTTGTTCAACCTTACTCATTATTTTGTGTTAGAAAAATTTGATGATGAAAAAAGGGAATGGAGTCTATGGTACTTAAAGAAGAGTAAAATGAGTATTGTTTCTTCAAAAAAAAAACAAAAATGAATATTGCATCTTTAATATATGGAAGGGATATCCAATTCAGATTTATTGCATATGGTTGAAATAGTAAGACAATGAAATAAAAACCAAGTTTAATCATGTTTTGAGTGCCTTGAATAGGAATTTCCAACTAACATTGTTCAAATTTATCAACTTTACAAGGTACATCCCATATTAGTTGTATTCATACTAAGGGAATTAGTATCCATAGAGAGGATTATATATATGTTGATTTAATCTAGTCAAAATTTCCATAACAAAGGATTAATTATAACTTTGTGTAGTCAAAGTTATATCTGATGACTAAGATGCATATAGTAATTGTATATGTACATCCATTCATAACTTGATTAGAGTTATTGTATTTTCCTTTTGTATTCATAACAAGGATTTGAGTTTAAAAATTTTTATCTATAAAATCATAAGAAGTTAGGATACCCTACAAGTGGCGGAACTAGGATTTTAATTTTAGGGTAAAAGGAAAATTTAATTTTTATGTTAACACAAATACAATGTATTAATATTAAAAAGAAATAACGTAATAAACATGAAATTAAATATCTATTTATGGAACTTTGATTTGGAATTGTAATTAACATTATTCTCATTGAGATTTTTACTTTGATTTGGAATTGGAATTTATTAATTATAAATTATAAAAATACTCTTGATTAAAATTATGTACTTCATAAGCATTTTTTCTAAAAAAAAAGTATATATATAACCATTGAGATTTTATCAGTTGCAAAATAAACATTGTGTATCTTTTTTGTAAGATTGTGCTTAAGATGTATCATCTTTTTGTCATATTCTATTATGTATCGTCATAATAGGCTAAGAAAAATAAACTTTCTTAACAATATTATTGTAAGCATATTATGTATCCATATTATATATCAAGTTGTGATTATATATATATATATATATATATATATATAATGATTTATTCATCTTAGGTCCAAGTCCAACCTATTGTAGTTTCACTTTTATATATGTCCAACATCAACTGCAAATTTATAAATATGTATGTATGTATATGTATATGTATATCTCTGTGTGTGTGAAAACTTGAATATCAGAGGTTGTTTCTACAATGTTAGCATATGTAAATGTTCATATATAAATATAAAAACAACCAAATATAAATAAAGAACTTATCCAAAGAAGTTTTTTTTTTCACAATTTGTTTTTATTTCCAATTTTATTATTGTTATTATTTTTAATAAGGGGCATAAAAGGCTTTTCAAATTGTAAAAGGAAATGAGAATAAGAATCCTAAATGGGATAGAAGGAATTAGAATTTAATTCCATAACCCCAAATTCATATGGAATCCGCAATTTTGTTTCTATTATGGATTTATTTTACAGCAAGTAAATATCAATAATCATTCTTATTCTTCATTCTCATTCTCTTATCTCTCAAGTAAATATGTCATTAATTTATAATATAAATATCAGCTTTGTGATTCAAATAAAATAGTAAATATATATAACATTTATTTTTATTAAAAAAAAAAAAAAAATCTATTCAAGGTATTTATTAAGTTATAAAAATAAAGAAATTTTGGTTATTTACTAACAAAAATAATTTGGTCTAAAGAAATAAATTTCAACATAAAACTATAAAAGAAATGGAAATAATGATGAGAATGCAGGGTAAAATCCTTTTGCAAGAGTGTCAATATTTGTTTAATAATTTGTTAATTTTCACAAATTTTATATGTATACATATATATATAGAGAGAGAGAGAGATAGCTTATATGGTCAATGCATTCTTTAATTTGTTAGGACCACTAATTTCAGTCATCCATTGCATTCTCTTCTCTAAAAATATTTCTCTCTTTTATTTAATTCAAATACAATGAATGATTAAAATTAGTAATTTTAATAATTTAAAAGTTAAAACGCACTAACCATTGAAGCTATATAAGGGTAGGATCATGGGACACAAATTTTGACATAATTTTTCAACCGTTGCATTGAAAAGCATTGAATGACATTGATTAGTTGTTAATTTTGAATTGGTACGTTTCACTCTATTTTATCTCTACTGTTATACCAAATAAAAAAAATTATTAATTCAATTTATCTTTTCTCTCTATCCAGTTAACCAAATCATGCAAACAATATATCGATTTAAAGCTCCCAACATGAACTTTCAACTAAGATCGATATTGTATATGTTTAAATAAATATATTGATCAGAACAGCTCAAAATCAAAAATCGATTAAAAAATAAATAAATAGAGGAAAGAGAAAATAGGAAAGAACATGAGTGAAGATAAAAATTAGTGCACATGCAATTATCCGTTATAACACAACTCTCCAACAACTCTCTTTTTCTCAAAAAGAAAATGAATCTGCAGTATTAAAATTGCTTTTCAATCTAATGGTTGAAAATTTATGTCAAAATTTATCTTCCAATCTTACCCCACATAAATATATATATATATATATATATATATTAGTTCTATCATTAGTACCCCCTAACTTTATAAAGTTATGATGAATTAATCAAATTCATCCATAATATTTTCTCTCCTAAAATAAATTCTCTTTCCTATTTACTTCAAATGTATTGGATGAATTTGATTAATTCGTCTTTATTTTTTAAAGTTTAAAGGCATTGATGGTAGAATTACCCATATATATATATATATAGTAATTTTACCATCAATACTTTCTAACTTTAAAAAGTTAAGACGAACAAATCAAATCCATACATTGCATTCTCTCTCTATTTAATTCAAATAGAGAGATGAATTTAATTGGTCTATCCTTACCTTTTAAAGCTTAGATACATTGATGGTAGAATTACTAATATATATAGAGAGAGAGAGAGAGAGTAATTTTACCATCAATACTTCTTAATTTTGAAGAGTTAAGACGAACTAATCAAATTCATTCATTGCATTCTCTCTCTATTTAATTCAAATACAATGGATGAATTTAATGGGTTCATCCTAACTTTTTAATATTAGGAAGTACTGATGGTAAAATTACTATATATATATATGACACATTCTATAATACACATGGGGTATTGATACACTTTACAAAAAATTTAGTGATTGTCATTCTAAAACCGTTAATTATAATTTATTATATCTTTATTATATCAAATTACAACTAAACATAACTAAACATATCTAATTACAATCAGTAAATATAATTATGTCTATTGATTATTATAAATATGATCTGACTCATTTAATTGTAAAGAGATATAAATATATATATATAATAACTTACAATAAGCAATTTTAGAATGCAATCACTAATTTTATTTGTCAAGTTTATTAATACCTCAAGTGTACACAAGAGTCTCCTCCATAAATTAGAGAAAAACTCCACCTTCTATGTTTCTTTTTTTTTTAAAAGAAAAAAAAAAAGTAATTTAATTTAAAATTTAGTTAAAATAAATTTGAAGGGCATTTTAGACTTTATATAATATAGCCTTTGTCTAATGGTCTCTCAAGTTTGAACAATTTTCTTTTCAAAAAGAAAAAAAAAAAAGTTTGATCAATTTTTTTAGGGTGGTTCGTGTAATGAAAGGAAAAGGTGAATATGTGTTTAATTCCCTCTAAAGTAAGTGCTGTGTTTATGCAATTTGTCCTTTGCCACAAGACCTTATAATTTTGGGTTAATTGCATAAAACCCTGAGTTTTTTTTTTTTGTTTCCCCCTAAAGGCTCAGTATTTTACAAATCCTTATAAATGGTTAATTTTCATCGGATGTAATGGCTTATTGATTTGTGACTTAAAAGTCCAAGATAGTCCTATTCTTTTTGAAAAATTCTTATTTACCTTTTACTTTTAAAGCAATCAATTTTAAATTATTTAATCCTAATTAAATAATAAAAATAACTAACAAATCTATAAATAAAAATATAAGCTGACGGTGATAAGTTTTTTGATAGTACTCATTGAAGAAGAATTTGTTGTAGCATTTATACATTCAACCAATATATATATATATATATATATATATATACATATATAGAGAGAGAGAGAGGAAAATGTTTGAAGAATCATATATGAAATATATATATATATATATATATATATAGGCTGACTTCTCTTCTTCAAATTGTTGATCTGATTCCTTCAATCTTTATTTTGCACTTCAATGAACAAAGATTTGATGATGTAATGAATATCCTTGAACCCTAGGAAGAACTTTGATGATGTTAGGATTCTTAACTACTGCTGCTTTGCCAAAAGTTACTCTTCTCATCCTTTAAAACTCTATTTATAACACTTTTTCAACTAGGATTCTTGATTCTTCTCCGAGTCTAAACCGCCTCTATCGTAAGTTTCTTCTCGTGACCTACTTTAGCGACGTACTCAGTCTACACATGATAGGTTGTGAGAGTTGCTACCTACAAACTATTCTTGCGAGACACTCAAGTTGACAGTGGCAACTCGTTATCGCGTGTAACTTCTTGCGATAGTCTCTAGCTGCACTCTATGCTTGGTCATGGTGAATTACAGTCACCAAAATCTTCTTGTGACCTAGACTTGTGAGTGCCTCAACCTTCAATTGTAAAATTAATTGAAAACTTCAATTTTCTCGCCAATCACCTAACCTTGACGCTAATGTAAAATTCACTAGAAAAACATTAAATAACTCGTAATTTACTAGAGAATTCCTCACAAAAATTAGTTTTAGCAGCACAAAATCATTCCATGCTTTAGCACAATCACGCCTTAGTATCTTAAACATTTCATCTAGATTTTGAATGTGTTCGCTAGCTTTCTCTAACTTTACTAACATATCATCCCCATATACCTCTATGGTTTTTCTAATCTATTCGGCAAACATCATGTTGACAAGCTTTTTATAGGTTACACCTACATTCTTTAAACCAAATGTTATTACCTTGTAACAGTAAAGTCCTTGATCTATGACAAATGAAGTGTGTTCTCCATCTAAATGATAAATTGTGACTACGCATACATGAAGCTTAATAATTCATGACCCACTGTGGCATCCACCATTTGGTCAATTCCAAGAGTGGGAAACAATCTTTCAAGCATGCTTTATATTGTGAAGTCAATGCACATCCTCCACTTCCTATTTAGCTTCATGACTAGAACTAGGCTTGCTATCTAGACTGGATAGTGGGACTCCAGCAACTTGTCCATTTCCTCTTTAAGAGCTGCATATCTCTCAACACCCATAGCTCACCTCTTCTGGCTAATTGGCTTGAAACTTGAATCAATGTTGAGCTGATGGCTCGTCATATTGAGACTTACGCCTATCATATTTGCATTAGTTCATGTGAACACATTAGCATTCTTGGTAAGAAATTTGGGTAGGTCTTTTCTAGTGGTTAGGTCTAGATTCTTCCTCAACTATAGAATTCTTGTAACTTCCTGCTTACTGATGTGACCTTTTTCGAGCTCCTCAATTGGTCCAATAGGATTCTCCTTATCCACTTCCCGTGGATTGAGATCGTTTTCTATGAGCTGGGGGTTATTTTCTTAGGAAATGTTGTTATCATATTCAGCTTTTATCCGCGAAGTCCTAACTTAATTGCTTTCTCGTACCACAACCTTACGACTTGTTGGCTCCCTTAAGCATATCCTACTTTAGTGGGAGTTGAGAACTTCAACATCAAATAGTAGGTGAAAGTTATAGCTTCCAAGTTATTGAGTGCAGGTCACCCTAATACAACATTACAAATTGTGGGGACAATCAATGACAAAGGAGTCCACTACCGTGGTCACATGATGACCTGGTTTCCTTAATATCAAAGGGAGATTAATCAATCCCAACAGTAAAATTAAGTCAATTATAAAATCATATAAAGGTTCAAGTGATGGTTTAAATTGATTTAGTCGATATCTCATGCGCTCATATGCTTCTTTGTAAAGCACATTGACTGAACTTCCATTGTCCGCCATCTCTCAAAATACATTTACATTGCCTATGGTTGCATTAATAACAATGGCATCATTATAGGGGCAATGTATTCCTCTAACATCTGACTCAGTGAAGGTGATAGGCTCTATGTTTACCCTTGCCTATGTGGAAGGTCTTTCTTCCATGTGAAAATTGATCAATCGGGGGTACCTCACTTTTCTACTATAACAGTCATGCGACTTGTTTGAAGCTCAAGCTATATAAGGTCCTCCATGAATGGTTCGAATCTCTCTCACCGCAATAGCTGGTTTTGAGAGTTGGTAATAGCCTAATGATTAGCTATGAGTCGAGCCATATACTCCCACAATCTACCCCTTTCTGATGAGATCCTCTATTGCATTCTTAAGTTTGTAGCACTTAGAAAGTTGCGTGATTGACCTCATTGTGATAATGGTAGAATTTATTTTGGTTTCTATATTTTACAGGGGTTTCCAAGGGCAAAAGTTTTCCAAAATTCTCCATGTTCCTTATACTGTGTAGATTCACAATCTGGTATCTATGAGCTTAGCATAATTGTTATAACAACCTGTATATACTTTCTTATCATTATTAGTGCGAGCTTTCTCGGAAGACCAACTTGACGATGGCTCCACATTCTGTAAGGAGAATATGTTCCTTAAGCTATTAATTTTCCCATTATTTTCCTCCCTTTTTTCAGACTTGTTCCTGCTTTTGGGTTCACCATTACCCTTCTGATCTGAAGCATCTAGTGACTCCTCTAACTTGATGTAAATTAATGTGCGTTTTCAGTATTACACTTTATTGCACAAAAACTCGTGCAAGTATACATAGTCTTTATGTAATATAGTGTTGAATCAAGGTCGATCTCATAGAAACAGTTCAAACTAGAACTAATTACTGAAATTTTGTTTCCGCAACTTTATCTAGATAATGATTAATAAATTGTTTTAAAAATAAAATTCACAAAAATCTAATTAACAAGAAAACTTAATTAAATTACAGCAAACACTTGAATTAAAAAGTCTAAGGAAATTCAACTTCATTTAATATTTCACTATTATTGTGTCATTTTCCATCAACAACTCATAATTTCATATTGTAATTGATCATATATACAATTACATCCATAAGCCTCTTTCGAGTTCATCACAGGTATGTCTACATTAAACACCCAATTATATTTCTATATTGAATATTTAATACAGACTCATTACGAACAAATACCCACACTTGATCACACATATAGCCTAGATATATTTCTATTCTAATTCTCAAATGCCATTTTACCAAGTTCTAAATATTACTATATTTTTCAAGCATATTAATATCACAAAATTATTCAATTGACTAGACCTAAAATCAATCGAAAGCATTAAGAAATAGTAAAACATAATACGAACACATGACATCATTCCATTTAAACATCATAAATCATCCACAAGAATAGATCCATATTAAACTATATTGAATCCCCTAGAAACAAGTTTAGTTCTCCATAGATCTACACAAAATCAAGCCAAAATATAAGTAAAATTGAACAACATAATAAATAAAATAAAAGCAAAAGTAAACATCACAAAATGACCACTACCTTTGCTTTGAAATCACTCCACACTACTCCTTGTTGCTCTTAAATGTCTCCAACAAGTTGTTGCATAAACCTCCAATGAATCCTTGGCTTGAAACTATGAAAACCTAGGCTAAAATGAATAAAAACTTACTTGAGCACGCTACTTGCACATCGCGATCGCTTTTGACAAAAAAAAACTCCAAAACTCATTTAAAACTTGTTTTCTTCCACCATTTTCCTTCCTCCTTCTTATGAATGAACTCTACAAACAAAAACACTAGAAAACACATTAAAAACATAGAATTTACTCAAGTATTTCTCATAAAAGCCAAGGTTAAAGATATAAAATTATGTCTATATTTGACATGATCATAAATTGCAACACAATCATAGAAATCTCGAAAGGTTTTAATGGGATTTTTGTAGATATTGTGATACAACTTTCCATTCTTATCAAGTTTAGCGAAGATCGCTGTAACAACACTCTCATCTAATGGATTATCAATATAGTCTCACTCTTTTTGAAAGCGAGCTATATAGCCCTTTAATGATTCTCCTTTTTCTTTTTCTCTTTTTTTGGAAAATTCTCACCATGTGACAAGATGGCACACACTACCTTTTTTATGCTTGATAATGGCATATGAACATCTCTTTGCACTACTCCTAATTTACTCTTCTCCTTGCCAGGAATTTCCTAAACCACTTTCAAAGTGCCTCTCCCAAAGTAATAGGGAAACATTTACACCTAACGTTGTCAGTTTGTGGTGAGGAGATTACATCTAAATGTTGACTACATCTAAGCAGTTGTAAGGGGTCACTATCTCCTTGATAGTGGAGAATACTGGGCCTCTTAAAGTGATTAGGGAGCTGCTCACTAGTTATCTCCTCATTAACCAAGTTCCCTTTAAGGAAATTGTCTAGATTCTCAGGTTCCTACTCCATGTCAGCTGGTATAACCCTTTTAATAGTACTTGTAAGTTCGATTGAGTGCCCTGAGAAACTAACAACCGAAGAAATCAAAGCCAAGAGAATTTTTAATGTGGTTCGACTGTATAAGATAAAACCTACATCCACAATTATATTATTACTTACGAGATAATGCAGAAAACTAGGGTTTTTTTTAGGATTTCAAAGGTTAAAATTTCCAAACAGGTCGGAAGAGAATCTAAAGTTTATTTTCTCTATCTAAAGGACCTTATTCATAGTGTTAGGGTTCCTTATACAAATGTAATTTTCGATTATATAAGGTTGAGAATTTCTTTACTATTTTATATCAAACTGCATTACCTATAGAGTATTTGAGTTGAATTACACTTTTTGAAAAATTCCTATTTTAAGCAATTTCCTATTTTAAGCAACACTTTTTTCTGCTTTCAAAATCCTATTGTGATAAGGAATAATGCAAGCTTCTGTTTCTTCGAGCCGCATTTGGACGATGCAAGTTGCTTCACATTTGAGCTACTTGTTGCTTGCTGCTTCTTTGCTTACTGCCAAGAATAATAGGCCTTAAGATTTTATATTGATATGGCATGTTGTGTGGGGTCCCAATGTTGATATCACTTTTTGGGCTCCTAGGCTTTTTAACCCCTTATTGGTCCTTTATTGGGCCCAAGGCCTGGGTACTATTTTCAAGCACAAGATATACACCTGTTCTTCCCTTATTGAGCACGCAGCAATTTCTAAGTTATGCAAAATGATTGTTCTCTCTTTAAGTCGTCAATTCAAAATCATCAATAATATATTGTCAACATGGATTAGCGTTCACTACGTTTTACAAGTTCTCTAATTACTAAAATATAAAGTTGGTACACATACTTAATCTTTAGTTTTTCATGTGGATATAAATAGCTACCTGTGTGGGATCCGGGATTCACCTATATTGGGCCTCGACCCAGGTTTGCCTCGCGAGCCCACTCACTAGGTATTGTCCTCGGGCCCTGCTTGCCACAATGGTACACACCTTGCTCTAAGAATCCATTTGACTTCAGGGGTTCAGGTCATGGGTTCGCGGGGTGTGGGAGGCGAAGCAAAACCCCAGGGGCCCGCGGACAGTACCTAGTGAGTGGACTCGCGGGGCAAACCTGAGTCGAAGCCCAGTATAAGCGAATCCCAGATCCCACAAGCTGTGTAACAAAATTTCATTTTTAGATTTGATGACAAACAGATTTCTTATAATTCATCATTAGTCAGAAACATAAAACTTCCATTAAAAACTTTGCATTTGTAATTAAGAAAACAAAAGACCATGGGAGGACTCAAGCCCTATAATTAAAGTTTAAGAGATAAGTCTATCTCTACATCGTTTCCACCTTCTTGATGATTCTCCAGAGCTCTATTTCCTTAAGGATGATGATTCCCATCATTAACGATCAAACTCATAGTTTGAAATGCACTACTTCGACCACTCATATTCTGTGGCTGAAACCTCAATTGGTTATGCAACCCGACTGGGTTGTCAGGCTCACCAATCGAAAGACTTAACTTTGTGCCTATGCGTTCACGATCAGGAATGGCATTTACAGTTTCATGCTATTTCGCTGCCTTGGCAATGGCTCGCTCACGCTTGTGGGCATTTTGATGACCTCCTAGCGCTTGTAATTTGTAAAACACTTCGTCGCAATACTAGCAACAAAAAACACCATTCACATCATTTCTATTGGGTAGACATTGCGATGACTCAGATTCATCGAAAGATTTTCTCTTTGAGCGCTCTAACAAATTGATGTATTCAGCGGAACGATTCATTTCACTAGAGAAAGTATTTTCCGCTCTTTGCGGATCCATTTAGATGAATTTTTTAGAGAGACAAATACAATACACCCCTATTTATTGTATCTCATATCTTTCACTCATGGAAATAAAATCTTCCATGTAGATATCGCAATGTACTGAAATGGACAACATTTGATGAAACAGTTATATCTGAAATGGATTTAGATTTCTTAGCAAATTCTCTATTGACAATCTATGCACTACACTCACCTTTACAGCCTTTTTCATAATTATTAGTTAAAGCATACCTCTTTTTATTTGGACTTGGTATATATGATTAACCACTCCCACTTATTTATGGGTTTTTAGAAAAAATAACTTCTATAGTATTGGAAATTGCAAACAAACCTCAGTTTGGGTGGATTTATAATTACTGATAATTCTAGGTATGTTTCAAAATATTAATTTGAGCGAATTTATATTTATAAAAATATTTAAAGTAGTTCCAAAATTCTTTAATTTTAATTTCTTAAAAATAAAAAATAAAAAAATTATTCCCTTAAGCCAATAATCAACCGTTAAAACTAATACAAGTCAAGAATAGTCAGGGTTGAGTGCGTAATAAACAAAAACGTTTCTTTTTTTTTTTTTTTTTTTAAACGAACACAAAGGTTTTGTATGCCTACAATTTCACTTAAAATCAGTACACATTAATACCATAAGATTTTAGTTTATGCTAAGACAACAACAACGTAGAAGGGGGATTGAACAAGTTTTCCTAAAAGTGAGTCTAATGTAAAAATTCTTTACACAATGATGCAAATTTACATAAAACTGAAATAACTCAAGTAATTAACCTAATAATGAACACAAGTAAATCAAATGATATGAGACTTAAAAAGTCAGTGGAAAACATCCACCAATAAGCATAAACCAACAAAGGCAGTTTAGTATTTATGAGGACATTCTCTACATCAACCATGTTGGACGTAAAAATTCCCTGCAGTTTATGTAAAATATATAATGATGTATAGATGATGATGTTCAGATTCTTCATATTCACAAATAACATAAACCAAATGCAGTCCTAACAATCAAAGCAATGATCGCATCACAACATAAAGTCTATCATCAACAAATGCACATTATATTTTTACATGGAAACCCCCACGTGAAAAAACCACGGGACCTCTAATCCTCTAAAAATCCATTATAAAATCAAGTTCCAAGATACAAGTTGTTCAACTCAATCTACCACTATCAGTCTTACACCTCTACTCCTTAAATTCAAAATGATTATAATCATTGTAGGCTTGTATAAAATGCATCAACAAATCAATCAAACCACCAAACATGCATGCTAGTTATTCAACATTCAACAATTGACTTAAGCAAGTCACAACTATCACTAAAAAACGGTCCTTAACACTGCTAACAACTCAGCACATCAAACTTTCAATGACTCAATCAAAACTAGTAGTAAGTAATCAATCCAATATTCAACTGAAACTGAGATCAAACAATCAATCAACATGCTGCAGAGTTTTAGATCTTTTAATCAATCATGAAACACAATCAAACATTTATTTTCCACACATAAAATAATTTTTCAACATCAATTAATCTCACCAAAAACAATCAAAACAATCCACAAATATTCCTCAATCAGTCAACAATATATCAAGCTACACCAATGATTTATATGGCTGAGATAAACAATTATAGCAGCCGTATAATCATATGAAAACACTGCCAGAAAAATCAAAGAAAGCATAAACCAACAAGAAAAGAACCTTAACCTGCATGCATCAACCAATCACACAACTAAATCCAAGTGTGTGTGCTTAACAATCCTAAACTTCCAGGACTAATCAAGGGTGTGTGTATTGATCAGTCACTCAATAAACTAGAGCTATATACCTCTCAAAGATCACAGCTGAAATGACGCAGGGCAAAAATGTGCAGAGCTGTTTTTGCTCTCTTTCTTGGCTAAAGGCTCTCATTGTCACTCACAACAGACATCAAACATATGGGACTGACGATAGTATTTATAGGCAAACGGTTCCCTCCTTATCTCTCCGTTATTTCAAATTTTTTTATCAAAATCCTAAGAGTAATACTACACTACCCAAATTGAATCATTACCTTTTCATTACAATGTCCTTGGTTCAAGAAATTTCACTATTGCTAAACGCAATAAACCTGTGGACTGTCGAAACAGTTTTTTTATAATGGCAATTTGGATTAAGGTCTGATAGATACAAACCAAAAATATAATGGCAATTTGGATAAAGGTCTGATCAGCCCAATAAGTAATTGGTGGCCCATTTTCAAGGCCCAAGCCCATATGGCCCAAACCGAACCAAAACAATTCAATTTGGAAAACCGAATTCGTTTCTGTTTGGTTTTGCTCAAAACCGAACCGAACTGAACCATGCCCACCGCTAATTATAGTAGCAAACTATCTTCAAATTTTGAAATTTGAATTAAGACATTAATATTAACTTTGCCAAATAAAGAAAATTTTAAGATCAAATATTGAGAATACAAATTAATACAATACAAGTTATGTCTTCCTCAATAGGAAAAAATGGTAGATACAAACAATATATTATAATTAAATAAGCTGAGAGAAAAACATACATACCAAACAGATGACTTGTGGAGCTAATATTCATAGGAGTACATACGAGCATGACCTAGTATATTCTCTCTGCTGTAGATACTGGCCGCAGGAATATAACGATGACTGTGATGTTATCTTTGCCACCACGTGCTACAGCTTCTGTAGCCAATCTCTTAGAGCACATTCCTGGCTCTTTGACAGTGTCCCTAATTATGTTCACAACCTCTTCATTGTTCACAACATCCCACAGTCCATCGCTAGCCATTACCTGATAATCAACATCTTATTAGTTTTGTCTCAGGTTATATGCAACATTTTCACATTCAAATTCACGTAACAGTAGAATATCCTATTACAGACACAACAAGAGCCAACTCCAGGATGCGGTTTCAGTTTTTATAATATTGAACCTCAAAATAAAGTTTTTATAATATTGAACCTCAAAATAAAATTACAAAAAGAATTATTATCATTTTCCCCCTTAGCATTTAAGAAATCGTCATTTTCCCCTTTGATATATGAGGAAACATCAAAATAACCTTTACTATCATATTAATATTAAAAAAATGATGTTCTGACATCACCAACCATTTAAAAGACAAATTTAACCTTCACTTTTATCAATATTAATGTTATTTTAATTAATTTAATATTGATAAAAGTGAAGGTTAAATTTGTCTTTGAAATGACTAATAGTGTCAAAACACCACTTTTTTAACAACAATGTAACAGTAGAGAGTATTTTTGATGTTTCCTAAAACATCAAAGGGGAAAATAACGATTCCCCAAATGTCAAAGAGGAAAACGATAATAACTCTTACAACAATGAAACCTATAAGAGTTTAAGAAAATAATAATATAGAAAATGAAAAATTCACCAAGTTATCACTATTTTATTACTTTAAGCATTTTCTTAATATATATTCCACAAATTAATGAAAATCCAAGCAAAACTAAATTTTAGTAGAGCTCAAAGTTCTCGGATAAAAGAAAGCTCAAATACTTTGGCATTGTGAAGTCTTTGTCATTTTATGGGTTATTTAGGAAAAAAGAAACAAAAGTCTTTTTGATGAAGTTGAAAAGGAAAGTTTTTTTAGAGGATAAAACTTATTATTTGGCTTCTCTAAGGGCATCTACTTGTGAAGATTTCAAAGACACTTTTTTATTCCTCATTATACTTGATTGGAAGACTATTGTTTATTAATTGAAATTTTTCTTTTTTGTATTTTGTTTTTATTATGTTCATTGTTTTGGTGGACTACCAGTTCACTTTTGTATTCCGTTTCTTTACATTTAAATAAAGTTTTCATTTCCTATCACTCGATATCAACTCATCCAAAACTCAACTTTCTAAATTATGTCTTCAATGAGTGTAGGGCGTTTAGGTTTAAGTTTTATAATTTGGTACTTAAAAAGAAGGAAAAAAGAAAAAACCACTTTGGATAATATCAAGGTTCTAAATTTATGAAAATATAGGTGAAAATATCGAAAATATTGGGAATATTTAGAGATAGTTTTAATTTCGATCCCCTAAAAATAAGGAAATATCAATAGTTTTAATATCGATCCCCTAAAAATAAGGAAATATCAATGAATATATCGAGTATCGTTTCAATATTTAATTCATTGGTTCTACTGATAAACAATCATTTGTTATAATAACGGTCCTTACCAAAAATTCATCCTCCAATGATAGTATGGTTTCAGTAATCTCAGGTTCAGCAGTCACAGCAGGCTTCAGATCATCATCACCAATGGAGCGAGTGACCTGTTAAAGAAATAAATTAATTGATAAAGCATTTGATCACTTGATGGGAAATTTCTCAATAAAAGCTCATCCAAGTTCTCATATTTGTAATGATTAAAAACCATGAAACTAAATTAAAAAAGGAAAGAGTTCAGTGCTTTGTATAAACACGTAAATCCCCCAAAACAAATTTGTAGTAGTCTTTGTTACAACAATTCACTCTATCTGTTGCACACCACTCTTTAGTAATAGTATTTGAGCACCATCCTTGATCCTAAGAAGTTAAGGGTTCAAGTCCTACCTTTATCCTAAAACACAAGGTATTAATAGTTTTCTCTAAATTTAGTCTCCTTCCCCCACAAAAACCAAAATAATAATAATAATAATAATAATAATAATAATAATAATCACTCCACCTATCCTAAATTGAAATTTGTCTTCACATATTTTTTAAAGATCTTCAAATTACATCTACTTTCACACATTGTTTTAAAGTACACGTTGAGGCGCCGCCTCGACCGCACGAAGTGGCCACCTCAGTCCGAACTGGGTTGACTTGGCCGACTTGACCCTGAGGAAATAAAAAAAATAAAAATAAAAATGTAACCTAAACATTTCAGATTTGCACACAGCTTTCTCTTCTTCCTTCTTCAACCAAGCTCCCTCTCTCTTAAAACCAGCAGCTCCTCTCTAAAAATCATATTTTCTCTCACTAAAAACTCCGACTCCCTCTAAATCACTATACAACACCTTAAATCAACTAATCTCACCAAAAACATTCCGTTTCTCTCTTCAAGCGGCATCTTTCTTTAAAAATTAATCTCTCTCTAGGCAGCCTTGAATCTCTATAAACTGCCCTCTCTCCCTCTCAAAAACCCTCTTTGCCTCTCTATTCAACTTTAGATTACCTTTTGTTTTAGTGATTTTTTTCTTGTTTTTGGTTTGGCATTGTTGTTCTAAAAATACTTTTGACAAATAATTTTCAATTTATAAATTCTGTACTGTTTTTGCCTTTTTTTCTAAGTCACTTTCATTCGAGGTGGCCGCCTCAAACGCCTCAAGCCGCCCACCTCGCCTCACAACGGAGGGACCGCACCACACCACCATACACACTTTCGAACCTTACTTTCACATAAGCAAAATGTATCTAAATGTTCATAAAAATATATATATATTAATTATCCTTCTTAAATGAAATATGTGATATAATAATAAATATTTTGCACAAAATAAATTTTATAAAATATTTGCATGGACAGGATTATTTTGTTAAATTGCTAAGTTACATCCATATAAGATACAAACCAAATAGTAGGGCTAGACTTTTAAACATTCGGTTCGGTTCGTAACCGAACATGAACCGATTTTTTATCATTTATCAAATATGGAATCGAACATACACACTTTAAGGGCTAGAACCGATTAGAACATCAGTTCTCAAATTGGGCCTTTACAAGCCTGGGCCAAAAAACAAGAGGCCCACTTAATAAACTTTAAACTTCGATGTTTCAGAAGTTTGAAAGCACTGTTCCAACTTCATAAGAGCAACTGTCAAACAAGGAAAATATATAGAGAAGCTCTCATGTTAAGAAGCTACTAGTTTTCAATGTGGGACACTTGAACTTCATACACTTTGCAATCAAACAAGCAGAAATATATAGAGAAGCCCCCATGTTAAGAAGCTACCAGTTTTCGATGTGAGACACTTGGTTAATTGGTTTCAAACCAACCATCTAGCTTTCTAAACTGGTACACTAGATCAGTTGGTTTCAAACTAACAACTAGCTTTCTAAATTCAAATCATCAACTTGAAATCTTTGAAAATTTTACACTTTGCCATTGGAGAAAATATGGATTCAAAGTCATCAATTAACAATAACTTTTCTCACCTTTTTTTCCACAATTTTGTGAACACACAATGAATTAAACAAATTAGTTATAAGCATAGAAATGGAGAGAAGGTAGATCACATGTGAAAGTGTAAGAAATTTATTTAAAAAATAGGTTGAAAATGGATGAATTATAAAGGAAATGGTTAAGAAATCAAAGAGAATATATGAACTTGAGAGTAAAACTTCAAACTTGTATCCCACATTGCTTGTGGATGTCAAAGGATGCTCCCTCCACCTCTATATATAATCATCTGATGTTACACGATTGAGTCAAAACAAATCGTTTGCTGTGATTGGCAATCGCTTGACTGCTTCTAAAATTGGTGTTTGGTTACGATATTCTAAAACTGGTGTGTTTGTGTGTTTTTTTGGTGTGGTAAACTGTTCTAAGCTTCGATTCTAAAACCAGTGTGTTTGTTTTTTTGGTGTGTTTGTATGTTTTTTAAGGTGTGGTAATCCGTTCTAAGCTTCAATTTTTTATTTTTTTTTTATGTAATAGATGGTCTAGACCGCCTCTAGACGCCTCGCCGTGAGGCCACCTGAGGCAGTCGCCTCACCCTCCAGAGACAAGTTTTTCTAACTGCTCCGCCTTATATGTGTGCCTTGAGGCACCTTAGCCAGCAAGGCGACAAGGCGACACCTTGCCTCACCTTTTAAAACCATGCAAAAGTCAAGCCAATTAATGTTAATGGGATTTGATGGGGAATCTTCCAAATTTGTAGGGCTGATTTGTGGAGGGATGTTTTTGGGAATAAATCGTGATTGTAGGGATTTGTTTTTAGTAGCAAATGATATATATAAGGGATGTTAGAGATGTTAGGGTTATCTTGGAGTTTTTAGTTTTGCATGCAAAGTAGCTATACTAAAAGCTAAGTGCATCATTTGCCTTGATCTCTTCGTGTACCACTAAGTGTAATTGTCCTTGTTCTATTGTTATTCGACAATAAAATCCCCCATTCTTTCTATTATTGATACCAATTGATAGAAAGCTTGCTAACACAAGAAAAAAAATAATAAAAAGAAAGAGGGATTTTATTATCAAATAACAATAGAACAAGGATAATTACTCTTCGTGCTACGCCAAGAGGTCAAGGCAAGTGCTGCACTTAACCTTTAGCAGAGCTACTCTGCATACAAAACTAAAAACTCCAAGATACCCCTAACATCTTTAACATCCCCTATATATATATTATTTGCTACCAAAAACAAATCCCTACAATCACAATTTATTCCCAAAAACATCCCCCACAAATCAACCCTACAAATTTGGAAGATTCCCCATCAAATCCTGTTAACATTAATTGGCTTGACTTTCTGTTTATAGACCTTCAAATTTTTTACTTACTTCTGCCGTCTATGGTAAGTAGCTATGATTGGGGGTCTAACAGTTTTACTTAAAAATAGTTCTAACTAAGACTAACATGGCAGTTTTACTCAAAAATAGTTCCAACTAGACTGATGTGCCAGTTTTACTCACACATAGTTCCAATCAAGATTGTTTCATCAGTTGTACTAAAACATAGTTGCAACCAAGACTGACTCATCAGTTTTGCTCAAACAAACTTCAAACCAAGACTTTTGCAATAGTTAAAGGAATCTCATTACAGAAATGTCACCAAACTTAAGTTCATTATTTTCAAAACCTCAGCTACTGCTTTTTATTTTAATATAAATGAAGATTTAAATAAAACCTGAAACCAAAATGGCAACTAGTTCCATAGCAAAAGCTACTCATCACAAGTTGCTTCCAATCTGCTAATAATAACGATTGGTGTAAGGTAATTATTGCATGCCAACGAGGGTATCCTTGGAGCTATTTCTAGGCAAATTTACCATAATTGAGGAAGACTACTGATTCATGTGAACATTACATTTTCATAGCCAATTCAGATCAAAGATTATGTACTAAAAGACCTGCTTTTCATCACAATATAAGAGATTATTTGCTTTTTATTCTTTTTGTCTTTTTATTGTGTCAATAAAACAAATTTTTGTAAAGCTGATAATCTAAAATCTTGTAGAAACAGTTTTTCTTTATATAGAATATTTCTTAGTATCGTTTCCAATAACTGTGATGTGAGATTTCCAGCAATGAAAATTTTGAAACAGAATTTTGCTTAAAATGACATTTATCGTCTATGACAACATCAAACTAATATCTTAGAGGATAAAGACAATAACCTGGAGTGCAGCAGGACCAACCCTCCATGTATCCACTTGCCATTTAACTTGTCCTCCTGCATTAACAACACGCTCTCTCTCCTCAAGGCAGCTGGCAACATGATCCTAGCATGTCAAAGTCATTTAGTTTTGGCTAGTACGTAACACCTTAAAATCAGCCACAAAACCAAGTCTTAATAAAGTAAACAAGTCCTGCCTCACCCGACTAAGAGCATGAGGATGGCCACCCCGACATAAAATCACCCTACAATCACCAGCATTAGCAACAAAAAGTCTGTTCCTAACTATTAAAGCAGCAACAGCAGTGCAACCAGGATGCCAGTTTTTCTGAATGACTCTCTTGGATTTACGATGAGAATCCAGTTCATTTCTAAACACAGCATCTGTTCTAACAAATGCTTCCAACAATGCATCTGCAGGACTGCACTAATACATAGAATTATCAATTATCGAAGAAATCCAAATGATAGACAAATGGTTGAAGGAGAGGAAACTTCAGAGTGGAAAAAACCTGCTTCTGGAACCTAAATTTTGCAAAAATCCAGGCAATGCTCGAGCTGAAAACTCAGCAGCTGCTGAGCCTGCAGAGAAACATGCAGACGCATTACAACACAATCAAAGCAATAAATTAGGTCCTGTTGGAAAGAGAAAATTCATAAGAAAATATAATTTATATCAAACAATTATCTTCAAACATAATGGATTTACCTTCCCCCAAAAAAGGGAAGATGAGGATTTTTCTCTTTATTTTGTCTATTGCCTCCGTAAATCATTTTAGATGAAATTTTATAACAGAGCATAATCACAGCATATAAAGCTTACTACTGATTGGAATTATTTCCTCAAAATTTAGTCCCCAAGGCAGGTGGAGTACTGGAAATTGACATTAACCATACCTCTGTGACCATCAAAGATGCCAAAAACATGGATATCCTTTTCATTGCACATATGCGGCATGAGAAAATGTGTATCCTCCATAGTCTCCCTTTTTCCACATGTAGCAAATGAACCCCAAGAAACTACTGGATGGTAAGTCAAACCATCATCTCTGGATTCACTCCATATCTTCACATCAGAATCCGCTTCATTAGAATTACTCTTGGTGGCAATTTCTCCCTGAGCAGACCAGTTAATATTTTCCTGATAACTTTCAACATTGCTGACCCTATTTATGATCTTATCATGTCGAAGAATAGAAGCTTTACCAGGGAGCAGATCTTCCTTCACACTCTTTCTATTTTCCAATAATAGATCAAGTTCCACAACTATATCAGAAAAAGAAGGCCTGTTTTGAGGGTTTGCATCCCAACACTTCTGTATCAATGACAGTACGCTTGCTGGCATGCCACACTCAAGACCAGCAAGAGCAGGTCGCAGTCCACCAGAAACTACAGCAGCAGTAAGTTGCTGCTCGGTATAGTTCATCTCCAAAACAGTGTGGGCCTGCCAGCAGTATATATAATGCATCAATAAATTACAGCTGATATGGCATTAGCTTTGATGAAAGCTAGCACAAGGTCAACCTCATAAATGAAATAATTATACACAATTTCAGTCTATCTTGTACATACATAAAAGATACTATGCAAAAAGATCAACTATTGACAATTAAGCAACAGTCAACATGAAAAGGAATCACACTGGATGTTAAAATCTACACTATTAAACAGGGAATGAACATCAGCAGTGGGTTGAAGAATGAATGAGATTGGAGAAAGTGCCTGATAAATTTCTAATGGAATTGGCTATAATTAAACCTAAACATTTTAAAAGGAACTCCAGAAATTAAATGGCAAGAAAGGGAGAGAAAACTAACTGTCATTACCAAAAATATATAAAGATCAGAATTTGAATGATTAAGACTTCAGTAAATTATTTGGAGTGGCACATTTAAATCTAGCAAAGTCCTCAGACCGGATCATAACATAATAACACAAAGGAAAAAATGAGGCAGAGGTAGAGGCACTGGTCCTTTTGAAGGCATTAGACATGGGCAAAGATGGGTTACTTGTCCCCAAAAATATATATATATGTTAGACCCCCAATCATCACTTACCTTTAATAGGAATCCAAAGAAGGAAGAAACAGGTCAAAGATCTCAAAGTCTACAAAAGATAGGTGCAGCCCATTAATGTGATTGGTTCCTAAATGGAAAGTAATAATATTGATAGCTGGATTTGGGGAAAAGTTTGTGGGAATGATTTTAGGGTTTTGTGGCTATTGAAAGGGGGGCTATTAGGTGTTCAATTTATCTTTGTTCTTCGGTTTTAGCAGAGAAGCTTTGTGAGAGGCAACATGTAGCACGGGTCTCAACCCCTCGATGTAGCATTGAGGGTTACTTGTTTGTATTCGTTTATTCTCTTTTTTTTTTATTAATAAAAGTCTCTATCATTCTAATATAATTTTCTTGTTATTGTTCTAATATTCTCTTGTTAGCAAGGGTCCTAACAAATTGGTATCAGAGCCGAGGTAAATGGTGCATACGAGGATGGAGAGCCGAGTGGAAAAGCCAGAACATGATGTTGCTAAATTGAAGAAACAAATGGTGGTGATGGATGGCAAACTGTCCGAATTGGTGACACGAGGCATCGGTGAAGGAATACGTGCAACAGTTTGAGTGTCTAGCCGAAATGGTGTCGGGCTTGCTGAAATCGGCCTATGTCGACAATTTCATCAACGGATTAAGGAAGGAGATAACGAGGAGAATTCGAACTCATGACCTACCAGAACTAATGCGGGCAATGGAGCTTGCAAGAGACCATTCATACCAACAAACCAACCATGCGACCCGACCCATCTTCAACAACCCCCGCCCCATGGGTTATCCATTATCTAACCCGATTCCTACTGAACCCACCAAGTCAGTACCTGAACAACAGCCAGAAAGTGTCAAGTCAACCATTAACCGTTTCAACTCTAAGGACTCAAGAATTCCCACAAAATGGATGGGGAAATCTCACCATTTCTCTAGCAGAGATGCGAGCTCACCGCGCTAGAAATCAGTGCTTTCAATGTGAAGGACAATACTCGTCAAACCATGTCTATTCTAATACACACCTACGAATCATGATTGCAGCTGAAGACAGGGAAAAGAGATACCCGAAGTTCTGCCTTGGGGACAAGGCTGTTATTGAGCGGGATAGAATTGTTAAACCCCTAATCATCACTTACCATTAATAAGAATCCAAAGAAGGAAGAAACAAGTCAAAGATCCCCAAGTCTATAAAAGGAAGGTGCAGCCCATTAAAGTGGTTGGTTCCTAAATGGAAAGTAATAATGTTGATAGTGGGATTCAGGGAGAAGTTTGTGGGAATGATTTTAGGGTTTTATGGCTATTTAAATGGGGGCTGTTAGGTGTTTAATTTATCTTTGTTTTTAGGTTTTAGTCATTGAATTAAAAGGCGAGGCGAGGCACCGCCTCGCCGCCTTGGGCATTCAAACGCCTCAAGGCGCCCATATAGGGCGGGGTACAGAAAAAACCCCGTCTCCAGAGACTGAGGCGACAGCCGTAGGTCGCCTCATAAGGCTGCCTGAGGCGGTCTTGAGGCGCCATTTTTTTTAAAGGGGTATAAACGGAATTTCATCTTCATTTTGTGTTGCAAAAACCTAATGACAGTGGAACAAACACACCCATTCTACCGACAGCCACCTCTTTTACACTGTGTACACCATTTTTCTCTCCATTTCTCTTAAAATCTCTCAAATCCTCCATCACTCAAGTCTCTCAAACACTCTCCATCACTCAAGTGTCTGAAATTCGGCATCAACAGCTTCTCTCCTCCATCTACAACTCACTGCATTCTGAAATCCAGCTCTCCCATGTAAGTTTTTCAATTTGTTTCAGCTTTTAACTTGTTAAACAATGGGTTATGGTTCGTACATTGCTTGTAGCTCACTGTCCATCACTATTAAACAATGAGCTATGGTTTTTCAACTTGTTTCAGCTGTTAACTTGTCTCTCAAACACTCTCCATCACTCAATCCGAGTTCACTGCAGCTCGTCTTCTCCATCTGCAGCTCACTGCAGTCCGAGTTCCAGCCTCTCATGTAAGTTTGTCATCTTGTTTCATAACTTGTTAAACAATGATTTTTGGTTTTGGATTTAGACTTTCGTACAATGCTTTAGTTTTGTTTGTGGTTGAGTGGTTGTATGTTGGTTTAATGGTATATATTTTTTAAATTTGTGTTTGTACATAATATTGTTGTATATTTTGTGTGAGATGTCAAACCGGAAAGATCCGGCTTGGAAGTATGGGGTTGAGGTTGAATTTGGTGAACGAAAGGCACATAGGTATATCCGTTGCTTTTTTTGTGAGAAAATAATCAAATGGGGGGTGCTTAGGTTCAAAGAGCACCTTGCGGGAACTCATGGGAATGCTGCCTCGTGTGAGAGAGTTAACCCGGAAGTTAGGGATGAAATAAAGGGGTACATAATCGAAACTAGAGATGCCAAAAAGCAAGCTCAACTAGCGCGGGAGGAAAGACTTGATAACTCTATCAACTTCAACTCTCCTCCATCTACAGGAGGTTCAACCTCAACTCCAGTGTCCCAGAGAGGAATCAAAGGGCCAATGGATAGGTTTTTTACAAATGTTAATGAGGATGATGTGCAGATAGAGCGAGAGAGACCATCTATAGGAAGTGAGAAGGAAGCACGCTATCAAACGTGTTTGGACATTAGTAGATTTTTTTTTTTAGAATGTGATAGCATTTAATGTTACCCAAAGTCCTTCGTTCATAAATATGTGTCGATCAATTGGCAATTATGGGCATGGTTTAAAGCCTCCTACACCACATGAGATTCGCACTAACTTTTTGAATAACGAAGTAGCCAACACGGTAGCTATTGTTGATGACATAAAGAAGACATGGCTAGAGACAGGGGTGTCAACAATGTCAGATGGTTGGAAAGATGTAAGAGGAAGGCAATTGGTGAACTTTCTACTGAACAATCCGCATGGTACAGTATTTTTGAAATCAATTGATGTAAGTGATGTGGTGAAAGATGCAAAGTTATTGTTTAAGCTACTAGATGATGTAGTTGAAGAAGTTGGTGAAGATCTTGTTGTTCAAGTAATGACCGATAATGCGTCCAACTATAAAAAAGCTGGTGAAATGTTGATGGAAAAGAGGAAACGCCTATGGTGGACGCCCTGTGCTGCTCATTGTATTGATTTAATGCTTGAAAAAATTGGAAAACTTCCACAACACAAAAATGCCTTATTAAAAGCAAAGAAGGTAAATATCAATTTTAGTAATATATATTTTTTTTACCTCAATTATTTTCCAGTTATTAATATTTTTATTATTGTTCTATTATAGGTGAGTAATTTTATCTATAATCATGGGTGGGTGTTGGTCTTGATGAGGAGCCATACGAAGAAAGATTTGGTTCGTCCTGCTCCTACAAGATTTACGACTGCATACTTGACTTTACAAAGTATGTACAGTTTGAAAACACCATTGCAGCAAATGTTCATTTCAGAAGAATGGCGGGAGAGTAGTTGGGCTAAAAAACCGAAGGGAAAAGCAATTAAAAGAATTATATTGATGGATGAGAGCTTTTGGTATTGTATGTCTTATGCACTAAAGACAACTAAGCCCATTGTGAATGTGTTGAGGATGGTGGATTCTAAAAAGGTTCCTGCAATGGGATCCATTTATAGTGTCATTGATAAAGCTAAGGAGGAAATAGCCAAAACCTTTGAAAATGATTTAGGAGCTTACAAGGAAATATGGGATATTATTGATAACAATGGGAGTTTCAGTTGCATCGCCATTTGCATGCAACTGCTTACTTTTTGAATCCCCAAATCCATTACAGTGAAAATCCTTTAAAGCATCCAGAGATTGAATGGGGGGTCATTATGTGCGTGGAGAAACTTTTTACCAATGAGATAGATTAAGTTAGGGCTCATTGCCAAATGGATGACTATAGGCAGAAAAGAGGGATGTTTGGATATACATTGGCAAAGAATACCGTGAACAAACGTAGCCCTGGTATGTGAAGTTATCATTTATCATTATTAATTTGCTTATGAAATTTGTTGTATTCTCCTAATTTCTAAATGATTATTTGTAGTTGATTGGTGGCTTGTATTTGGAGCTGACACCCCTGAACTGAAGTCTTTTGCTGTGAGGATTTTAAGTCTCACTTGCTCGTCCTCCGCTTGTGAGTGGAATTGGAGTGCATTCAATATGGTATATCTTCGAATTCTCAATACGATATATACTAATTTAATTTTTCTTTAATAATCATTTTCCTTAAACATTTGTATAGGTTCATACAAAGAAGAGAAATCGATTGGAAACCAAGAGATTGAATGATTTGGCATACATCATGTACAATAGAAGACTACAACATAGATACTTGAAGAAACGGGCACTAAAAGATGATGAGGACCCATTGGTTATTAGTGATGGTGTGCCTTCTGATGATGAATGGGTGAATAATGAATTCTTTGGAGTTAACATGTGTGAACCAAGTGGTAGCAGAAAACTAGTAAGCTATACGAGAAAGAGAATTAGAGGTAAGTTATTCTATATTCTATAATTAGAGATAAATTTTATTTTAAGTCAACGATATAAACACTAAAATATTATTCTACATTATTTGTTAGACAAAGGAAAGAATATACAAGAAGTGGCTAAAGAACCTGAGTTGGAGGAGAATAAGACTAGTGATGAGGATGATGAAGATGAAACTCTACCTCCAGATTCAACCATGCCTCCATATTTTGATCCAAATTTTAAGCCACTAGATTCAAATGATTCTTTATTTAATTCCCCTAGTGGTTATTAATCATTTGATATTTTGTTTGTTAAGATTTTATATGATTGATTTTATGTGTTAGGATGATATGGATGATCCATAATTGTTGTGTTTGTTCTATATTGTTTGACAGTTATGGTTCTAATATTGCTTTTCACTACATTTTATATTGTTATGAATGTTTTATATAATAGGTTTTTGTTTTTCAAATTTTTTTGAATTTTTTTCTTTTGGAGTTGAGGTGGTCTTGAGGCTACCGCCTCGCCTTGCGAAGGCTCTACCGTCTCATTCCGCCTTTCGCCTTTTAAAACAATGGTTTTAGTAGAGAACACTATGAGAGGCAACGTGTAACACGAGTCTCAACCCCTCAGTGCAGCATTGAGGTTACTTATTTGTTTTTGTTTATTCTCAGTTTTTTTATTAATAAAAGTCCCTATCATTCTAATATAATTTTCTTGTTATTGTTCTCATATTCTCTTGTTAGCGATGGTCTTAACAATCAATATATATATATATATATATATTTAAAATCACTTTATTTCATAATCATATAGTGTGTCAATCAAGGAAATAAAATCCAACTTATTCAAATTAGGAACCAAATCACTTCGAATAGAAAGAAATTCAACTTATTTCTTTCTATTAGAAGTGATTTAGTTCCAAATTTGAATAAGTTAGGCGCCTCACACCAATTAAAGATGTGGCTAACTCATTTGAATGAGGCAGCTGCCTTAGCTTGAGTCAAACCAACTCGGGCTGAGGCAAGTCTGGTGCAGCAAACCACTATTTCTGCTGCACTAGACTTTTTTTCCTTTAATTATAAAACAATTTTTTTTAATTAAAAAAGGGAAACAGCAGACCTGCTTCTGCCGCATCAAACCTTTAAAAAAAAAACATTTGTTTAATTAAAGAAAAGAAAAAGATGCATTGCAGCAGCAACAGGGCACCAGACCTGTTTTGTTTTTGTAAAGATCTTCCTAATTTAATTAATATAGACACACACACTAAGCAGCCTCTAAACAATTATTAGTCAACAAAACCTAAAAATATTAAACCTTCCAAAGTCAAAACTGCCCTTCCAAACTGTATAAAACATAAACCTTCATTAAACCCCCTTTCAGACTGAGGCGCCAGCCTCGACCTCGTCAAGGCGGCCGCCTCACCTTGTTGGAGGTTCACCGTCTCTAACTGCTTTTCGCATTTTAAAATGTTGATCATAAAGAAATGGAAATTGCTCGTAAAAACATTATTCTTAAACAGTTATAATCTAAAATATATTATTTTCTATTCGTAAACATAAAAATCTAGTTGTTTTTTCCTCCAACTTTCCACTCTGTGCAGAGCAAGTTAAAAATTAAACCTGCAGCCTGCAGCTTAACTTTGACCTTCTCCAAAAGTTAATTAGAAAGTTCAGGGTAAAATTTAGCCTGTTGTGTGGTTAAGGAAAGTTTAAGTCCCATTGCATTAACAATTAAGAATTCTCCTCGCTAAGTGATTACTATTAAATTTGCATGTAGCATATTCTCCATTGAAACTACATGGAAGGTCAGAGGTTGAACCTGCTTACATGGACGCAAAATGAAGTTTATCCCTTCAGATAACCAAGGGGACAATGTTATCGAAATATAAGTATATTACTATCAAATATATTAATTCAACTACACAGTTCATGTACTTCCCAGGAAGATGAAACTGTTTAACCGTAAATTGTTTATATTCCAGAATACCAAAAATGACAACACAACAAAAAAAATGATCTGATTTTTTTTTTTTTTGAAAGGAAAAATGATCTGATTTAATAACATGCAACTGCAAGATGAATTGCATACCAGTCAAATTGATTATCTTACATTTCCTTGGCCTAAAGAGAATCATGATTATACGTAACTCAATCCAATTACAACATTAATTGTACTAAAGCAAGTTAAATGTGATTAAGAAACACTGACCTGAGTTTCTGCACGAAGGTCAGTATATGGGACAACACCAGTAAGCAGCTCACTGCAAAAGAAATGTAACATTTCTTATAATTTCTAATTGGAAAAGTTACTAAGAACTCATGCAACATTAATGTTCAACATGTAAAAACCAATCTATAAACCACACACAGTGTGAGAGACCAATAACCCAGTGACTCCTTTTTACTATTTAAACATCCTAAACTGTTCCATTCAGTTACATAACTGAGACTGATAAAGAACAAAAACAGATACATCTAGATTTATATATGTTTCTGAAATACTTTTGAGGGGTAGGATTTCCCAAAATAATGCAGTTGTACTGTCCTCATTCCAAACTTGGTTGTATAATGACTGCAATCATTGATATGGGAACAATCAAGCTTCCTTTGTGGGGCATGACAAGGAGGTGTCTTTACCTAAATCAAATTATGGCCTATAACATGAAAACATCAAATAAATAAAAGTATGTTCTGTTTCATGTGATAAGGAACTAAGAATAAATTCATCGAATGGGTGAAACACACCAAAAAATACAAATTATAGAGATTGGGGAGGGAGGAATGTTTTAACAACCCATAAGTTTATCTGGAAAAAGCTCTGATAAATAATAAGCACTGTTATTGACAAACAGGTAAATATCTTAATCACCCTGACATCTATTTCTTCTAACGATCCATCAATTATTTGAAACAATGTCATTTAGCCGTGTCTATTATTTTAAACTAGTTGACAAATGAAAGTAATAAAACCAAAATATATAAAATATCAAATAGGGATTTCATTAGTGAAAGGAAGTTGCAAACTTGCAATAAGTTATTCATTCCAAGAAACAAACAGAAATTTCAAAAACACAATTGCACCACACTTTTATCCCTTCTGTCAACTTGACAGTAACCTTTTCGGTTAAGAGTATTGGCACAAATCAAACAACCATCCCAAATCCTTACTTGATTGATATTCCAAAGCTGTAGACATCTGATTTTTCAGTGTGAATTTCTTTCTTCAAAATTTCAGGAGCCATATAGATGAGTGTGCCAACCATGTTCTTTTTATGGAAACCACCAGTTGGCTTGCCAGATGATCTCCAATTCTGAAAAGAAACCTCTTTGAGATTTGTTTTGTATTCAGCCAAACCAAAGTCTGCTAGGTACGGATAATGGTTTCTGTCGAGCTGCATGACATGTATGTAATTAAATTTTTGAAGCTTATCTCTTCTCTATTCAAATTACTTACTCATGGTCCGCAATAAAAAAGACAAAACAGACCAGCCAAGAAAATCAGGAGATTATGGGGGAAAGATTACTAGAACATTTGCTGGTTTCACATCCCTATGTACAATCCCGAGATTATGCAGATATTGCAAAGCCTTTGCTGTATGAGAAAAATAGCAGAAGAGGGCAAACAATATAAAATCATCCGCCAAAATCATAATTAAACACGTAATTGACAGACAAATGAATATCTGATAAGCAACAACGAATTTGCAGGGCCAATCATATTGACAAAAAAATTATAAAATGGTAAAACTATCACCCATTAACCAAACAAAAACATAATATGACCACGAGATTAGAAGATCAGCACGGTTTAGAGCCCACCTCTCCCGACTCCAATTTGAACTATAAATGTCTGAGCATGCAAAGTACAACAGCCTGAGGTTAATAGATTATTGCTTCTGCCTGACTGTCATTTTGGTCATTCTACTTCACGAGCTACCCTTATTTTCCATCTATGAAGTCTTTACAATATGGTCTCATTCATCAAAGAAAGAATCTTTCAAATTTGGTAATTATTCATCAAAATAATCTACAATTCTGTACCATCATGAGGTAAATCGTTAAGGCATTTAATAGCCTTACTTTATGCAGCATATTGTACCAACAAATAATAACCCTGTAAGATGTTGATAGCTTTGGGGTCTCAAGTCTGCTAATACAAGTTAATTACCAAGTCAAACGCTACCAAATAATGTTCATATAAAAACAACTTCATTCATTTCATATAATATAATTGTCCCAAATCTAGATTTTCTTCTTAAACCATCAGTGAACAAAAGTGACACATTCTCATGCTACATTAATTCTTTCTATTCAAACCCTGATTTCAGACACAAATTGCCATTTCCTCATAATATGTATAATAACTTGGAGCTATCAGCTATGCTATAAAAAATGTGTTGAACATAAACAATGTGGAAACTTTACCTAAGTGAACAGCAATCATAAGCACCTGATCAATACTCGGATTCCACTCTTCCACATGTAACTTCTCCCCAAGATTTTTTGACTCATAGAATTCGAAGAAAAGCATGTAATTAGGCGGCTTGGCATGCGCCGCCACCAGTTTGGCCAATCCAGGATGATCCAGCTGGCTAATTTCAATACAAACATTAGAAAACTAGACAAGGGGGGTGGGTGGGGGTTGGGTTTGGGTGGTAGCTTACTGGTTGAGTAAAATTATCTATCAATAACAACTCTTGGATGTTCTTCAATAATCAGTCTTACAACCAATCCAAGGGTTGTTATTGATAGATAATCTTAGTCAACCAGTAAATAAGTCAAACCGTGCATATATATATACATCCAAGGGTTGTTATTGATGTAACCTTAGCCAACCAGTCAAACCCACACACACACACACAAAGACAGCTAAAGAGAGAACAACCATAAGAGCTGCAATTGCTGATGGAACTTGTCAAGATCATGAGAAGTGGACAACACTGGTTTCTTGACAGCAACCTTCCTTCCATCCAAAATGGCTTCATAAACAATACTCTCAGCCCCTAAAACACACACCCCAAAAGAAAAAATGAAACTCAAAAAACAACAAGAAATGATAAGAAATTAAAAGGGCAACACAAACACTTGCATTTGTAATCGGAAAATATTATAAAAGAAAGAGTTGTGGGGTGTGATTGTTTACCTCTGGCAATTGGGGAGAGAAGAGTGTAAGAAGACGGAGCCAAGCGAAGAGGGATTGAAGAGCTGGTGCAGCACCCTCTAATGCATGTGTTTGGCTCCACAATCTCCAGGCCCATCTCTCTCTCTCTCTGTCTCTCACAGAACAGATCTGAGTACAGGATTTTGAAGACAGTTGAGACACAGAGGAGTCTCCGTACGAGATTGAAGTTTCCGTTACCTCTTTCGTTTGTTTTATTAGGGTTAATTGCAATGTGGCCCATAGGTTTCCTTTGTTTAATTTTCTTTCCTTAATTGATTGTATATGCTTTAATGACACTGATGTGTAGGTTTGAACCACCTACAATTATATCATATGATATAAATTACTAATGATGTCAACATATGCTCTAACCGCTTAATATTATATCATATAATACGAAATACTAATCATGTTAATGTTCAGTTATGATGCTGTAGTAATCTAGTCAAATGCTTGTTTAGCATTGTTTTGTTTTTAAAAATGTATTCAATCTAGACTTTTTAAGACTTTTAAGCTGTATTTGCAATGTCGGATTTGAGATGAGTTTGAGATTCATAATATTTCAAACTCTCAAATCTTACATTTAAAGAGGCTAACTTGAAAATAAAAATTCAATTTTATCTTTATTTCAATTTCATTATTATGGAAATATTCATTCTTAAGCTTCACCATAGAATTCAACGAGATTGGATTTAAGACTCTCATTAATTGCACTTCACTCTTTTTTCTCTTTCTTCTACCAACCCTATTTTCTATTTCTTCTATCAACCCAATCTCCAAAATTAATATTTATTTACTCAGACTTTAAAATAATATAACCCTAAAAAAATCAATATAACTTTTTAGAAAAATGATTTATAAGTTAGGTTCTATAATAGGATAATTAAATTAATTGTGTTTCAATCCAATCTTAACCTACATTTTGGTGTTTAAAAGTAATCTCTATATTTAAATTAATAAAATATTTTTCTCTCTTTTTTTCAAAATTTTTATAAAATTAATTTTCAAAATACTTTTAAGTGTATAATAAAGTATTTAAATTAATTTTATTTCAATTCAATCTCAACTTATATGAAATATAATATGATATAATTTGAACTCAATCTCAAGTTCAACTAAACATAAGACAGTAGTTTCTTAATCCAATTCAATCAAATCAAATCAAATCCATTTCATTTTAATATAATCTATTGCATTTTATTTCAATCTCGCATGCTAATCGTAGGTTTAGGTTATGTTTGGTACGAAGGAAATAAGGTGGGATTGGGATTAATTTTTTTCCACCCTCCCACATCCCATGTTTGAAGCAGTTTGGAGCAGGAAAGTGAATATATTTTTTCATTCTCGGGCCACTTTCATTCCCAATCAACGTGAGAAATAGAAACCTAAGCTCAACCGTAGGTTTCCACTTTCCTGCGTTGATAGGAATCCATTTTGCTTTTTCTTTTTTAGTCCATCCTCTCTCATCAAACGACCACAAATCAATCTCTCTCTCCATATAACTCTTCCTTTCTCTCTCATCTCCACCACACCCATTTACCACCATCACAAACCACTCTTCGTCTCTCTCAACTCTTTTTCCATTCATTGCGACGAACCAACAGTGACAATTGTCTTCCTCTCTACTCTCTGTCCTTCGTCTTTCTCTCCTTCCTTTCTCTTGCTCTTTCTCTCCTCGTCGTCTTTTTCACCTTCATCCCTACCTTTCAATCTTCATTTTTTTTTTAATGAGTTTGTTCTGGGATCATCAAACTCAAAACCATATGATTTTGGGTTCGATGAACCTATAACCTAAAGTTTTAGGTCCCAAACGAACCCATTGAACCCAGCTGGTTCTAGGTTCGATTAAACCCAAAACCAGAGATGGTGTGTGTTTGTATGTTTTAGTGATGAACTAGATGATGTTGATTTTATGTTTTTGTTTTGATTTTTTACAGTTGATTTGGTGGAGGGATGATGCTGATGGAAGATGATATGGGTTTTGTCATTTTGGGTGTTGATTTGGATGTTTTTGATGATGTTGAAGACGGTCGTCAATTGGTGGAAAGATGAAGTTGTTTTAATTTGGTGGAAGGATGATTGTTGTTTTGATTTTTAAAATTAATTTTAAGTATATTATAAAATGTTTAAATTAATTTTATTCTAATCCAATCTCAACCTACAGTAAATACAATATAGTATAATTTTAATTAAATCCTAAATTTTATCAAATATAGAACAATAAATTTTTAATCCAATTTATTTCATTCTAATCCCACATGTCAAATATAGCCTTATGAATAAAAATGTTTGGGTGTCGTTAATTCAAACTTTTTAAGAGTCTATGAAAGTCAAGAATGTATTATTCAATTTATCAATGACATTCATAAATTTTTGTATATAATTTTTTTTTTTTTTAATTTTATCTTCCATTCCTCCCAAAAACTTTGATAGACTTTTGGTGGGAATAGTAAATCAAACCTCTTTCTCATATTTGAACTTCTCCAAGCTTATAATAGTCATGGTAAATATATTCATAAAACTCCTTATAAACATTCTTTATTTTTATAAATTGTAACTAACACATTACAATATTTTTCTTTTTCCAAGTTTTTTTTTTTTTCTTTTGGGTATGCATGTACAATCTAGTAGTATTACTAACGGGCTCATTTTTCTCTATGATTTTGTTTTTTCAAATTTTGTATGATGCAAATCAAGGGCATTTTCGTCTTTTAACAAGTTAAAACAACAACGTCAACTAAACGGGGCACGGGCCGAAAGAACCCATGGGGCACGCAAGCCCATTAAATGCGTGAACAGCGGATCATAAACTTGGCCGTTAAGCAGACGCCAACCAACATTCAAAACCACTTGCAAATCACGCAAACGCCACACAACGTCCAATCCAATCCAAGAATCATGAATCGGTCTCTGTTACTATCGACGACTCTTGTTGCGTTTCTGGTCTGTACCGGCTGGCTCACTGAACGGGCTCTCTCCACCCACGACGACAATCCCATCAAGATGAAGCTGGGCGGCGTCCACGACTGCAAGGGTTATCAAAACTCCGCCGAAATCGAAACCCTCGCTCGATTCGCTGTTCAGGAACACAACAAGAAACAGGTCCCCCTTCTTGTTTTCGCTACTTCTTAACTCAATTAGTGTTTGCTAATTGTACTTTTTTTCTTAGTTTGTTCAATCACTCTCTGATTTTATTTTATTAGATTTTGATATATGAGAAGGTCAACTAATCAAAACTGGAAAATTTTGAAATATAGCTTGTGATTTCTGTAATTCTATGGGTTCCTTTTTGTAGTTAGAGTTGCTATAAAGTGATGTTACGTTTTAAGAAAAAAATCTTGAAAATCCAATAAAATAGAAAATAATATCGCTGAATCTCATTTTTTAACAAAAAAAAAAAAAAAAAAAAGAATGATTTTACATTAGTTTTATTTTCAGGGGTATCTTGATAATATCCCTTACATGTGTAATTTAAGGGGATTTAACATTAGTTAGAGTTTCTATAAAGTGATATCACATCTAAGGAAAAAATCGGGAAAACCCTTTAAAATGGAAAATAATATAACTGGACCTCATTTTTTAACATAAAAGGAAGTGATTTTACATTAGTATTATTTTTAGGGAGTATTTTGATGATAAACCTTACATCAAATTTTTACATGTTGGATTTTTGTAACGGAATAAGTTTTGGGTGGTGCAGAATACGCTTCTTGAGTTTGCGAGGGTGTTGAAGGCGAAGGAGCAGGTTGTTGCGGGCACGTTGTACTACCTTACTTTGGAAGCAGTTGATGCTGGCAAGAAGAAGACATATGAAGCCAAGGTGTGGGTGAAGCCATGGATGAATTTTAAGCAGTTGCAGGAGTTCAAACATGCTGAGGATGGCTCTTCCTTCACTTCTTCAGACCTCGGTGTCAAACGAGGTAATGGGGTGTTTTTGTCACCTGTTTGTTCTGTATGTGCTAGAAAAAAAAAAAAAAATTAGAGAATGTGTTGCTTTTTGCAATTTTTTGTTGAGTTGATTGGTTTAATTGCTTGTTTTTGGATAGCAAGTTGGACTAGAGAAGCTCAGTAGTAACTATTTGTCCCTCTTATGTTCAGAATTATACATTTTGATATTTTTTTTTAATAGTTTTGTAAATTTATAGGAACTGTTGAGTCGCTTTAAACATATTTCATGAAGAATTGTGACTTACCTGGTTGGATGTGGAAAGGAAAGGAATAGTTCCTATGCGGGACCTAATTAGCTTAAAAGATCCTATTTAAGCTTATTTAAGCTTTATTTCTTGTGTCGTTATGGTTCTCTTCGATTTTTTTATTTATTTTTATTTTTTTTTATGGTTGAAAGAGACTTAATTAGATTTTTGCTGATTTTATTGGATGTGGTGGTGGAAGGATTGTAATGGCATCTGACTTCAGTGACCTCGGTGGAGATTTATTTGGCTTCAATGACCTTAGTTGAGATCTTTCTTTTTTCTTCTAGATGAAAAAAAAAACCATAATATAAGAGCTTAAGCTGTCAATTGCAAGGATTGAAAGTTCAAACATTGTATTATGAGAACCATGGCAGTTGTGTGCAAATAAACTTCACTTTGATCAAATTTGGTGTAGTGTTAACTGTGTTTTTTGTCTGTATAAAGTTACATGATTTAGGTGCTAATATTTTGAGTTCTGTGATGAAGTCAGTGATGGTGGAATGGTATTTAGCTGTTTATTGTTATAAGGGAGCAACAAAAATTATTTTATTAGTCATATTATGGAATGGTAGGCTCTGATAATCAAAATTACTGCATTGTTTTTTAAATTCTTCTCTTTATTTAGTATTTTCTGTACCTTTGTTTGAGGATTGTCAAGCCCCCTGACTGTGTCTTTCTTCTCGGTGTTTCTTCATCTGTTTAATTATGAACTGCAAATATTTGATCCTATCAAAATGAAAAGAGAGAATGGTTAACAAGTGTATTAATTGGCTACAAATTACATGAGATGCCTAATTTTTATATACCATGTTCATGGTTTTGTCTTATTAGTTGTATTGCATAATTTTTTGTTAATGTTCTTTTTGATAGGTCTAAGTGTGAGTATTTTTTTTTTTTTGGGAGGCAGAAGTGTGAGTGATTTTGGTATTATGGATTTCACATAGACGTAGTGGTCAACTTTCTTTTGAGGTGATTGGCTCTTGACTGTGTGGAATGGCATTTTCAGTTGGTGCTATCAACTGCATTAATATGCAGACCAAGTCATTTTTATAAAGAATTTTCTGTTGTTTAAAATGAATAAAATAACTAAAGAGAGAAGAGAATGAGTGCTCTGCTTTTGCTGAAGAGTTTTCTCAATCAAACTCAATGGTCCATGTTCTTTTCCATCAGCCAAAAGCATTACTGCCGTCCATTTAAAACATAATTTGAGGAGCTGTTTGCTCTTAAAGCTAAGTGTAATTGTGATGAAGACATGTTGCACTTCTATATGGCTTGTACTATGACATGGCATCTTTTTCTCTCATTTATGTTATTGCTAGAGAAATTTATTTAGTGCCGATTAATCTGGTCATTAGACAAATTAGAAAGAGCAAGGAAAGGAGAGGTCTAGTAATTAATTGTACCATTTTGTAACTCAGATGGCTTTGGACTAGAATGGCGATCAGTGCCAACGAATGATCTAGTGATCCTAAATGCAGCAAATCATGCTGTTAAGTCCATCCAGCAGAAGTCCAACTCATTGTTTCCATATGAACTTTTAGAGATCCTTCAAGCGAAGGCCAAGGTCGGCATTTCATGTGAATTGCACTAACCGTATCTCTGGATCATATTCATCTCAAGTTTTGCCTCTTAATCACATTCTATATTCTTATGTATTGATTAAATTTATTGCTTTTCCACTTTTTTACCTGTTGACCTCCAATCTAGATTCTACATGTAGTGTCTGTCCAATAATATAAGTTTGTGTGTACTGAAATAGTTTTAGTTAATGCAGATCCTTGAAGATTATGCCACATACATCTTGCATCTGAAGTTGAGGCGGGGAAGTAAAGAAGAGAAGTTCTGGGTTGAAGTTATTAAGAACAGTGAAGGGAAGTTTCTTTTAAATTAGATGGATAACTTATACTCCTGACTTTAGTGATTATGTGAATATATTAAATGTGTGGATTATGGTTGTTGTCTAATACATATGATGAGTAGAATAAGTACCCCAACTCAACAACTATGCTTTTCTGTGTAAATATGTATTAACAATATCTACTACACAATATATGTGATGGTATGGATTGAATCATAGTTGCCTCCTTGTCCTGTTGTTTGTAGATGTAGAAATTCTAGTTTGCATCTTCTACCTGTCTCATATTATGTGTTACTCTTTAATCATTTTTTAATTAAGTGTCTTGGAATTTTTCAGATCATAATGTTTTGCTTTCTTCAATTAGATCAATATATGCAAATTGGTCAAAAACTAAACATACAACTAACAGTTGGTTGGTCAGTTGGAATCTTGAACCTATACTTTTCCCTGAGTTAGAACTTTTTGTAGGATTTTTCAATTAGTCTTAGGCGATCTACGGCATAGTAGATTTTGTAATGGTTAATAATGCAGCTGGAAGGTCATCAATAGGAATCAGATTTTAACCAGAAAATAAGTTAAAGGAGAATGTATACTGAATTTTAGGCCCAGTATAGCTAGTATAATAGCTTGACTCTCCAGTTGGGTATCACTAGTATCATGGAGTTGTTCAGGTTATAGGATTTTGGCTTTTGTTCAGTTAGATCAATAGATACAAACTGGAAAAAGGGCAATTAAAAGTTGGTTTGACCAGTTGGAGTGCTAGACCTGGACCTTTGCTTTTGTTTTAGCAGAAATATCTTATATGATTTCTCAACTGGTTATTTATTAATTTATTTTATGTTTTCAAAGAAGTACTCAACTGATCTTAGGAAATCTATAGGCAAATAGATTTTGTAATTGTTAAAAATACAGTTGGAAAAGGTATCAATTAAGGAATCAGATTGTAACCAAAGTTGAAGGTGAAAGAGAGAATGTAGACTGAACTTGACCCAGTAGCGCTAGTAAAACAGCTTGGCCCTTCCATTTGGCAGCCATTGTTACGCAAGTTATGCTTGCTCAGACTTCAATTAGATTTTATAATTTTATTTAGGAGAGAAGCATTTGGGATGTGTCAACAATGCTTGCCACTCAGTATGTCACATAGCAAAATTATAAATCCAATCACAGATGACTATATTATATTTACATGTTTTAATGAGCGGGGTCAGTGCCAGTCAAGTTTTTCACTTCAGTTGCACCTTTCTGTCCTTGGCAAACAGCTTATTTTACATGTTCAAAAAGTATTCAAAGTCCAAATACTGTAACATAGTAGAGAAGTGATAGTAAATTCATTGCTAATTAACAAACAAAATTCTATACCACTTACACATAAAATGATAGTGTCTTATTGGCCATCTTTTGGGCCAACATATCTTTTAAAAACATATCATCTCAATCAAGTTTGGAAGTACTAAAACTCTAAAGAGGAGGTAAAGTAGGCAACAAATGCCAAAGGGAAAAATTAGATATCAACAGCCACACGTTTGTACAAGTGCGAAGGCAGCCTGGGAGTGGCCACGGCTTGTACTGGGGTCCGCATGTAAGTGACCAATCCGGGATTTTCTGACATGTCAATTTCCTCTGGCTTCACACCCTCTGGTGGTGCCCAAGTAAAATGGTGCAATAAGTGACCCAACATAGATGTGACCAAATTTATACCAAGCTGTGCACCAGGGCACACCCTTCTTCCGGCCCCGAATGGCAATAGGCGAAAATCGTGACCCTTCATGTCGACATCCTCCTCGAAGAATCGCTCTGGCCGGAACTCAAGTGGGTCCTTCCAGACCGCCGGATCACGAGCTATGGCCCACACGTTGACATGAACATTTGATCCCTTGGGAATGTCATATCCACCTATTTTGACATTAGCATTGGCTCGGTGAGGAAGCATTAGAGGAGTTGGGGGGTGCAACCTCAGACCTTCCTTGGCAAGAGCTTGCAAGTATGGAAGGTTTGCGAAATCAGATTCTGTCATTACACGTTCGAACCCAATCACGCGGTCTAGCTCCTCTTGTACCTTTTGTTGCACCCTTGGGTTCTTGATCACCTCAGCCATTGCCCACTCTACTGTTATTGCAGTTGTGTCCATGCCTGCAGTGATCATGTCCTGTGCACATCACCAAACACACCCAATTAACCCTCCACAATCTTGGTATACAGGTTTCTTTAGAGCTAGACTATAACTCAACAAAGGAAAGCCAACTGGAATCTAAACTTACCCAAAGAAGTCCAATAATGGTGTCTTCACTGAGGTCATACTTTTCTTGCAATGTAAGCAAAGCATCAACAAAATGTTGCTTGGCACCGCCGCTCATCTGGCGTGCAAGGGTGTGCTCTTCCATGATAGCTCTGGTGAGACGGTCTCTTCGTGCACCATGCTTGGCAAAAGCCTCTTCCTCTAATGGGAACATCCAGCGAAGCCAAGGGATGTGCTCTGCCATGGCCAGCGATGCACCAAGCTTGAGCCCATTGGACACTATTGCCTTGAATTCTACCCCTTGCTCATCTATTATACCTTCAGAGTTCACAAATCTCTTCCCAAAAGCCAGCCTTGTTATGTTGTTGAATGCCACTGCTCCCAAATACTTCTTCACCAGCACAGTTTTCCCATTATTTCCTGCACAAAGATAGTGCATGCAAAATCAATTAGCATTCCAAATATATTTTCTCTTGACTGTGTGACACTGAATTAGATTACTATCGGAATTAACTGAAATAAAACTCGAAAGGATAGTCCGGAATTCTCCTATCAAAAAACGAAAGGACTGCCTATATAAAGGTAGGAAAATTACCCACATAAGGGATGAGAGATAAGTAGAGCCCGTCACTTTTAAGATGAAAGACAGGTGAGAAAGGTTTAACCACCAAACCAATCCACTTTCTCAATTAGCATTTCATATATGCACATATATAAACACAATTATATATGGCTTCATTTCCAATTACCATAAACAAGTTTAGTCAAACGTTCTACTTATGTGTTAAAGAAATATTTGAAGTATATGTTTAGGTTACAAATCTCATGTATACAATTTTATTTTCAAAACATTGTCTATCGACTTAAGCTTTTATGTTGCATAGTTATTAAATACTATCTTTTAATAATTCGAAAATTATTCCTGGACATGTTGTTGATGAATTTTTTTTTTCTATCCTTCCAATGGGCAAGTACACCTAATTACAATAATGGCAGCAGCGACGAAACGGTTGTATCTACATGTGAACTCAAACCTAATTAATTATTTCTTGCACCAATTTAATAAATGTCAAATTTTAAAAGAAAAAGATAAAGAAAGGTAGCAACGGACATATATAAATGCTTCATACTGACAACCAAAAATTGTTAGCTTATAATTGCTGGCAGTTAAGAATCACTAAAAGTAATAGATTTATCAAGTATCTCGTTTGCACTTCAAATTCTTAGATCTGTCATTAACTAATATAATTGTAACAGAAATTTAATAACATTGTAATGTTTGAGAATCTTTGATTTTTTCTATTTTTGTAAGAATGTTTAAATTTGAGTTGAGTTGATGCTCTTTGTTCTTATCAAGTGAATTATATCCATTTAACTTCTAAATTTTTTAGTAAGTCTGTGAACAAAGAATATAATACATATTGAAAACATTGAATAACTTATTTTAAAACTAAAATAAATAAATAATATATATATATTTTTTTTTCACGTCATGATGTGGTTGATCCGGTGGCCTCACATTTACATCTTGAAATTATAAATTCAAGTCATATTCCCTTTTTTCAAATCCAAATGAATTATAATTGACAATTCTATCAAATAGCTTATAATTTATCAGATCTTATAATTATATTATTGAAAGACAAATAAATGCACAGATAATATAGGTACATATGGGACAAAATATGAGTTGGCAATTCGATTACCTATTCATCACCTACTTCTAATTTAAGATCATCGCTAGAAAATCCACACAAGTCAAACGCTTTTTAATATTTAACTTTTTTTTGAACTGTTAAACATTGAATCTTATGAATCTTTACAGTAATGATACAATTTAAGACAACAAGAAAACGTGATGGTTTGAAAAACGCAAAAGAAATAGATGACCAAGTCAAGAAAATGAGGCTCAGAAATTTTTTCAAAAAAATATATTGTTCACCAACCCGTTTCAGTCAACTTCATGCGAATGTTGCACGACGGTGAAGAAGCCTATACGACTCCACATGTACAGTAGTCAAAATCATTAAAAAATCATTTTTGTTTCTAATGCTTTTAAATATAATACTGATATAAATCATACAGTGATCCAATTTTGACCAGACAAATGTCCGGTTACCACACAAATACCAAAACCACACGGCCATAGATCGGAAAAACAAATATTAAACAACAAATGTAATTAAAAAGCCTTTGCTTTGTTTGTTAGCGCAGTTAAATTTCCTATATCACAAAATTTGCAAGGAGGAAATTGGGCTGTTGCCATCGTCGGTAAACGCCACAGCCCCAGTATCTTATGATATGAGTTCTACACTCATCAATAATATTATTTTCATTAATTTACTGTGGGTAGATTTCTTCGTATAGAAGTAATTCTTCTGACCGTATCATCAGTATCCTATCTCGATTAATTTCGGTAATCCTCTAAACCTGATTCCAATAATAAAAAATGAAAAAGGCAAGGAGAGGTTTTTTTACCAAACTTGGGCACAAAATTATTGAGCAAATATATCAGATTAATTACATGCATCCGTTTATAGTCATTACATATAGAATCTAGATTACCTCCTATACTCATTTATTTATTTTATAATTTTCTTTCTGTATTTTTCAAATATAGCATATTATCGTTAACTCTTTTAGTTCGAGCATGTCTCGGAATTTTAATGCAAAAAAGTTAATATAAAAACGAACCAATAAGAAGTGGAGAAGAAAAAAGAAACGTACGAGGATCGGTGCAATCTTTGAAAATGGACTCAACCATGGCGGTGACTTCATCTTCTCTGATAGGTCTGAGACTCTCCAGCCTCCTGGGAGTGAAAAGCTCCAGTGTACAAACTTTTCTAACCTTGACGTAGTGCGGCCCGTAGTCCGCCCATATAAGATCCTTGCCATCTCTACTAAACTTGGCAGCCGACCGGCTCCTGTGGCGATCAGCCAATTGTTGGTCATGTTCCTTCAGCACTTCCTTTGCCAATTCCGTGTTGGACACGATAACGTTCAGGATCGAACCGAACCAAACCGAAATGATCGGCCCGTAGGCCTGCGCCCATTCGGCGAAGCACCGGAACCTCACCGGCTTGATGTCGTAGAGGTTTCCGACGATCGGCCAGGGGCGGGGCCGGGCGGCAGCTTGAACCTCAGGCGTTGGTAGAGTTTGTATGCGAGCAAAACGAAGAGGGTTGATGCAAGCACCACAAGGAGAGCCATGTTTTTGTTGGCGTTGTTGGCAAATGGGGTGGTGGAGTGTGTCGATATAATATAATGTGAGAGGGAGTTGGTGACTGATTTGTTTTACGTGGGTTTGGAAATTTCATGAGAAAGGTCACCCGTCAAAGCATGTAATAGGTTTCAACGACCACTGAAAGTGATCCACCTCGGCACATGGTTTTCAAATCAGGGTGCTCTTGATTTTAATTTCATATTCTGATTTTTTATGGCAAATACAGAGCCATGTTTACTAATAAGGAATGAAGCCAGGATTAAACTTTTTTTCCTCGTAAGAATCTCTGAGTAGTAAACATGCCAAAAGAATTGAAAAACTACTAAACACTGCACTTCGAAGTAACAAACATGGAGAAAAAACAAGAAGTAAATTTCAATCATTAAGGACACATGTTACCGAATTTATTGCGTTCAATACAATAATCAACATAGTATGGAATCCTAATTCTTAAATTTATTGATGTACATATATATTTCATCCGTTAAAATTATATCATGTAGCATAATAGTTTAGTTACGAAAATGTTATATATATCACATATCTTGTATTTTATTTAGAGCAATATTAGACTATTCGAATATTTTGTCAAAATGATATGACATGTGAGTTGTCAAAATTTTATAAATCATAAGATTATATGATAATTAATAGTATCATTACAACTCACATGTTACATCATTTGAGATGAATTTAAACAAAATATTTAAAAAATATAAGATTACTTTTTTATTTATATTTCAATTAATGATGTATCAAATGATGAATGAATATATTTTGAGCGAAATAAAATATCGGTAATATGTATTTACTCATTAATTGATACATCACCGATGCGGATATAAATGGGAATGTATTCGTATACATGAATGTTGATTTACAAGCATGGTAGGTTTTTTCTCCACCAGATGAGAAAGACTGGCCCTCAGATACTGATAACCAATCGTTGTGCCACGTAAGATTGGAGATGCGCGTGGGCAATGTTGTCAGTGGGTGGCTTATTTTATTTTTATTTTTATATATTTTATTTTTATTTTACTCGGCCGTTGTTGGTGAAGTGAGAAACTTTAATCAATATATATATATATATTGAGGAATCAAGGGTTGGTGAGGAGGTGACCAATCCATTGTTGGCTTGGAGATAATCATTATCCACATGTTTGTATACAAACAGAAATGGATGTTTGAGTTTTAAGTCAGACTTGATTTTAGAAAAGGTAAATAAAATTTAATTTCTCACCAACCATGTCTTGACATAAAATAGCAAGAAACCGATATGACATGATTATATTTGAGTACTTGATTACTTAAATTAAATCTTGAACCACTATAGTACATGAATAATTAATTATTTCTATAGATTTGATTATTTTACTGAATTAGACAAGATTATCCATTAACAACAACTCTTAGATTAGTTAATAAGGTCAATCTAAAGGTTATTGATAGATAATTTTACTTAATTAGAGAGGTAATTAAATATTTTATAATATAAATAAATGTAACATGTAAATGATTTTAAAAATAATTGAATAAAAAATTTTGTACTCTAAAAGAATAAATATATATATATATATATTAGTACTTTTTGAAAAACTAAAATTAACTAATCACATAGCTAAGAGTTTTGGCCATGATCATTTTGAATTTAAAAGAAAAATTGTGTAATTGTAAAATAAATAAATAAATAATATTTTAAGAAAAATATTTATAATATAGAATTAAAAATCAAGTAAATTATTTTTTAAACTTAAATCATTATATTAAAAAACAGTTATTAACAGATTTTTATTATTTTTTCAATATTAAAATATATATATTTTTTTACACATATGTTTTAATCAAATATAAAATAAAGATAAATAACTCACCAAACTCAAAATGACTGATGTAGTAAAAAGCCCAAACTAGCCAAACAAGCGTTGCAGTGAAGTAGGACCTTTCATGTTTAATAAGATATGTTTGTGTCATTGTCAAGATTAATAGTAATTAATGTTTGAAATTATAGTTGGAGCGATAATTTCCTTTATGCAATTTGTAAAATGACATGTACATAACATTTGAGTCACTGCAGTTATGAGAATATTTTACTTTAATATCAATCTGACCACACATTATTTTATCCATCCACCGTCTATATTCTATCAAATTTTTAATAAGAATATAAATTAATTCACACATATATAGTAAACTATTTAAACATTATATAATGTGTGCATCAACATTTCATGCTAAAAGTCAGTGGAAAAGAAAATTTATTTGGGTGGCAATGAGGTTATTCAATATACAAGTTACCATACCGTCCACTTTTGCTTGGATCTGATAATATTTTAAGTTTAAATCATTTCTACCATAAGTGTTATGTTATCTCAATAATAATAATAATAATAATAAAAGTTACGATGTTTGCATTTCTAACAAAATGTGTATTTATGAATTTGATAATTCGGAAGTGTCATAATTAATTGTCATAAAAATTATAACTGAAAGCAAGTCTATTCGAAAAGAATAATCAAAATGAGCTCTTGATTTATATACATTAGTTATACAACAAAAAGAATCTCTAAAAATAGTATCTATAAAAAAGGTATAAAAAAAAAAAAAACATATTACATATATTCATTATAATATATTCATTATGATAGAAAGACGAGGACTGTTGAAGAGCAAAGCTACAAGTATGAGACCAGGAGGGCCACTCGGATATATATATATATATATATATATATATGAATAGGATCGGAGGACACAAGTTTTGACACAAATTTTGACACGATTTTATTGACCATTAGATGAAGATGATTTTCATGGTTTAGATTTATTCACACTACTACATACAACTCCATTTTACACTCTACATAAATATTTTCTCTCACCTCTCTCTTCATTATTACATTAGCTCTTTTTCTCTCTTTATTATTACATCATCTTTCTCCTCTCTCTTCATTATTACACTATCTCTCATCTCTCTTATTAATATTGAAATCCCAATATTTAAATTATTTTTTCTCACCCAATCCAATTTTATTTAAAAACTCATCAAGAAAATTACAAAAAAAAAAGCAGCAATTGTTTTTTTTTTTTTAACGTGATAAACTTATTATTTAAATGATGATTTATTTTTTAAAATAGTTTAAACCAAACAATTTTTATTAAGAAAATTTTTACTACCACTAAAAAAAAAAATCTTATTTCAAAAACAATTTCTAATCAAAATAAGTAAAATAGATTTTATTTTTCAAAAACACAAAACACTTAACCAAAAAGTTTTCTTACTAAAGATTGTTTGGTTTAAACTATTTTAAAAAATAAATTATCATTTAAATAATAAATTTATCAAGTTAAAAAAAAAAACAATTGTAACTTTTTTTTTTAAATTTTCTTGATGGGTTTTTAAATATAATTGGATTGGGTAAGAAAAAAATAATTTAAATATTGAGATTTTAATATTAATGGGAGAGATGAGAGATAGTGTAATAATGAAGAGAGAGGTGAGAGAAAACATTTATATAAGTGTAAAATGAAATTGTATGTAGTAGTATGAATAAATATAAACCATTAAAATCCTCCTCATCCAATGGTCAACAAATCATGTCAAAACTTGTATCCCCCGATCCTGCCTATATATTTATTTATTTATTTTTGAAGTTTTATATAAATTATGAATTTTTTTTCATATAAATCCTAAATTTCCTTCTTTGTTCCTTTTGTCAATTATCTCAAGGCATATTTCAGATTATTTATTTAGTCATTTAAGAGTTTTTTTTTCCCCAATAATTATAAGGGAGATTTTCAATTTGGTACATACATTATAGCAAAATATCAGGTTTTTAACTGCAATGCATTTTTATCATGTGGGGTCCCTAATATTTCAAAATCCCATTAATTTCTTCCTTCCATTAATTCACTATTGGTCATACTTAATGGTTTTGGGGGTATTCTTGTCCGTAAACATGAACATGTCAACATATGAATAAAAAATCCTTATAACATAGATTAGATTAATATAAAAAGAAAAATAATAACTTTTAAATCTCCACAATCTACCGTTTGGATGATGAAACTCATTTGTTAGAATTTGCAAAAATAAATCATTGAAATATAAAAAAATGCTAAAAAAAAAAATCAATTGCAGTTAGGATCAAGATTGGATTTCTATCTTCATTTCCGATTGTCATCTTTCTAATGGAGATCCATAATGTTTAAACCTCCATTTTTGCCCAAAGATGGATATTGAATTTCCATCTCTATGCCAGAGTGGAAGTTTGATATAGGTAGAGATGGAGGTCAATCTCTTGCTTAAAGATGTGAAAAAAAGCTGAGGTAAGATCTAAACAAAGGTGACCTCCATCTTTGCTTAGAGATGGAGGTTTGATTTGGGTGTTGTAAGAACAATATTTTATAATTGGTTATATTTGTAACAAAATATTTTTTAAGTGTGCCTTTGTTATCGTGTTTAATATTGATTAGTGTTTAAAATTTGAACTGACATCACTATTAGTCAAGAGACAAAGCTCCACAAAGTAAAATGTAGAAGTTCTTAATTTTCAAAAAGACTTTCGATGAAAACACACATACGTACATTAATTTGCATCTCATTTGATTTAATTTGCACAAAGTGTTTTTCACATTTTTTTAAGACACTTTTTGTTCATAAATTTTTTAAATGATCTAAAAAGTGTTCTACTTGGAAATAAAGTCAATGAAGAGGTATTGCAAGAATTAGTCAAGCAACTACAAGCTAAAAATAGTGAATTTAGTTGTAAGCTTATGTCATTAGATATCGAAGCAAAGAATCTAAATTTTGATAAAGAGATAGTTATCACTTGAATGCAGCAATTCAAAGACATGGTCCCAAATCTCGAAAACAATGGTGAAGATTCTAAGAAAGGGCAAATTACATAAAAATAATGATGTTTAGGTAACTTGTACTTTGATCTCCTAAGATTTCAAAAACTTAGTACAAACCTTTCCTGCCATTAGAGATATGTTAATGAGCTGCTGTTAAATGCCATTGGGTAAGGGTAAAATCATCAAATGACATTATACCTATGAGTATCTAGTATTTTAAAAATTGATATTAATACATATTTTTTAATTTAATTAAAAAATGTGTATATAATTATACAAAATATATATATATAGACACTCAACAAAGCTTGAAGACACTCAACACTCAAGAGCTTCTTCGTCTTATTCACTCAAAACGACGACACCAAGCCAACCAATGACAATAGTGTTGAAACTTTTTTTTTTTTTTTTTTAAATCTCTTTCTTTTCCTCTCCCTCTATCTCCCATCGCTTCTTGGGGGTCTCCTATGATGAAACCGCCGCCACCTTTGAACTTTTGCACTCTCCATCGGATTCATATAGGGCTCCATCTAGGTTTCTAATGGAGACATTCTCCATTGGAGACCACTTGGGTTCTGAGTCTCTATCGAAACTGGTCTCCATTACAAGAGACTTGTCCACCAGTGGGTCTTCGTCGATGATGGAGGCCCATTGTCATTTTTTTTTTAAAATTTTGTTTTTAGTTGTTCTTTTCTCTCTTTTTTTTTTTTTTTTTTTTTTTTTTTGGTTTTGTTTTGGTGAGTTTATGTGATCTGGTTTATGTGAAATTTCTAGTTGATGTTTTTTCTTTAATTAAATTAATATTGGGTTTTAATTCAAAAGTCAGATTTTTTATTATTTTCAATGGATTCCATAAAATAAAATTTTAAGATGTGCTTATCATATATATATATATATGTGTATATATGTGTGTGTGTTTTAATTATTAAATGATGATGTGTTAGCTTATGATTAGATTTAACTGTATAACTTTTTATACTAAACTATAGGTGACACGTACATTGGTCAATAATTTATGTTAAATTGTTGAGGATTGTAAGTAGGGTTAAAATTCTAAATTTGCTAAAACAACTTAAGTAGGGTTAATAATTTATGTTAAATTGTTGAGGGTCAATAATTTATGTTAAACTATAGTTTTTTTTTTTTTTTTTTAAATCTCTTTCTTTTCCTCTCCCTTTATCTCCCATCGCTTCTTGAAGGGTCTCCTATGATGAAACCGCCGCCACCTTTGAACTTTTACACTCTCCATCGGATTCATATAGGGCTCCATCTAGGTTTCTAATGGAGACATTCTCCATTGGAGACCACTTGGGTTCTGAGTCTCTATCGAAACTGGTCTCCATTACAAGAGACTTGTCCACCAGTGGGTCTTCGTCGATGATGGAGGCCCATTGTCATTTTTTTTTTTTTAAATTTTGTTTTTAGTTGTTCTTTTCTCTTTTTTTTTTTTTTTTTTTTTTTTTTTGTTTTTGTTTTGGTGAGTTTATGTGATCTGGTTTATGTGAAATTTCTAGTTGATGTTTTTTCTTTAATTAAATTAATATTGGGTTTTAATTCAAAAGTCAGATTTTTTTTATTATTTTCAATGGATTCCGATAAAATAAAAATTTTAAGACGTGCTTATCATATATATATATATATATATATGTGTGTGTATATATGTGTGTGTGTTTTAATTATTAAATGATGATGTGTTAGCTTATGATTAGATTTAACTGTATAACTTTTTATACTAAACTATAGGTGACACGTACATCGGTCAATAATTTATGTTAAATTGTTGAGGATTGTAAGTAGTGTTAAAATTCTAAATTTGCTAAAACAACTCAAGGGTATTTTCGTCATAAATATTGTCATTCTTATTTTACCAGAAAGTTAACATGGCAATTTTATGCGGTATAACTAAAGTGAAGGGCAATTGGTATTCAAACTTTTCATGTCTTTTAGTCAAGTTTGATTATTAGATTCTTAACCAAAGGAATTAAATCGATCCATTGATGTAACGCTAGGGACAACGGATTGATAATTCTTAAAAGTTCATAATTTCACAACGAATAGGGACTAAATAGGAATTTGTCCTCTTTTTAAACGAATGAGACACAGATGTAGTATGATCATATCACTCACAAAACATCATCTAGAGGTGGGTGAATTTGGTGGGAGTGGAGGTGGAGGGTCAAAACCATTGAGCGAGGAGGGGCCCCATCCATGGTTGGTGGGTGGGTTGGTGAGACGGAGAAATCTTGTAATTTAAAAGATGTCATGCTTGGTGTTTGCCAATCACTAAAGCCATTTCGTCCCGGGGCTGCCTGCCTGACCATCGCCAATCCAAAGAACCACTTGGGCTCACCTAACATCGCCCTTCATTTTTTAATGACGATACCATGACCAAATCCATCACTCAGTTTCCTGCAGTATCTACTTCCCCACTCGCTCCTTATATCATGTTCTATCCACTCGCCCAAACAGTTCACATGGCCCACTAGTGGGTTTTTGACTTGTATGTACAGAAATTGGCTGCACCATGAGGTTATCCGAATAGCTGATACCAGCGTACAGTGATACCAATCTACCTGTCCAGGTTTTTAACAAAGCAGGAGATACAGCTCGGTGTCAGTCCACAGATAAAAGATTTGAGTAATTTTCTCATTTAATATGGATAGATCTCTTCCGCTTTTGAAAGCAGTATTATAAATCACGCGATAGAGTTATTTCTTAACTAGGTTTTGATAAGTGTCATTCTGGCTTGACATGTAGGCAATTAAATAATATTTTGTGTCTACAGTCAAAATATATTTATAACAAGTCAAGAAACTGTTGGGGTAGAACATAAATGATCTGTGATAAATTGATAATTAAAGGCAGTGAGGAATAATTATTGTTATAATATGACGCATACAAAATTATGCAGAAATAGTTTTTAGGAAAAAAAAAAATGATCTTATAATGATCCTTTATTACAATTTTGAAGGATTCCATGATACAGGTTATTGGTTGTCAAGTAAGTTCAAAAATCAAAATATGTTGTTTCTTTTTATTATATTCAATTTATTAATACTTTTATAGCAATTCCTTAATCGAGACTTTAAGGAGAAAAATTAATAAAAATCAAGAGAAATGTGAAGTTACATGAACAAGTTTGAAAGACATAACGTAAATAGATAGTTGTTGGACATGAGGCCTAACACTTCATGACATTCACAGGTGATGAAAGAACTATAAAAAAATTAAATTGATAAAAGGATGGTAGTCAATTCTTTTCACTAACAAAAATAAGTACAAGATTGTTGCCAGAATAATTTAAATTACTTGATTTTTAATTAATTGAATTAACCCATTTTTGAAAGCATGGTACTGAAAATTCCTGCTTGATATTTAGCATATTCTCTTTGCTTTTCTTTAAGCTCCTTGTACCCAACTTTGACCTCCCTGGCAATTCAAATCAACTTAAAAATTAGTGACAAGTTGAATAAATTTGTAAAATGAAACTTTATTGCCTATACAAGATTTATACCTGTTATTGGGGTCAATTGTTAGTGCTTTCTTGATATCAATCTCAGCCTTTTCTAGTTCATTTGTTTTCAAGTATGCTTGGGACCTTCTAAACAGAGCTTTCACATTTGATGGATCAAGTTCTAAGACCTGTCACACAGTCAACTTTGTATGCATAGATAAACTGATGTGTTTGGATATTTGCATCAATAAAAAGAAGCATTGTATGTTCCATATTTAATGCTGCACTAGGGAGTGCCTTATTAGTATGCGTTCTCTGTAAAATACCTAAAAACGTCTATTTGTTCTTTCGATAGTACTATAAAATACATTTTATAGAAGTATCTATTAAACACTTACCTTTGTGCAGAGTTTTGATGCTTCAGAATAGTCCTCCAGTTTGAGTTTACAAGCTGCATTATTCGAATTACACGATATCATCAAGCCCTTTGCCAGATACTTCTCATCCTCAGTGAAGAATGATTAAACTCTATAAACTTTACGGCCTGTAATTTCGTTGTCAAGCAAATGCTTCAGTTCCAACAACAACATTAACATTGCAAGGAGTTATCCCGTCTCCAAGGGATCGATCCAACCTTGAAACGGGATTTGGTTTAATTTGTGTTTACGTTTGGAGTGAGACGGGGTGATTTAAAAGAATTTAGTATTCGTTGATGTCTTGCCTTCTCATATTTCTTGGAGGCACGCCAAAATTTCCCAGCCTTGAAAAGCAAATTTCCATCATGTTTCTTCCTTTCACATGCTTCTATTTTTTCTTGAGTGTCCATCTTCCAAAATGGTTTCTCCTATATACAAGTCAAAAGCATCAAATTTATATAATGCAAAAGGAGTTTTGGTTATCACAATTTCTTGTCATGCAAGGAAGTAGGAGACCTTAGTGAAGTCAAGCAACTTGACTTCATAATGAAGCATTGCATTCTCAGAGACCATTTTCGAAACTTCATGGCTGCTCAAATACTCTGCCGGTAATAGTTACTATCGCTTGCTCATCTTTTTTCATAGTCATGACTGCTCTATCCAATCCCTCATTTATATTTTCTGTGAAAACATACGAAAAATTAAGTATCAAAGTCATGCTAGATTGCGACATTATAAGTTCACTTCAATGAATACACCAGATATAAGAAGAAACTACCATCCAGAGTTGTGAACTCAAAAGGTTCCTCATCAGACCCCTTCCTCTCGAAAATGGTTCCGTCTTCAAGTCTGCCAATGTATATCACTAAGGTAACGGAATCATCTTTTCGTTCAATTTGATTTTAGAAGTTATAAAGAATATATCAATGCATTTGTCTATGAGGTATCACCTTTCACCAGGGATCCTTCATTGGGGTGGTCCAAAACCTTCACCTGCTCTTGTTATCTTTTTAAGTACCTTTTGATCTCCAGTGACATCAATGACACTTTTCCATGATAGCAGCTCAAGTTGGATGGTCAGATTAGATTCGGATGAAACACCACCATCAGTGTTAGTAATCGCGTATCCATCTTTTCCAAGGCCATCTGAAAAATGCATGAAATTTGATGTCTTAATTGTTTCACAGAACATTGAATTTATATAAAAAAATGGAGATGTCAATTGTTTCCAAGTAAACTTCCTTATTGCCTTAGAAGGAACAACCAACACCAACAACTTACAAGAAAACTTCACTGCCAACTCTGCTTTCTCACCCCTTCTCATCGTCTTCACTGCTTTACTTATAGCAGGACACAAGTGACCTTATCACACAAACAAAAGCAAGACAAATTGAACAACTCTCCCACCATATTGAAAAATCATAAACTTTTGTGAGCAAAATCAACTTACCATCATGTATGGAGAATTCCACACCTTCGTCTGATTTGGAAACAAGTGTTCCATTCGCCATTCTTGCCTCATACTTAACTACAAAATGAAGATTTCACTATTATCATAATAAACCATCAAAATGGTTTTTGAAGAAATGGTCATGGTCACAATTAGTACATACCTAAGACTTCATCATTGCCTCTTGGTGTAGCCCATCCCTCACCCTCTCTTATTATTTTCTTCAAAACTCCTCCATCACCAGTCACATCCGTGATGGTGCTCCAAGATAGCATTTCAATGTCGAAAAACTAGACTCGAATTGGGAGGAATTAAAGGAGGAGAACCAGCTTCTCCATAGGCCAAGCATGGTGGTATATGGAAGATTGCTCTCTCACCTTTCTTCATGGTTGCAACCCCTTCATCCCATCCTTTTATAACTTCGCCTGAAACACGACCTAAATGTCATATAAATGTCTCACAACCGAAGTTACACCATCATTTTTGGGCATGCCAAACTGTAATGAAAGTTGAAACCACACAAATTTAAGGTATGATTTCAAGCCTCATTTTAAAATACCAATTTTGTATTTGTTGAAAGAAAAAAAGAACATCATGTTTTTCATTATAGTTTTACAAAACTTCGAGATAATAAAAGTAATGTATTAAGTATTTATCCATAACCGTTTTTCAACTTAAAATATACTTTTAACTGTTTTCAGTCTAAAGCTACAATACAAACTCCTTGAAAATACTTTTAATATTATCAAAAGTACTATTTGCCACACTATTAACCTCTTAAATTCCATAAAAAGAACACAAGAGAAATCAAAACAGATAAAGGAAAAACAAGAAAAGCAAACTGAATCACCTTGGCCTAATTTGAAACAAAAGGGAGTTCCTTTATCACGACTCGAATCTAAACATGCCCCGCCTTCAGTGTGACCAGTGAAATGAACTGATACATATAGAATATCCATTAGAATTCAAATCTTAGTAACCTATTAAACAGTGGAAAGGATATAAAAACAAAAGAAACTAAAGAAAATGGAATCAGGGTATATTTTCTTTCTCTGTTTTTCACTTTCCCTCACCTATTTCTCAGCATCCAACCAGAGAAACATGAAAAAGAATATCTGGGTTGTAAGATATCAATATAAAGTAATACCTTGGACTTCATCTCCTGGATATGGAGTTTGCCATGAAGTTCCTCTCCTGAGAATCTGTTTTCTCAGGCCTTGGTTTCCGATTTCGGTCTGGAGTGATTCTGCAGATTTGGTTTTGGTATGGGAATTCATAAGAGAGACTGCCATTGGAAGTGTATGGAGAGAAGAGAAGAGTGTTTTCAGTTGAAGATAAGCCGTTGTTTGTTTCCCTCCATTTGTTACATTCGGTTAAGATTTTTCTGTTGTTGGGTCAAGTCTCACGTTGACTCGCCCGAATCCATTGGGTAATGGGTCGGTTTGGTTTCTTATGCCTATTAAAAAATGTTTGAATGTTGTCATAAACTTGAATTGAATGTTTGTCCCAAATTGAAACAATTTTTTTTTTTTTTGGAAGTTTCGAATGGAAATGCTAAGGAATATAAAGGGTGCGTTTGAAATCGTTTTAAGATGGTGTTTTTGAAAATTATTTTAAAAAATGAAAGATATATTTTAAAGATGATGTTTTTAAAAATGTAATGTGTTTGGTATGATTTCGTAAAAGTTATTTCCAAAAACAAAAAATAATGTAAACGTGTTTGATATTACTTTTGAAAATGAGTAAAATAGTTGTTTGGATGAAAAAGTAATGATTTGTTTTGAAAGTATGTTTTGAAAATGGTAAAAAACATAAAAAGTTGTTTTTTCATTTTTCAATTATAATTTTTAAAAATGTGTTTTCTTTTTCCAAAAACACATTTTAGAAAACATATCACCAAACACCTTTAACCCATTTTTTGTTTTTGAAAATGAAAATCATATTAAAAAATACATCCAAATACGGTTGAATCTTAAAAGTTACTTTTAAAAATAGAGAATGGTATAAATGTATTTAATATTGTTTTTCGAAATGAGAAAAATTGTTGTTCGGACTGGAAAAGATAATTTGTTTTTAAAACATGTTTTGGAAATGGTGAAAAACACAAAAAAATTATTTTTCACTTGTTAATTATAATTTCAAAAAGTGTTTTTAATTTTCAAAACACATTTTACAAACATATCATCAAACGCTTTATTCTCATTTTTTTATTTTCGAAGATGAAAAACCATTTTTAAAATTCATTCAAACATCATTTAAGTGTACTCGCATTATCCATTATTTATTGGTTGTTATGTTTGTTGATGTGTGTCTACTACTCTAATGACACTTTTGTAATTACGAATTCTTCTTAAATAATAAATGATATGTAGATATGTTCAAGATTTTGGGCATGTTAACAAATGAAATGTAGAATATGACATAGTAATCACTCCCTTCAATTAGTGTGTTATGTAGAATATCACATGGTACGCACTCACTTCAATTAGTGTGTTATATATTTATATATGGAGAATTACCTCAAACCTACCTGAAACTTTAATATTTATAGATACATACAACTTTTTGGTTTATTTGCAACGTCCTCCTCCGGACTAATAGTTAACTGACTTGAACCATTAGTAAATATGTTTGACCTTGTAAAAACCATTGAAAGATGAAATTACCCCTGAATAAATTTACTTTTTATTTTTTTAAAAATAAATTTTAGAAACTTTAAATAAATTTAAAGATTAATTTAAAAATTTAAAAACCAAAACTAAAAAAACAAAAAAAAAAATCTACAAATAAAAGATGAAAATTCATCTTCATCTTAAAAAAAAAAATTGAAAAAGAAAAATTTAAAAAAAAAATCTTGGTTAAACAAAATTTAAAAAAAAAAAAAAATCAAATTAAAGAAAAAAATTAAAGTTAAATCAAAACAAACAAATTTTTTTTTCATTTTTTTAAATGAGAGATCTAGGTTGAACCTAGATCTTCAAACTTTGATTAAACTTATATCTCTCATTTTTTTTTTTTAAAAAAATATTTTGTTTTGATTCAACTTTAATTTTTTCTTTAATTTTGTTTTTTTTTTTTTAAAAAAAAATTTGTTCAACCTTGATTTTTTTATTATTTTTCTTTTTCAATTTTGATTTGTTTGAAGATGAAGATGAAGATGAAGATGAATCTTCTCATTTTATTTTTAGATTTTTTTATTTTTTTTAGTTTTGATTTTAAAATTTTTTTTCTTAAATTACTCTCCACCGTCAATTTGGTAGAGATATCATTAAATTTATTTTTAATTTATTTAAAGTTTTTAAAATTTATTTTAAAAGAAAAATAACAAGTGAATTTATTTATGGGTAATTTCGTCTTTTAATATTTTTTTATACAGTCAAACATATTCATTAATGATTAAAGTTAGTCAACTGTTAGTTTAGGGAAGGACGTTATAAATAAAATAAAAGTTATATGTACCTATGAATATTAAAATTTCAAGTAAGTTGGAGGCGATTTTATCTACATTTATATAGAGATATATATATATATATATATATCAGATAGGTTGGAGGCAATTATTCCCATATATATATATAGTAATTCTATTATTGGGCCTTCCCAACTTTAAAAATTTAGGATGAATAAATTAAATTTATTCATTACATTCTCTTTCCTAAAACAAATTCTCTCTCGTATTTAATTCAAATATAATAGATGAATTCAATTGATTCGTTATAACTATTTAAAATTAGGAGCTACTGATGATAAAATTACATTCTCTCTCTCGCTCTTATATACATATTTGAATGACATTTATAATTATATTTAATAACAAGAACCTCAAAGCAATTTATATCAGAATTTAGAATGTGCCTTAGATATAATTGAGCTTGCTACTACTTGTGAATGATGTATATGGTTTATTCCTAAATAGATTATTTGCTATAATTGGGCCAGTGTGTGCTTTATAAGGGGATGGGCCCAAACATTCCAGCCATTTTGAGCCTCCAGAGTCTACAGGCGCATAACATATTCACATTGTTTGTGCTTCTCCAGTCTTCAGCGAGTTGCTTTTGTTGGAATCGGGACCCCTTAAATAACTTAGAGAAATTTCTGATTCAATACTCTTAGGACTCTTCTCTTTGCAAAAATATCAAATAATAAATAAAAAAAAATAAACACAAGAATTTATATGGAAATCCAAAATAGGGAATAAAAAAATATAGTTGTTAGGACAATGAGACAAATATCAATATAAAGAAAATTTTTACTACTATACACTATATTTTCTCTCCAACCACAAATCCAATTACAATGGAATCCTAAGCTCACATCGGAGGCTTACTAAGCCCTACCATGCTCTAAGCTCATAGCCGAGAAAATCACAACTGAGCCATTTTGAACTCAAAGCTCACAATCAAGCCATATATATATTCTAGATTTCAGGTGTCTCTTAGGTTCTTTATACAATAAAATAAGAGCATCTCTAATGCACTTATCTATGTGAGTTAAATTTTTTGCCATATAGATAGATAATGAGGCAGAAAAACCTTTTCCAATGCAGTTATAATATCCACCCAGATATGGAGTTGATGTGGTAAAATTTTTTTTTAGAGGATATGGATATCAATTTCTCAATTCTAAAAATGTTGATTATGATTTCTCAATCTTGCCAACCAACTAACAATATGGAGAATTACAATATGGAGAATTTTTCTCACTTTCTCCTCTCAATTATAGAGTATATAAGAAAAGAGAGTGTGACATATTCTATTGTAATTGGTAAAAAGTGAATGCATATCTTATTTTATATAATCACATTGAATATGAAAAGATGCAGTTTCATTCTTCATTTTTTTTTCCCAAAGTGGAACAAAGTGGATCCATATTCAAAATTGTTGATGTGTTACCAATGGAAACTAAAAAATGTATAATAGCATTAGAGATGTTCTAAAGAGACCTACATATAGATCAGAAAACTTGGTTCCAAAGGAAACACCCCGAACTTGATCAACAAGTGACCCAACCAAACACCAAGTAAACCCGATATGCTCCCCACGTTTTCACGCACGCTAAGGCTCTAGAAAGCTCCACTCACAAGCCCTGACATGCAATCACGCGCGTTGGACGTGAAGTTACTTTTTGGACCCGTGCAGTCCATTTGCTCACTAATCAGTTTCTTCCTGCAATGCGTGTGGGGGCATTCGGTGTCCTGTTCTAGCACCATCCTAGCCATCAGATTCCTCTCAACAAAGCTTTCTAATGGTATTTTATTCACCTCAAATAGGTACCGATGGACTCACTTCCGAATAAATTGAAAATTGTTCAAAATTTTTAGGAATTGTTAGTAAAATAGAACAACATGAACAGACAATACTATATAAAATTAAAATTGTAGAAACTCGTTAGATTACAATAGATTTGTAATAATAATAAAAAAAAAACTAACACAAAAGCTTTGAGACTTATAATAACTACGGTGTCTTTAAAATAAATTCGTTGTCCTTCGCTTATATTAGTTTAGTGTTTGTCTCCCAAGATACAACAATACTAAAATTTGGTAAATCAAATTGAGCTCGAATCTTTATCACTCTGAAAACTTACTAATTATGAATAATGTTTGAGAGAAAACAAACCGAAAAATAAAAAAGATTCTAGTTTTCCTTGAACAACTAGAAAGCATGCAAATTTATAGACTTCATGTGGATAATTTAAGACAAGAAATAATATTATTTTAATTCAGTTTAATACTATTGATTTTGCAGTTACAAAGTATTAATCCAAGTGTTAATACTTTGAATTCAATTTAGAATTAAACACGGTTGTAATTACAAAATTCAAAAATTAATTCTACAAATTCAATTTAGAATTAATTATGTCTGCAGTTACAAAATTCAAAAATTAGTTATGTAAATTTAATTCAGAATAAATCATGTATTGCAATTAGAAAAATAAAAAATTAATTATGTAAATTTAATTCATAATTAATCATATCTGCTGTTACAAAATTCAAAGTTTATTTAGTAATTAATCTTACAGAAATTGCTAACCAATATTCAAATTTCAAAAACCAAAAGACCTTATTTTCTACGCAATGGGTGCACTTTGAGCTTCAATTTCTTTTTCATCCAAGTATCATTTTGACAAAACAATATAATAATCTGACGTTTTCTTGATCTTCCAAAATCGAGATCAAATCTCAATTAAAATGGTTAATAAAATTGGACTTTAATGTCTCAATTTTCCAACAAGAATATGAGCCAAATATCAATAGCTCTCTGGGTTGAATATCCATATTTTATTGTCATTCTAAATATGTGAGACTCGTATCTAAATTTGATATATACAACCTAATGAATGGCCAAACAAATGGTATTTTATCTATTTAAAATCTACTTATGAAAGGAGTTAAATTCATAATTAAGAAAAATATGGATTCATTTGAGTAGTTTCATACTTTATTTACTGTTTGTAGTAATATACAGCTTCAACGAGAAGTTAGGGGGATTCCTCCACATTGGATCGTAAGTATTGGAATATGGATTATTATGCTACCTGTTGAAATTGGCAACATATTGCACCGACTCTATACTCTCTAGACAATTTCGTTCTGCATGATCATCCCCACAGTTCTCACAACAAACAAAGAAATTTTGAATTGCATTCACCCTTCTTGGATTCATTCTCATAGCCTCTGTTAGTTTTGTCAATGCAGCCAACTGAGCCATTACTGCTGTTATGGTATCTACCCCAATCATTCCTGCTGCTGCATTTTTGGGCATCAATCTCTCGATTGGCCATTGGTAATTATTGGAAGTTATCTCCTTAAGCAAATTGTATGCATCATCAATGGTCTTGCCCATTAGCACCCTACGAGCTGCTACATCAATGGTGGATCGAATATCACTCGTCAACCTCCCATAGAAAGTCTTCACCTGTAAGCATTTAGGTATTCCCTAATGTGAGCACTTTCGAAGCAACTCTTGAATCTCTCCCATGCTTCATAGAGAGATTCTGCTTCAATATGCAAGAAAGATGTGATGTCATTCCTTAGCTTGACATTTTTCATAGGTGGAAGTATTTTGTCAGAAATTTCTAAGCTAATTCATCCCAAGTATTAAAGATCCCTATGGTTGTGAGATAAACCAACTCTTCACTTTATCTCTTGGAGAATATGAAAATAGTCTGAGTCGAATGGTGTCATCAGATACTCCATTGTGCTTAAATGTATCACATATCTCCAAAAAGTTGGCAATGTGCTCATTAGGATTATCATTCGGTAGTCTACCAAACTGTATAGAAGACTGAATTATTTGAATGATCACTGGCTTGACTTCGAAACTGTTTGCCAGAATTGACGACGTAATAATGCTCTGATGGATTCGATTGATATTGGGTGCTGTATAGTCCCTTAATGTCTTAGTAGCCTCAGCTTCATTCTGGTTGTCTGCCATATTAGCTTGTTGCTCCTCTAGTCTTATTGGTCTCTTGAGATTTCGAGCTATTCTTTCAATCTCTTCATCCAAAGCTAATAACTCAGCACTCCTCGTCTTTCGCATGTAAATCCGAAGGTACCGAAAAAGAAAAAGAAAAGTTTGAATTAAACTTTTTTCAACTAGTATCAATAGTAACTCAATAATGCGATACACCATCCTTGCCAACGATGCCAAAAGCTTGATGAGCTTTTTAGTAGTGCACTAAACTATACAAAAACTCGTGCAACTATACACAGTCTTTATGCAACATAATGGCAAATCAAGGTTGATTACATAGAGACGATTATGGAATTAGAGCTAATTACCGAAATTGATTGTCGCAACTTTATCCAAACACTACAAATGATAAAATTGAATTTTATAAAATTAAGATTGCAAACTAAACTAATGATAGAATTAATTAAGATTTAGCAACCGATTAAACAAACTCTAGGGATACAGTTTCCCGTAGCAATTCATTGTTCTAATGTCATTTTCCACAAAATATGCTTTTATGATTTTATCTTGTGCTTGATTGGATATGTTATTATATTCGTGAGCCTCTTTCGACTAGTCACACAATTATATTCGCATTAAATACCCGAATATATTTCTACGCCGAAGGGTTAATACAGACTTATTACATATAAGTATCCACACATGATCACTTCTAATATATAGATATATTGCTATTCCACATGCCAAATGCCATTTTATCAAGTTTTAGATCACAACCTCTTTTGCGCGCATGGAAACTGATAAGATCTAATTAATTGACAGGCCTGAATCAATTACTCGCATTAAGATCTAATAAAATCAAATACTAAACATAAAATATGCATTTTAAAACCAAAAAATCATCCAAAAGAACAATATCATGTTAGCTTACATTGTAATCCTTAGATCTACACTTGGCTCATCATCTTTTTAACACAAATCAATTCAAATAATCAAATATAATCAAACAACATAAAAATAACAACAAAAGGGTATTAAATCATCACTAAGCATGCACTGGAATAGCCTCTAAAGTAGTAAAACACACGCTTATTGCTCTAGCAATCAACCACCAATGTTGCTTGATTGATTTCTCTTGGAGACTTGATGGATTGAATGATGTTTTCTAAGAAGACAATGGAAGAAAATGGTTGAAGAACTCTACTTTATGGCTATTGGTTCATTACTAAAATGAAGAAAATGAAGTATATATGCCTGCATAAGCTAGGGTTCGAAAGTCACTTCCATGCACGTCTCATGCTCGTCATCAGTGAACGGTGATCCGGACCCAAGGTCATGATCGATACTAGAATTTCATGGCAATTGGTGACGGCGACTTACGACTTGATCTCTCTCGCGATCCTGTGTCGTTATGCACTACTTGGTGACCTACACTTGTGACAGGCGTCCTGACCTTGATCTCGATCCTTCTTCATGATAATTTTTGCTTAATAATGGCGACATAGGATTGCCACTCACACTCATGTGCAGCTCCCGATTGCGTGTCTCAATCAACACTGAATTTTACTTCGAAAATTCACCTTTCAAATCATTCTTTTCGTGCATCTTCCATCAACTCTAGCCTACACATTAAAACACTAGAAAAAGCATTAGAAACACCGAAATTCACCCATATTTTCATTCACAAAAATCGAGATTAGATGCATAAAATCATGTCTATTTTTGACATGATCAAGTTTGATTACATACAGATAACAACTATAGGATCATTATTTCTATTACTACTGTAAGAAATTGGAGTTAGAGATAGCTAGATGTAAATAATGTGCTTTTTAAATGGTATTGTTGAAGAAGGTGTTTTTACATGGCACAACCTATTGGGTTCATTAATCCTACAAACAGGACTTAGTATGGAAATTACATAAGGCTCTTTATGGTCTCAAACTAGGCCCCTAGAACTTGGTTTGATAGGATCAAACAGGTTATACTTCGGTTAGGGGTCTATCTCATCGAAAGCTTATCATTCTATCTTTTATAGATTCTTCAAATGATTGTTGCATGTACATTCTAGTATATGTTGATGACATAATCATCACAAGAGGCAATGTTAAGAACATTAATCAACTAGTCTTTCAGCTACATTATGACTTATAAGTTTGCATTGAAAGACTTAAGCAGCCTTTACTATTTTTTTCGGTATTGAGGTAATCTATACTATAGTAGGCTTACATTTGTCTTAACTTAAGTACATAAGGATTTATTAAGGAAAGCCAATATGATTGAGGCAAAATCATTTCCTTCTCCTATGATAACAAGTATAAGATCTCATATTTCTGCTTATAAGGATAGTCTTATTGTGAATGCTTTTAAATATCATTTCACAGTTGGAGCTCTTTCAATTGGTTATCAATATCATGCAAGACATAGCTTATGCTATAAATAGGGTATGTCAATTCAATGCAATCTCCCTTGGATGAACATTGGACAACGGTGAAATGGATACTTAGATATCTTAAAGGCACCTCACTGCATGGTCTTTTGTCTACATGAAATGGATAGCTTAGATATTTGAAAGGCACCTCCATGCATGGTCTTTTGTTTACGAAACCTCAACATCCTACTACTGCTTTTGATTTCATTGGTTTCTCTGACGTGGATTGGGCTACAAATCTTGATGATTGAAGATGAACTTCAAGTTTCTATGTCTATCTTAGATCCTAATTTGGTTTCTTGGAGTGCCATAAAGCAATATACTATGTCAAGATCATCTACTGAAGCTGAGTACAGAAACTTGGCTTCTTTTGTTTCAAAACTAACTTGGCTTAGCTCCTTAGTACATGAGCTTCATAGTCCTCAAGCTCAAGTGCTTGTTGTCTGGTGTGACAACCAAAGTACTATCGGCTATGTCCAACAATCTACTTTTGCATGCTTGGACAAAGCATATTGAGTTAGATCTATATCTTGTTTGAGAAAAGATTGCGCAAAAGCAGTTAGTTGTGAATCATGTTCCATCATCTGCTTAAATAGTTGATATTTTTACTAAAGCCTTATCTATATTAGTTCTAGTACTTGTGCACCAAACTCATTAGTTGAGTCAATGTAGGAAACCTAGTCATCAAAATTAGTTGCAATGTACATACATACATACATACATACATACATACATACATACATACATATATATATATATATATGGTCTCAAGAAAGTTACAATGTCTCATAAAGTCTAATGGTCCACTCTTTTTCTTTTTATTACTTTTTTTTTTTAGGAAATTAAGGAATTTTATTTCAGTGTCTTTTTTGGCATGGGCTAAAATTTATGTATCCTAACAAGAAAGTTGGTTGAGCCTAGTAAAAAAAAATTTCTTAACTATATGATCCATTCTTATTTGTAAGTAAACCCAAAAGAAAAAGAATTAAATACACATTTTCACATTAATATAACATCATAAACTCTTATATATTTTTCAATCATAAAATTACTGATGTTATATGTTATATTAATAATGAGAATATCGACTCCTATAAAAAGTGATAAAACCTCCATATACATGCCATAAAATATGCACTATGAATTTATGAGATTCTAATTATTCTATCACACATGTGAAGGCAGAGTGTACTAGCTAGTAACCACAATGAGTGCGTATACCTTAAGGCCTTGTTTGGCACACACAAAAATTTGTAGGATTGGATTAAATTTTCCCATCTTGTGTTGACTTGTGTTTAGAGAGGCTTGATAGGGATTCAAAACCCAATCCTTGATGTTTCACCTTTTTCTACCATGAGGTTTAATATTCCCAACTACCATGTTAGGATTTCATAGGTTAGGACATGTGCTCCATTAATTGCTCTCACAACTTTCTTTCTTCCTCTTTACTTTTACTATCCTTCTACCTTTTTATTTTTTATTTTTTATTTTTGGGTTCCAGGGTTCTCTAACTCATCTAATAAAACACTCTCTTTTCTCTGATTTCTGAACATATCTACTAATCATCTTTAACAAATCAAAATATAGGTGTATAGATTGAAATCTCAAACTAAAATCTTTAACAAATCGAAATATAGGTATATAGATTGAAATCTCAAACTAAAAATGTACTATATTGAATTATTTTGTTTATTTTTATAGTATTCTGTGTTTTCTCTCTCAAATAAGATTTTAAAAATCAGTATAATTTTTTTTAATTAGAAAATGATTTATGACTCCATGCAATTATATTGAAACAAATCTCATGAAATCCTCATATCTATCATATAAAAAAAAAAAAAAAAATTCTAATTTATTAAACCAATAAATGCTGTATCGACAGAAACGGCCAATAATGAGTCACGTCTACTTGGAAAACCGGGGGCAGGCCAATAATGAGTTATGACCTCTTGCAGTCATTTTCTAGAATCCAGTACTGTGTGAGTAGTGACCACTTGGTGCCAATAATGAGTAACGTCTCCTTGGAAAATTGTAAGCAGAACGTAGACAGAGACTTTTCCGCATAATACTTTTGACTTGTAATGTGTGTAACAAATTCGAGTGGTCCTACACGCACTAAATAAAAAGATAAGGGGCCTTGACTCAACCTAAGGGTGTGAAAACTCTTATAGTCTTCGCCAACACAGTCAGGTGATTGAAAACCAATGAAAACGATGATTGGTGGAAGACTTGACCCAGGTCTCTGGTTTGCAAAAGTTGTAAAAAATCTGTGGGATGCTGGTTGTAAATAGAGAAAATATTGTGAACTATCATTACAAATAAAGTCATGTAATTGAAAATTTTGTGAAAATAAGCCAATAAAAACGATGGTGGAAGACTTGACCCAGGTCTCTGATCTTGCAAAAATTTCTAAAAAATTGGTGGGATGCTGGTTATAAATAGAGAATTTTGTGAGCTATCATTACAATATACAAACCAAAAACCATGGCAAGAGAATTAAACTTGCAGAACATACTCTTCCTTGTTTTTATTGTCGAGGCTTTTAGCATTTTTGCTTTGCTACCGAGTGTTGCTTTAGCTTCTATTGAAGAGGCAAAAGCTCTTCTCAAATGGAAAGCTAGCTTTACAAACCAAACACAGTCCAAGCTGTCTTCTTGGACCCTGCTTTCTCACAATGCCTCCAACTCCAACCCAATCCCATGCAATTGGTATGGAATTTCATGCAATCCTGCTGGCAGCGTAGTCAAAATCAACATGTCCGAATCTGGCTTGAATGGTACTCTTCATGACTTTTCATTTTCATCTTTTCCTAGCCTTGCGTATGTTGATCTTGCTATAAATTCACTCTTCGGCACCATTCCATCTCAAATCGCAAATCTTTCCAAAGTCATTTATCTTGATCTCTCTACTAATCAGTTTTCAGGACAAATCCCACCAGAAATTTGTTTCCTTATAAATCTTAAAGTCTTGCACCTTGTCGAAAATCAATTAAATGGTTCCATTCCTCATGATATAGGTCGTTTAAGATCTCTTGAAGATCTTGCCTTGTATAGCAACCACCTTAGTGGTCTAATTCCTACTTCTCTTGGTAATCTTAGGAACCTAACTAATTTGTATCTTTATAACAATTCATTTTTCAGGTTCCATTCCTCCAAATTAGGAAATTTAGAAAATTTGCTTGAACTTTATATAGATACAAACAGTCTCACTGGGCCGATTCCTTCCACTCTTTGGAAATTTGAAAAATCTAAGTATCTTGAATGCATTCGACAATAGTATTTCTGGTCCAATTCCCCATGAAATAGGAAATTTGAAGTCCTCTTATCGCTCTAAATCTTTACTCAAATAATCTTTCTGGTTCAATTCCAAAGTCATTTGGTCGCTTGACAAGTCTTACTACTCTTTTGCTCTATGAAAATCAACTTTCAGGCCCTATTCCTAAAGAGTTGGGAAATTTGATATCTCTAATCGATCTAGAGTTGAGTCAAAATCAATTGAATGGTTCAATCCCCTCATCCTTTAGTAATTTGACCAATTTGGAATTTTTATTTCTCCGCAAAAATAATCTTTCTGGTATCATTCCTCCAAAGATAGGAAATTTACTGAAGTTGAAAGTGATGCAGTTAGATAGCAACCAGTTTATTGGTTACCTCCCCCAAGATATTTGCCGAGGTGGATCACTGCAAAATTTCACAGTATTTAACAACCATCTTGGAGGTCCACTACCAAAAAGCTTGAAAAATTGCACAAGCTTAATTAGACTCCGTTTGGATGGAAACCAATTCACAGGAAATATCGCTCAAGACTTTGGTGTCTATCCAAACCTGAATTTTATAGATATAAGCGATAATAGGCTTGATGGTGAAATTTCATCTACTTGGGGAAGGTGTCCGAAATTAGTTACCATACGAATGGCGGGGAATTGTATCTCAGGACGCATACCACCTTGAGATTGGAATTGGAACTCAGCTGCAATCACTAGATCTTTCTTCAAATCGATTAGTTGGAGAGATTCCAAAGGAGCTGGGAAAGTTAACTTCTCTCAGTAAGTTGATGTTAGGTGACAATCAACTTCTCTGGTGGTATACCTACAGAAATGGAGTCACTGATTGATTTGGAGATTTTGGACCTGTCCCGAAACAATTTTAGCAAATCACTTCCTATATATTTGGGGAACTTCATCAAGCTGCATTCATTGAATTTGAGCCATAATGAATTCAGCCAAGAAATTCCAGCTCAAATAGGGAAGTTACGTCAGTTATCCCAGTTGGATTTAAGTTACAACCTTTTTGGAGGAGAGATACCATCACAAATTAGCACCATGGCGAGCTTGGAGTTGCTGAATCTTTCCCACAATCATCTTTCTGGTTCAATTCCGAAGGAATTTGAAGATATGAAGAGCTTGTCAAATGTGGACATATCCTACAATGATTTGGAGGGTCCTCTTCCCGACAACAAAGCATTTCAAGGTGCTCCATTAGAAGCATTAGCTGGGAACAAAGATTTGTGTGGCGATGTTCAAGGACTAAGACCATGCATTCCTGATACTAGAGATAAACACATGTCGAGGAAGAGTCACCGTAAACTGGTGTTTTCAATCATATTCCCTCTTCTAGGAGCTATCCTACTTGTGTTTCTTTCTATTGGAATTTACTTCATTTTACAGAGAAGAAAGAATGATGCTTCAACAGAAGATAGTGAAGAGTTGCTCTCTGTATCAGAATTAGATGGAAGAATCTTGTATGCAGACATCATAAATGCAACCAACAATTTTGATGCCGCATATTGCATTGGAAAGGGAGGAATGTGGAAGTGTCTACAAGGCTAAGCTACCATCCGCTAACGTTGTAGCTGTGAAGAAACTCCATTCTCTTCCTATTGGTGAAAGGACTTTTAGGAAAGAGTTTATGAATGAGATAAAGGCATTAACAGAAATTCGACACCGAAACATTGTGAAATTTTATGGTTTCTGTTCAAATGCACAACACTCCTTTTTGGTCTATAAGTTTCTTGAACAGGGTAGCTTGGCATCAATCCTAGCTCAAGAAGAAAAAGCTAAAGAATTGGATTGGTCCAAGAGGTTGAATATTGTTAAAAGCGTGGCTCAAGCCTTGTCTTATATGCACCATGATCGATCACCACCAATTGTTCATCGAGATATATCAAGCAAAAATATTTTGCTAGATCAAGAATATCATGCTCATGTTTCAGATTTTGGCACTGCTAAACTTCTAAAGCTAGACTCTTCCAATTGGACTGAACTTGCTGGTACCTATGGATATGTTGCACCAGGTACTCTAAGATCACTATTCTTTTGCTTTGAGTTGTGTCTTTTTATTGCCTTAGAACTTTTAGACTAAATAATACTTTATGCCTAATGCACGATAATGATTTTCCTTTTCTTCCAGAGCTTGCACTCACAATGAAGGTAACGGAAAAGTGTGATGTGTACAGTTTCGGGGTATTGGCATTGGAAGTGATAAAAGGAAAACATCCAGGTGATCTCATTCCTTCTATGTCATCTCCATTGACTAGGGAGAACATGCTGCTGAAAGATGTTTTGGACCAACGCCTTCCAATTCCGGCACTTGAAATTCAAGATGAATTGATAAACATGTTAAACATTGTGATTACTTGCTTACAAGCCAATCCACAGTCTAGGCCAAGCATGAACATGATTGTTGCACTGTTATCAGTCTAATCAATAGTAAATTCACACGATGAGAGATAACTGTGTATAAGGCTGTCAAAGAATGCCTATTGTACTACTATACTGTAGTGTATGAAGTATTAATATTTCTTACTCTTCAAAGTATCTACATGAATGTAGTTGTTAGTTTTCAAGTGCTTATGAAATAAAGTATGAAATTAGATGTTTCTTTACACAAGTGAACTCATTATATTACACCCGTATTTAATCGAGATTGATAAATTGTTATGTATGTATAAATATTCCATTGAGATATCTACATGTGAACCCAATTAGATTTTCATTGTATGACAGAAAAAGTAAACAAACAAAATTGAAGAAATAGTGGAGATCAATAATGCTAAGCAGCCCATTTTTTCTATCCCAACTTATTCTAACATATAATGTGTCAATTGATGAATAGATATATTTTGCAAGTGAAATGAATAATCGGTAATGAGTATCTATTAATCAGTTGACATATTATGAGTTGGGATACAAAGTAAGATGTGTATTCAAATGTGGCATGTAGACTTCCATGAATTCAAATGTAAGAGGCATTCAGAGTTAGAGTTTCACAAGCAGTCTTCCAAGTCTCCTCCCTCAACAAACATTGGCTCTGCATTGATCCTTTCTAAATGGCAATGATGTTAACTTCTCTTAGGATGTGGTATAATTGAATCGAAGTAGAGTAGGAATTATCTTTATTGTTTTTAGTACATTATTTTTACTTTTTTAAATCAATCAAAATCTATAAGGATAAAGTTAAATCAACTTTCTAGTAAACTGAGGAACTTAATTAAATATATATTTTTGGAAGGTTAATTTAATGTTACATTCACAATCCATTTGAACCAGGAACCCAGTCCACTACATCCAATCCTTAGCAAACCATGCTTGTCTTCGGTTAATGTTTGATGTGGGTACATAAATTATTAATTAGGTCATTGGCCACAAGCATCATATCTTTGTTTAAATTTTCAACTTCAATGATAAGATTTTCATAGTTTATGTTATTTTAAATATCACTATCATTTATTATTAATTTGTTATTGTTTGTATACTAACAAATTTGTTTTGAAGAGCTACAAAAATGTATTCGAACTTTGGAGCTACTCTTTGGAGTTGGAGATACAAAAATGTGTAATGAAGTTTGCCAAGGTTGTGTAATGTCTTGTGGCATTGGAGATACAAAAATTTGTTTGTCAAATGCCATGTTTTGTTGTATTTATATGTTTGTGGACTGTTGAATTTGTTTAATTTGGTAGACTTTGAATATTTTATGTGTTGGATTGAGACTATTAGTGTTTGTGGACATAGTGTTGTATTATGGACTGTTGAATTTTTTGTTTAGTGTTTGTGGATAGAAGTGTTATATTGTGGATTGTTGAATTTTTTGTGTTGGATTGGGTCTATTTAATTTGGACAATGTAATAGTAGCTATTGTACAAGAGTTATTGGCTTTCCCTTTGGGCTTTATTGCTTGATAATGGGTGGGCCTATTTAATTTGGTGTTCATTTTTTTTTTTTCAAGGAGTGGCGATATTTCTGTCCCTTAAAAACTGTATATACACCTCTTTTTGAAAATTCATATTCTATAAGTACATTTTATGTATTATCAATTATGTTCATTCATTTATTTACTTTTTAAATATTATGGGTAAATAATTAAAAACATATTTAAATTAAAAGATTAAAAAAAAGTCAAACTTTCTTTTTAAACTTATTTTGATGTTTTGTTTTATGTTTATGGCTTTTTCATCTTATACTCTCTCTCATATTCACTCAAAATTCTTGTATTTAACTAAAACCCTATATGTAAAACTATCAAACAAAACAAAAAATCTCCATTTTTACTTAAGCTAAGCTTTTATCAAAAAAAAAAAACACAAAACCCTTCAAATCTAGACCTCCATTTTCATTATTTATAAAACCTCAAAAAACATAATAAAAAGCTCTTATCTTTGATTATCTTTTATCAAAATAAACCAAGTTTCTTATTAGGATTTGAAATTGGAGTATTCAAATTTAATTATAATAATAACAATATAATCATTTAATTAAAGTGTTAATAATTAATTTAAGGTTAATATTATAATATTAAAAATGTATAAATTTAGGGGTGTATATACGACTTTAGCAAGGTGGAAATATCGCCACTATTTTATTTATTTTATTTTATTTTATTGAGTCTTTGGCAGGTTGGTTTTGGTGATTTGGTTTTGAATTTATGTTTTTTTTGCACCGATGTACCTTTTTTGTCGCACCCACAAAACGAAGAATAAGGGAGGCCCAAAAACATCCCAAGAAAATTAAAATAAGTAGGCCCAACGGTAACAGACCTATAAAAACATTTGACAATAGGCCTAATAGTACACCCAAAAACAGGCCTAAATTTGGGTCCAAAACCGAGGAAGCCAACCCGAACCAAATTGATCCGAGGGTGTTTGGTTCTAGTCAATTCTCCCCCATAAAATCATCATGTTTGTATTTCAAAAAAAAAAAAAAAAAATCATCATGTTTGGTTCTTCATATTGAGAACCGAACTGAAAACCTATATGCTCACCCCTAAGGGCCATGACCACTTAGTTTTTTTTTTTTTTTTTGTTCTAAAACATCATGTATAATTTTTTTTATATAAAAAAATATTATATAATTATATGTCTTTACTAAGTAAAAATATTACAAAAAATACTAGTTGTATTGGTTCGAAAAGAGAGTATCATATTAATACTATTATAAGTTATTTTACATATTTGAAAAAAATATTTTCATGAAATCAGTTGATAATAATATTGTAAAAAGGGTATGAATCTATTCTTTTTCTACGTTAGTGAGATAGTCTTTCACAATAAAAAAATAGATTACAGCAGAATGCACCATGCCTGCATTTCCTCTGTTCCAATACTGCCTTAAGCAGTCAACAATGTATTATATCATAGTGAAATGCAATGATCTCAACTCCTTTGTCAAGCACTCATTAGCTACATTACTACATTCATGGTTATTCTTTACTTGAGGACTTATATGCCGGTGCTAATTCCAGTACTGCTTTTCCAGAAGTAGTTCCAAAATTTCCCTCTAGAATGGATCAACTGTGTACAATGATGTCAATAACCAAGCAGAAGTTGGAATTGCAATATTGCATCTTTAAAAAGATAGGGCGAAAGTTGGCTAGATTTTTCTATGATGAAAGTTAACTAATCTTAATAATTAAAATTCTTGATATAAATATAAGTGGAAGATCAAATATTTCATTTCATATGGTGTGTTATGATTTTGTTATTTTCAGTCCTTTCAAAACTTCAAGGGCAATTTCTTGGGAAAGGGAAGTTGATTTCTTAGGTGTGAGGGGGGTTCAAGTTGCCTTTCTAAGAGAATTAATTTCTTATTAATTAGGTTTAGTGTTCATGTAATATGTTTCCTTAAAGATTTTGTACAATGGAATCATAAATTAGGAATTAAGTTTCCCTCCCCTCTTAAGAATTCCTGACAAGTAAATATGCCAGTGACCTTAATGTTTTCATGTCCCTTGTATATTATGTCATTGAGACATAAATTGTCAAGTAAGCAACGTTAATAAAAAATTTCAAATTTTTGTGAGAAAGAATCAATATAGAGAGATGGTTACATGACATTTTGTTGGAGAACAAAGAAAAGAAACACAATCAATATTTGATGTATTACTCAACATAACTCAATAACAAACACAATAAATATATAAATATTCAATAAACCAAGAATTTACTACTCGTAAAACGATGGACACATAATAGAAGACTGACCTGAAATGAAGAAGATAGAGGCTTGCACTTGTGTTGCAATGTCCTAAAGACAATATTCCATCCCTTTCTGGTGCATGAAGGTCAGTGATGTTGTCTCTCCGATACAACTATCAATGATCTTGGTTCTTAGCAGTTGAACCAAGACCCTATAGAACCAAAGTTTATTATGTGAGTAAAGCGCAAAAATTTTAAGAAATTTTTAGATTGGATGGAATTTCTTTATTAACATCTAAATGTATGCTTTTATATGCATGGAATGATCCTCTTAATTTGCTGGAAATCCATTAGCAAAAAACTGAATGCAAGGTGAAGAGTTGCAACTCTTCAATTGAACTTTCAAATGTTTTTGTAAAAACAGTGGCCACCGCCACTTGCAATGGGACTTGGTGGTCGCGCCACCAAGTCGCCCTACATTCTGTCAAGGTGATGATTTACATTGCTATTTGATGCCATGACTCTTTGTCTAAAAGCTTGTCTCACCTCCACATTGAACAATACTTCTATGTCGTTCTCCTCATATAGCGATACACACTATCTGGAAGTTCACATACCGTTACATTGGTCGTCACTTCCATGTCTTGCTTCTCATGTAGCAATCAAGGTGAACCTTTTTCCATTTGTTTCCATTTTAGCACTTGGTTTCCATTCATCATTCATTATAGTTTCATTCAAACTTCCAACACATTTAACTGCGAACGGTTTAACTATGTATACTTTAATTATGCAATCTGAGAACTTCTATTTCCCAAATAAATTGTTTATTTAAAGCTTCTTCATGTCAATTGTATATGTAGAGCAAACATCAAATTTCTGTTTGTATAAATAATTATTTCAATGTTTGTGATATTGAAAATTACGTGTGAGATATGTTCGGTTATTGTTGGTTAATTTTTTAATAAACCAAATTTTAAAACCTTACAAGTGCACAAATTATTTATCAAGTATAACAACAAGCAAGGTCAATCTCACGAATAGTTTCAACTTACCTTAATTCTAAGTTTATTTAAGACCTAAACTAAAGACAAGTAAATTAAATAAAAGGGTTCTTGGGCTTGAATTAAAATTAAATTAGACCAGGACAGAAAAAAAAAAAAGGAAATCAACAATAAAAACTTAGTTAAGACATCTTATCCACCACTAAGCAATCTCTCAATTTGCTAAAAAGATTAATAAAGTAAATGTATGATGAAGATATTCATGACAAGGTATCATTAACTCATGCTTGTATAGATTCTTTCTTAGTATGCAAATCGCATGAAGTTGCTATAAATGCGTGTATTCCTAATTGTAATCTAACATGATATCTACTTAGGTTGAATAATTGAAATCCATTAAGCATTAAAATAATATGAACATCCCACAAATCCTAGAACATGATGTTTATCTTCGGTATTTATGAATTAATATCTCTCAATTGGTTCATAAGCAATTGATTATTGCAAACAAAGAATATGTCCGTATGATGTGCGGTTTATATTCTTACAATATAATCCTAAAAATATGCTTCTAAGGTGATCGGTCTAAGAAACATAATAAATACAATAAAATTAAACTACAGACATTAAATTCATCACGCAGAACTTAAAGTTTTATTGAAAAGATAAATAAATTGAGTTTATGTCTTGGGTTTTAAGTTAGCTCTAACTAATAAACTAATTACATAAAATATAAACAAAAAAAAAGACCTAAGAAAATAAAAGATAGAACCGAAACCTTCAGCCTTGCCCTTCTGCTTCTCTCTCTGCTCTTCGATGTGTGTATCAATTATGTTGAAGAAAAACATATTTATAAGCAAAAATACTTGGAGGCCACGACAAAGGAATAGGAAATTTAGGTTTGCACAAATTAGTCATCAAAACATGTAGGTTAAAAGGATCCATGAGCGTGTGCACGTGCGGGTTAAAACCTGACATGAAATGGCAATTAAAGGAGAAAATGCTCTGAATTATGCGGATCTGACTCGTTACTGACCCGAATCCTTTACTTGGAACCATGCGGAACCCGACCTGAAACGGTGACAAACTCTTCTTAAAAAACGCACGGATCCTTGCGCGACTCGGGTCTCCACCAACTGACCCTAATCTTGACTTTCATCTTTTAAGCTTTCTTTGAACCAGATCTTTAATTCTCTTGTGCCGTAATTAATTCTGAAAAACCACAAATTCCAATTTTTTTTTTCTTTTTAAACCTAAATTTAAACACGAAAACACAAAACAAATTAAAAATACCTATTATACTAAACAACATAACGTAGATAATAGCTAAATTGGCACGAAATAATAACAATTAACAACCCAACAAATACTCACAAGCTTATATTTTGCTAGTCCTTGAGCAAAACTAGAATTTTAAAATAACGTAATCTAAAAATATGGAAAATAAAAACACAATCCACTTTTGCAAGTAAACACAATGACATTGAGCGTGTGTCACAAGTCTTTAAACCCTTAGGTGTCTCTAGTAGAAGGAGTTATGTCTCCTAAGGGTTTGCCAGCAACTATACCCATAAATGTAAAACATTCTACCCATAACTCATCAACATATCACTAAATACAAATCAACAAAAATCCCACACATGCATGATCTTGTACCAAGACTAAATAATCTAAGACATAATCATCATCAGTCTTACACCATTTTCAAAGCAATCTTATTTCAAAACACCATATTCACATGTCATGAACCTATTTCACCTCGACTCTAATTCTCACAAAATATCTCATATAACACTTAAGAGTTCTAAGGCAAACACTCATGCAATCATATGTGACAGAGGATTAGGTAAAGACATAGCAAGTGTCTTTTACATCACATATGAATATAGATATTGAAAACAACCGCACTTTTAAGTGAATAAATCTCATGAATGAAATCAAATACTAAGAACATAGATAGAGCATGATGACATATTTTAACTCTAAAACTGGACTTCCCCCTTTAAGATGAATAGACTTTTATTCAAGGTTGCATTGGGGCTAAGGTTGATACAAAGATAAGCAAGAAAAGGACTAGATTCAAAAGAACTTAGGATTATACAAAAGTACTTGATTCATTTTCTCTAGTTCACCACGACCTCTTTCTCTTTGTTTCTTCTCTATCACCTTTCTTATTTTTCTTTCAATTCTTCTTTGTTCATTCACTTCCCTTTCCTTTGCACATCTAGGCATCATAAAACTTATTTTGTGCTCCTCACATTTTATTCATTCTTTTTTTTTTTGGTTTTGGTATGGGAATTCATAACAGAGACTACCATTAAAGTGCATGGAGAGAAGAGAAGAGTGTTTTCAGTTGAAGATAAGCCGTTGTTTGTTTCCCTCCATTTGTTACATTCGGTTAAGGTTTTTCTGCTGGTGGGTCAAGTGTGTCGTTGACTCGCCCGAATCCATTGGATAATGTGGTCGGTTTGGTTTCTTATGCCTATTAAAAAAATGTTTGAATGTTGTCATAAACTTGAATTGAAAGTTTATCCCAAATTGAAACTTTTTTTTTTTTTTGGAAGTTTTACATTGAAATGCTAAGAAATATAAAAGGTGAGTTTGAAATCGTTTTAAGATGGTGTTTTTAAAAATTATTTTCAAAAATGAAAAACATGATTTAAAAAGGTAATGTGTTTGATATGATTTCGTAGAAGTTATTTTTAAAAATAAAAAATAATATAAACGTGTTTAATATTATTTTAAAAATGAGTAAAATAGTTATTTGAATGGAAAATTAATGATTTTTTTTAAAGCATATTTTGGAAATGGTAAAAAACATAAAAAGTTGTTTTTTCATTTTTTAGTTATAATTTTTAAAAATATGTTTTCATTTCAAAAACACATTTTAGAAAACATATCACCACACCCTATTTTTGGTTTTTGAAAATGAAAATCATATTAGAAAATACATCCAAACACGGTTGAATCTTAAAAGTTATTTTTAAAAATAGAAAATCATATAAATGCGTTTGATATTATTTTTGAAAATAAGTAAAATTGTGGTTCGGGTGGAAAAGATCATTTGTTTTTAAAACATGTTTTGGAAATGATTAAATTAAACATAAAAAAATTGTTCTTCACTTTTTAATTATAATTTCAAAAAAGTGTTTTTCATTTTTAAAAACACATTGTACAAAACATATCATCAAACACTTTATTCTTATTTTTTATCTTCGAAGATGAAAAACCATTTTTAAAATGCATTCAAATATCATTTAAGTGTATTCATATCGTCCACTATTTATTGGTTGTTATGTTTGTTGATGTGTGTCTACCACTCTAATGACACTTTTGTAATTACGAATTTCTCTTAAATAATAAATGATATTTAGATATGTTCAACATTTTGGGCATGTTAACAAATGAAATGTAAATATTACATAGTACTCACTCACTTCAATTAGTGTTATGTATATATATATATATAGTGCTTTTATAAGCACGTATATCTGATTTTAAAAAGAACCAATTAATCAAATTCATTAATTACATTTGAATTAAATAGGAGAAAGAATTTGTTTTAGAAGAGAGAATGCAATGAATAAATTTGGTTGGTTGGTCTTTATATTTTAAAATCATGTGTACCTAATTATAAAAATACTATATATATAGGAAGAATTACCTCAAACTTACCTGAAACTTTAATATTTATAGGCGCATATAACCTTTTGGTTTATTTGTAACGTCTTCCTCTAGACTAATAGTTGATTGACTTTGACTCTTAATAAATATATTTGACTATGTAAAAACTATTAAGATAAAATTATCCTTAAAGAAATTCACTTTTTATTTTTCTTTTAAAATAAATTTTAAAAACTTTAAATAAATTAAAAATTTTAAAATTAATTTAAAGAAAAAAATTTAAAAACCAAAACTTAAAATATAAAAAAAAAAAAAATCTGAAAATAAAAGATGAAGATTCATCTTCATCTTCAAACAAAACAAAATTGAAAAATAAGATTAAAAAAAAATTGGGTTAAACAAAATTTTTAAAAAAAAATCAAAATCAAAGAAAAAATAAAAGTTAAATCAAAACAAAACAATTTTTTTTTTTTTTTAAATGAGAGATTTGGGTTAAGCATAGATCTTCAAACTTTGATTCAACCTAGATCATCTTTTTTTTTTTTTTTTTTAAATTGTTTTGTTTTGATTCAACTTTAATTGTTTCTTTAATTTTGATATATATATATATATAATTTTATTCAACCCAAAGTTTTATTTTTATTTTTCTTTTTAATTTTGATTTGTTTGAAGATGAAGATGAATCTTCATATTTTATTTTTAAATTTTATTTTATTTTTTAGTTTTGATTTTTAATTTTTTTTAATTACTCTCTACCATCCATTTAGTAAAGATCTCATTAAATTTATTTTTAATTTATTTAAAGTTTTTAATATTTATTTTAAAAGAAAAAAAAAGAATTTATTTAGGGGTAATTTGATCTTTCAATATTTTTTACACAGTCAAATATATTCATTAATTGTTGAAGTCAATCAACTGTTAGTTTAGAGGAAGATGTTGCAAATAAACCAAAAAGTAGTATGTACCTATGAATATTAAAATTTCAAGTAGGTTGGAAGTAATTATCGCTATATATATATATATATATATTTAAAGTAGGTTGGAGGTAATTCTCCCCATATATATATTACTATATATATATACATGTACATATATATATAGTAATTCTACTATGAGGGCCTCCCAATTTTAAAAAATTAGAACGAATTAATTAAATTCATTTATTGTATTTTCTCTCCTAAAATAAATTCTCTCTCCTATTTAATTTAAATATAATGAATGAATTTAATTGGTTCGTTATATATTTTTAAAGTTAGGAGACACTGATGGTAGAATTACTTTCTCTCTCTTATATATATATATATATATTTGAAAGACATTTATAATTATATTTGATGACAAGAACCTCAAAGCAATTTATATCAGAATTTAGAATGTGCATTAGATATAACTCAGCTTGCTACTAGTTGTGAATGATGTATATGGTTTATTCCTAATAGATTATTTGCTGTAATTGGGCCAGTGTGTGCTTTTTAAGGGGATAAGCCCAAACATTCCAGCCATTTTGAGCCTCCAAGTCTACGTACGCATAACATATTCACATTGTTTGTGCTTCTCCAGTCTTCACCGAGTTGCTTTTGTTGGGAATCTGGACCTCTTAAATAACTTGGAGAAATTCCTGATTCAATACTCTTAGGACTCTTCTCTTTGCAAAAAATCAAATAATAAAGGAAAAAAGTAAACACAAGAATTTATATGGAAATCCAAAATACGGAATAAAAAAATATAGTTGTTAGGACAATGACAAATATCAATGTAAAGAAAATTTTTACTACTATACACTTTATATTCTCTCTCCAACCACAAAGCCAATTACAACTGAGTCTTAAGCTCACATTGGAGGCTTACTAAGCCCTACCATGCTCTAAGCTCATAGTCGAGCCATATCGTGATCTAAAATCACAATTGAGCCATACTGAGCTCAAAGCTCACAACCAAGCCATATATTCTAGATTCCAGGTTGCTTTAAACAATAAAACAAAAGTATCTTTAATGTAATTATCTATGTGAGTTAAATTTTTTGCCATATAGATAGATAATGAGGTAGAAAAATCTTCTTCAATGTGATTATTATATCCACCCAAATATAGTGCTGATGTGGTAAAAATCTTTTTAGAGAATATAGATATGAGTTTCTGAATTTTAAAAATGCTGATTACGATTTCTCACTCTTGCCAACCAACTAACAATATGGAGAACTACAATATGGAGAATTTTTCTCACTCTGTCCTCTCAATTATAAAGTATATAAAGAAAGAGAGTGACACATATTTTATTGTAATTGGTAAAAAAGGAATGTATATTTTATTTTAGATAATTACATTCGATATAAACATATGCATTTTCATTCTTCATTTTTTTTTCCCAAAGTGGACAAAGCGGATCCATATTCAAAATTGTTGATGTGTCATCAATGGAAATTCAAAAATACATAATATCATTAGAGATGCTCTAAGGAGGCCTATATATATATTGGAAAACTTGGTTCCAAAGGAAACACCCCAAACTTGATCAACAAGTGACCCAACTGAATACCAAGTAAACCCAATTTGGTCTCTAAGTTTTCACGCATACCAAGGCTCTAGAAAACTCCACTCACAAGCCCTGGCATGCCATCATGTGCGTTGGACATGAAGTTACTTTTTGGAAGTGTGCAGTCCAATGAGTATGGGGCGTCCAGTGTCCTCTTCTATCACCATCCTAGCCATTAGATTCCTCTCGACAAACCTTTCTAATGGTATTTTATTCACCTCAAATAGATACCGATCGACTCACTTTCGAATAAATTGAGAATTGTTCAAATTTTTTAGGTATTGTTAGTAAAATATAACAATATGAGCAGACAATACTATATAAAATTAAAATTCTAAAAACTCTTCAGATTACAACAAATTTATAGCACCAAAAATAAATAAATAAATAAATAAAACAGAAGTATTGAAACTTGTAATAATAATGGCATCCTTAAAACAAATTTGTTGCCCTTCATCTATATTGTTCAGTGTTTGTCTCCCAGGATGTAACAACACCAAAATCCGATGAACTAAATTGAGCTCGAATCTCTATCACTCTGGAAACTTACAATTAAGAATATTGTTTGAGAGAAAATAAACTGAAAAATAAAAAATATTATAGTTTTTCTTGAACAACTAGAAAACATGTCAATTTATAGACTTTATTTGGACAATTTAAAACAAGAAATAACGGTCTTTTAATTCACTTAAATACTATTGATTTTGCAATTACAAAGTATTAATCCAAGAGTTAATACTGTAAATTCAATTTACAATTAAACATGGCTGCAATTACAAAATTCAAAATTAATTCTACAAATTCAATTTAGAATTTATCATGTCTGGAGCTATAAAATTTAAAAATTAATTCTATAAATTCAATTTAGAATTAATCAAGTTTGCAGTTACAAAGATAAAAAATTAATTATGTAAATTTAATTCATAATTAATCATATTAGCCGTTACAAAATTGAAAGTTTATTTAGCAACTAATTCTAGGAAACTGTTAGCCAATATTTAAATTTCGAAAACCAAAAGACTTTGTTTTCTACCCCATGTGTGCATTTTGAGCTTTAATTTCTCTTTCATTTAAGTACCGTTTTGACAAAACAAAGATACAAATTTGACGTTTTCTTGATCTTCCAAAATTGAGATCAAACCTTAATTAAAATGGTTAACAAAATTGGACTTTGATGTCTCAATTTTCCAACAGGAATATGAGCCAAATATCAATAGCTCTCTGGGTTGAATATCCATATTTTATTTTCATTCTAAATATGTGAGACTCGTATCTAAATTTGATATATACAATCTAATGAATGGCCAAACAAATGGTATTTAATCTATTTAAAATCTACTTATGTAAGGAGTTAAATTCATAATTAAGAAAAATGTGGATGCATTTGAGTAGTTTCATACTTTGTTTACTGTTTGTAGTCATATATAGCTCCAACGAGAAGTTAGGGCGATTCCGCCAAATTGGATCGTAAGTATTGGAGTATGGATTATTATGTTACCTATTGAAATTGGCAACATATTGCACCGACTCTATACTCTTTGGACAATTTCTTTCTGCATGATCACCCCACAGTTCTCACAACAAACAAATGAATTTTGAATTGCATTCACCCTTCTTGGATTCATTCTCATAGCATCTATTAGTTTTGTCAATGCAACCAACTGAGCTATTACTGCTGTTATGGTATCTACCCCAATCATTCCTGCTACTGCATTCCCGGGCATCAATCTCTCGATTGGCCATTGGTAATTATTGGAAGCTATCTCCTCAAGCAAATTGTATGCATTATCAATGGTCTTGCCCATTAGCGCTTTACCAGTTACTGCATCAATGGTGGATCGAATATCACTCGTCAACCTCCTATAGAAAGTCTTCACCTGTAAGCATTTAGGTATTCCATAATGTGAGCACTTTCAAAGCAACTCCTTGAATCTCACCCATGCTTCATAAAGAGATTCTCCTTCAATATGCAAGAACGATGTGATGTCATTCCTTAGCTTAGCAGTTTTCGCAGGTGGGAAGTATTTTGTTAGAAATTTCTGAGCTAATTCATCCCATGTACTGAAAGATCCCTATGGTTGTGAGATAAACCAACTCTTCACTTTATCTCTTAGAGAATAGGAAAATATTCAAAGTCAAATGGTGTCATCAGGTACTCCATTGTGCTTAAATGTATCACATATCTCCAAAAAAGTTGGCTACATGCTCATTAGGATTATCATTCAGTAGTCCACCAAACTTTATTAAAGATTGAATTATTTGAATGATCACTGGCTTGACTTCGAAACTGTTTGCTTGAACTGATGACTTAATAATGCTCTGATGGATTCCATCGATATTGGGTACTGTATAGTCCCTCAATGTCTTAGTAGCCTTAGCTGCATTCTGGTTGTCTGTCATATTAGCTTGTTGCTCCTCTAGTCTTATTTCTCTTTTGAGATTTCAAGCTATTCCTTCAATCTCTTCATCCAAAGCTAATAACTCAACACTCCTCGTCCTTCGTATGTAAATCCGAAGGTATCAAAAAAGAGAAAGAAAAGTTTGAATTAAACTTTTTTCATCTAGGATCAATAGTAACTCAATAATTCGATACACCATCCCTGTCAACGACGCCAAAAACTTGATGTGATTTTTAGTAGTGCACTAAACTATACAATAACTCGTGTAAGTATACACAGTCTTTATGCAATATAATGCGAATCAAGGTTGATTCCGTAGAGAAATTTATGGAATTAGTGCTAATTACCAAAATTGATTGTCGCAACTTTATCCAAACACTACAAATGATAAAATTGAATTTTATAAAATTAAGTTTGCAAACTAAACTAACGACAGAATTAATTAAGATTTAGCAACCGATTAAACAAACTCTAGGGATACAGTTTTCCCTAGCAATTCATTGTTCTAATGTCATTTTTCACAAAATATGTTTTTATGATTTTATCTTGTGCTTGATTGGATACACTATTCCTCTTTCGACTAGTCACACAATTATATTCGCATTAAACACCTGAATATATTTTTATGTTGAAGGGTTAACATTGACTTATTACATATAAGTATCCACACATGATCACATCTAATATACAGATATATTGCTATTCCACATTCCAAATGCCATTTTATTAAGTTTTAGATCACAACTTCTTTTGAGCGCATTGAAACCAATAAGATCTAATTAATTGACAGGGCCTTAATCAATTACTCGCATTACATTGATGTTTTCTTGATCTTCTAGAAGTGAGATCAAACCTCAATTAAAATGGTTCATTAAATTAGACTTTAATGTCCCAAATTTTCAATTGGAATATGAGGCCAATATCAGTGGCCCTCTGGGTTGAATATCCATAACATATTGTCTTTCTAAATATATGATACTCGTATCTAAATTTGATATATAAAATCTAATGAATGGCACAAAAAAAAAAAGAAGGTATTTTATCTATCTTTTTTTTTTTGAAAACGTATTGTATCTATTTCAAATCTACTTATGTAAAGAGTTAAATTCATAATTAAGAAAAATGTGGATGCAATTGAGTAGTTTCATAATTTATTTACTATTTGTAGTCATATATAGCTTCAACAAGAAGTTAGGGTGATTCCTTCACACTGGATCGTAAGTATTGGAATATGGATTATTATGCTGCCTGTTGAAATTGGCAACATATTGCACTAACTCAGTATTCTTTGGATGGTTTCCTTATGCATGATCACCCTCATAGTTCTCACAACAAACAAACAAGTTTTGAATTGCATTCACCCTTTTTGGATTCATTCTCATAGCCTTTGTTTGTTTTGTCAATGCAGCTAATTGAGCTGTTACTGATATTATAGTATCTACCCCAATCATTCCTACTGCAGCATTCACTACAACAAAATAGTCCAACAATACCGGACTATCCATACTAGGCATTAAAGGCCCGGTATGGATACAATTATTTTATTTTAAAAAAAAAATAAAAAACGCATTATCCATACCGGGCGTATTGTGCTCGGTATGGATAATCAAAATTCCATACCGGGTGGGATGTACCCGGATTGGATTTTGGATTATCCATACCAGGCGGGTCTTCCGCCTGGTATGGATAAAAAATATTTTTCATAAAAAATTAAAAGACATTATCCATACCGGGCAGGTGACCCGCCCGGTAAGCATAATCCAAAACCATACCGGGTGTGACCCACCCGGTATGGATAAAAAATTAAAAGACATTATCCATACTGGGCGGGTCACCCGTCCGGTATGGATAATTAGGTTATGCATACCGGGCGGGTCGAGCCCGGTATGCATAATCCAAAACCATATCGGGTGCGACCCGTCTGGTATGCTATTTGGATTATCCATACCGGGTGCGACCCGCCCGGTATGCATAACCTGATGGGTTTATGCCCGGCCCGCACTCACAATTCTCCCTCCCATTTTAACCCTATTTTCTCCCCCTTTCTCTTTCTCTCACATTAGCTCTCTCCCACTCTAGCCGCCAACGCTTCTCCCCCTTCGTCGGCCTGTCGTCGCTCCGGAAGCCCGCTTTTCGCCTCGTCGATCGCCGTCGTCCGTCGATCTACCCCCGGTGAGTCTTCCCTCCTCTTGTTCTTCTTCTTCTCCCTTTCTTCTTCTTCTTCTTCTTCTCCTCCTTTCTTCTTCTTCTTCTTCTCCTCATTCCTTCTTCTTCTTCTGACCGTCGCGCGACCGATCGGAACAAGTCCAACGGCGCGATCGCCGAGGTGCCTGGCGGAGCTAGAGAAGTCGATGAGGAAGCCAGATAAGAAGGTGAACAGAGTGTCGGTGCCGGTGCCGAATGTGACGGAGGCGAAGTTATAGCGGCGGCGGGAGTAAGAGTAAGCGGAGATGGTGAGGAAGGCGAAGGAGGCAAAGAGGCGGCAGGCGAGGAACGGCGACGGAGGAGGAGTACGAGCGGATGGTGCTGGTGTCGAACACCAACAGCGACGACTCTGTGATCGAGGCGAGGAGTGTGAAGGAGGCGCTGGAGAAGATGGCGTTTGAGAAGATGTTGGGCATGAACTTTCCTTTTGATTAATTTTATTGGATAAGTAACTAGGGGAGAAGGGGAGGTATGCTCTGGATCTGAATTTTTAGAATACTATAAAAGATGGATCTTGAAAAATAGTTACAGTATTTGTTGTTATATCGTGCTGGATTACTGATGCTTATGTTAACTCTTTATTTCCTGATGCTTATGTTATATCGTGCTGGATTTGTTGTTATATATCTCGTTAGCTTTCACTGCAATTTTACTGAATTTTAACTGTATTTTAGAGATGATCCTCTAGAATAATCTTCATCAGAACTAACAAACAACTAATTTTTTTTCTTTACTGAAATAAATTCAGTTTAATTAACCGCATTGCAGTATATATGTCTGAAGATGATTGATCCGAGCTACATCTAAAGTCATGACAAAGTGAAAATTATTTTGAATTAATGAAACTACTACTGACAGTCTCTCTCATAACTTTAATGATGTAAGTGATGTATCATGTCATCAAATCCAACGTTGTACAGAGAATCATATATATCTTGTTGTCTTGTTGGTTTGTATACAATCGGCATGGCAGTATACATGAAGGATGAGTAGGAGTGTTACTAGATATATCACCGTTTGAGAAAAACAATGAAATAAGTGTACTCTCTTTGATCATCATTTTATAAACATTTATCGAGAAAATCTACTCTCTCACGCACACACACTCACATCTATAAGTCAATGCTTGTATAACAAAGATAAGTAAATGCATTGGTCTGCTATAAAAACCTCTAAACTATCTATCTTCATCAACATGTCTGCTTGTTTCGTTTATTGAAGGATTGAGCTAGCCGGGAGAAGTTTTCTCAAATTAGTTTTCTGGCTAGAGTTGTAAAACTTTCTTATCTGCAATATAGTGATGGATATGTATCATATATTCCAGTTAGAGCTTATCCTAATTTTTGGGACTGTTTGCGCGGATATGTTTTCTCTACTGGCTGCAATATTTGGCATGAACACCCTCAGGTTAAAATTGTGACAGGTTAAAATTAGTATCCATGCTGGACACATGCCCGGTATGGAAAATGATTATCCATACCGGGCATGAGCCTGGCATGGAAAATGGTTATCCATGCCAGGCACATGCCCGGCGTGGATAATCATTTTCCATATCGGGTATGTGCTCGGTATGGATACTCAGATTATCCATACCGGCGGCATCCATACCGGGCAGATGCCCAGCATGGATAGTCAACCATATCGGGCATTGCCCGGTATGGATGACTTGTTTTGTTGTAGTGATTCTTGGGCATTAATCTCGGTTGGCCATTGGTAATCATCAGAAGCCATCTTCTCAAGCAAATTGCATGCATCATTAATGGTCTTGCCCATTAGTGCTGTGTTAGCTGTTTCATTAATGGCGGATTGAGTATCACTTGTCAACCCTTTATAAAAAGTTTGCACTTGTAACCATTTAGGTATTCTATAGTGTGAGCACTTTCGAAGCAACTTATTGAATCTCTCCTACATTTCATAGAGAGATTCTCCTTCAATTTGTAAGAACGATGTGATGTCACTAATCAGCTTAGCAATTTTCGCATGTGGTAAGTATTTTGCTAGAAATTTCTGAGCTAATTCATCTCAAGTAGTGACAGACTCCTGTGGTTGCAAGATAAACCAGCTCTTCACTTTATCTCTTAGAGAAAATGAAAATAGTTTAAGTCGAATGGTGTTATTAGATACTCCATTGTGCTTAAACGTATCGCATATCTCCGAAAAGTTGGCGATGTCCTCATTAGGATCATCATTTAATAGTCCACCAAACTGCATTGAAGACTGAATCATTTTAATGATCACAGGCTTGACATTGAAATTGTTTGCTTGAACCGAGGGCCTAATAATGCTTTGATGGATTCCATCGATATTGGGTACTGTATAGTCCCTCAATGTCTTAGGACCGTCAGCTCTATTATGGTTATCTACCATATTAGCTTGTTGCTCCATAGTCTTATTGTTCTTTTGAGATTTCGAGCTGTTCTTTCAATCTCTTCATCCAAAGCTAATAACTCAGCACTCCTCGTCCTTCACATGTAAATCTAAAGGTATTGAAAAAGAAAAAGTTTCATGAGCTTTTTAGTACTGCACTAAGTTATACAAAAACTCGTGCAAGTATACACGGTCTCTATACATATATAGTGACGAATCAAGGTCAATTCCATAGAGAAGATTATGGAATTAGATCTAATTATCGAAATTGATTGTTGCAAATTTATCCAAACGCTAAATATGATAAAATTGAATTTTATAAAATTAAGATTGCTAACTAAACTAATGATAGAATTGATTAAGATTTAGCAATTGATTAAACAAACTCTAGGGGTATAATTTCACCTAACAATTCATTGTTCTAATGTCATTTTCCACAAAATATATTTTATGATTTTATGTTGTGCTTGATCGGATACATTATTATATTTGCAAGCCTCTTTCAACCGGTTACACAATTATATTTGCATTAAATACCCGAGTCAATTTCAATGCTGGAGGGTTAACACAGATTCATTACACATAAGTGTCCACACATGATCACATCTAGTATATAGATACATTGCTATTACATATGCCAAATGCCATTTTGTTAAGTTTTAGATCACAATCTCTTTTGAGCGCATTGAAACCAATAAGATCTAATTAATTGACAAGCCTTAATCAATTAATCACATTAAGATATAATAAAACAGAATACTAGACATAAAATAATGCATTTTAAAACCAATAAATCATCCAAACGAACAATATCATGTTAGCTTACATTGTAATCCCTAGATCTACACTTAGTTCATCATCTTGTTAACACAAATCAATTCAAATAAACAAATATAATGTTAGCTTGTAATCCCTAGATCTACAATATCATGTTAGCTTACATTGTAATCCCTAGATCTGAATTTAGTTCATCATTTTTTAACACAAATCAATTCAAATAAACAAATATAATCAAATAACATAAAAATAACAGCAAAAGGGTATTGAATCATCACTAAGCATGCACAAAAATTGCCTTTAAATCAGTAGAAATACACCCTTATTGCTATAGCAATCAACCACCAATGTTTCTTGCTTGATTTCCCTTAAAGACTTGATGGATTGAATGATGTTTCTAAAAAGAAAATGGAAGAAAATGGTTGAAGAACTCTACCCTATGGCTGTTGGTTCATTATTGAAATGAAGAAAATGAAGCATATATGCTGCATAAGCTAGGTTTTGAAAGTCACTTCCATGCACGTCTCACACTAGTCATCGCGAACAGCAATTGCAACCCAGGGTTGTGATCGACACTAGAATTTCATGGCAAATGTGTTGGCGACTTACGACTTGATCTCTCTTGCGATCTTGTGTTGCGATGCACTACTTGGTGACCTACACTCGTGATAGGTGTCCTGACCTTGATCTCGATCCTCCTTCATAATAATTTTACTTGATAATGGCAACTTAGGATTGCCACTCACATCTATATACAGGTCTTGATTGCATGTCTCGATCAACACTAAATTTTACTTCAAAAATTTGCTTTCAAATCATTCTTTTCATGCATATTCCATCAACTCTAGCCTACACATAAAAACACTAGAAAGACATCAGAAACACCAAAATTCACCTATATTTTCAACACAAAAACCGAGATTAGATATTTAAAATCATGTCTATTTTTGACATGATCCGGTTTGATTACACAGAGACAACAACTATAAGGATTATTCTTTCTATTGCTACTGTAAGAAATTGAAGTTAGAGATAGCTAGATGTAAATAATGCATTTCTAAATGGTATTGTTAAAGAAGGTGTTTACATGGCATAACCTGTTGGGTTAACTGATCCTACAAAACAGGACATAGTGTGCAAATTACATAAATTCTTTATGGTCTCAGACAAATCTCTAGAGCTTGGTTTGATTCGATCAAACAAGTTATATTTCGGTTGGGGTATATCTCATTAAAAGCTGATCATTCTCTCTTTTGTAGATTCTCAAATGATTGTTGCATGTACATATATTCTAGTCTACGTTGATGACATAATCATCATAAGAGCCAATGTTAAGAACATTAATCAACTAGTGTTTCAGTTACATTTTGACTTATAAGTTTGCATTAAAAGACTTAGGCAGCCTTTACTATTTTTTAGGTTTTAAGGTAATCTATACTATAGTAGGCTTAAATCTGTCTTAACATAAGTACATAAGGATTTATTAAGCAAAGCCAATATGATTGAGGCAAAATCATTTCCTTCTCCTATGATAACAAGTATAAGATCTCATCTTTCTGCTTATAAGGATAGTCTTATTGTTAATGCTTCTGAATATCATTTCATAGTTGGAAGCTCTTCAATAGGTTACCATTACCATGCAAGACATAGCCTATGATATAAATAGGGTAGTGTCAATTCAATTCAATCTCCCTTGGATGAACATTGGACAACAGTGAAATGGATACTTAGATTTCTCAAAGCCACCTCCACGCATGGTCTTTTGTTTACAAAACCTCAACATCCTACTACTGCTTTCGATTTGGTTGGTTTCTCTGATGTGGATTGGGCCACAAATCTCGATGATTGACGATCAACTTCAAGTTTCTATGTCTATCTTGGAGCTAATCTGGTTTCTTGGAGTGCCATAAAGCAACATATTGTGTCAAGATCATCTACTGAAGCTAAGTACAAAAGCTTGGCTTCTCTTGTTTCAAAACTAACTTGGCTTAGCTCCTTATTACATGAGCTTCATATTCCTCAAGCTCAAGTGTTTGTAGTCTGGTGTGACAACCAAAGTACTATTGCTATGTCCAGCAATCTAGTTTCGCATGCTTGGACAAAGCATATTGAGTTAGATCTATATCTTGTTTGAGAAAAGATTGCACAAAAGCAGTTAGTTGTGAATCATGTTCCATCATCTGATTAAATATTTGATATTTTTACTAAAGCCTTATCTATACCTCAGTTCTAGGTTTTGTGCACCAAAATCACTAGCTGAGTCAATGTAGGAAACCTTGTCATCAAAATTAGTTACAATATAAATAAATACATACATACATATATATGGTCTCAAGAAAGTTACAATGTCTCATAAAGTCTAATGGTCCACTCTTTTTTCTTTTTGATCCTTTTCTTTTTTTACTTATTTTTAGGAAATTAAGGAATTATATTTCAATGTCTTTTTTGGCATGGGCTAAAATTTATGTATCCTAATAAGAAAGTTAGTTGTGCCTAGCAAAAAAAAATTTCCTAACTATGTGATCCTTTCTTATTTGTACTGTAAACCCACAAGAAAAAGAATTAAATACACATTTTCACATTGATATAACATCATAAACTCTTCTTATATAATTTTCAATCATAAAATTACTGATGTTATATGTTTTATTAATAATGAGAATATCGACTCTTATAAAAAGTGGTAAAACCTCCTAATACATGCCATAAAATATGCATTATGAATCTATGAGATTCTAATTATTCTCTCACACATATGAAGACAGAGTGTACTAACTAGTAACCATAATTAGTGCATATACCTCGAGGCCTTATTTGGTACACAAAAAATTTTATAGGATTGGATTAAAATTTTTCCATCCTATGTTGACTTGTGTTTGGAGAGACTTGATACGGATTTAAAACCCAATCGTTGATGTCTTGCATTTTCACTACCATGAGATTTAATATTCCCAACTACCATGATAGGGTTCCATAGGTTAGGATACGTGCTCCATTAATTGCTCTTGAAACTTTCTTTCTTCATCTTTCCTTCTACTTTCTTTTATTTTTCTCCATTCTTTTTGGTTCACTGTTCTCTAACTCATCCAATAAAACACTTTCTTTTCTTTTTGGTTTCTTAACATATCTATGAATCATCTTCAACAAATTAAAATATAGGTATATAGATTGAAATCTCAAACTAAAAATATATTGTATTGAAGTATTTTGTTTATTTTTATATTTTTTGTGTTTTCCCTTCCAAATAAATTCTTAAAAAATCAATATATAAATATTTTATTAGAAGATGATTTATGACTTCATGCAATTATATAGAAACAAATCTCATGAAATCCTCATATCAATCAAAAAAAAAAAAAAAATTCTAAACATTAAGCCACTTAATGCTGCTTCGACATAGTGACAGCTGAAATGGCCGATAATGAGTCACGTCTACTTGGAAAACTGGGGGCCGTCCAATAAGAAACGTATGAGTGATGACTTCTCGCACTTATTTTCTAGAATCCAGTACTGTGTAAGTGGTGAGTGGTGACCACTTGATTCTATGTGATCAGAAGACTCGCAGAACGTAGACATTAGACTTTTCCGAATAATACAAAAAACAATAACGAGTGTAATAAATTCGAATGGTCCCACACGCACTAAAGAAAAAGACAAGAGGCCTGGACCCAACCTAAGTCTTCGCCGATAATGTCGTGTAATTGAAAACCAATGAAGACAATGCCTGGTGGAAGACTCAACCTAAGCCAGTAGGAAACTCTAATAGTCTTCGCCAATAAAGTCATGTAAATGAAAATTTTGTGAAAATGAGAGTGGAGAAAACTATAGTCTTCACAAATAAAGTTAAATACATAATATACCTCTGAAGTTATATAAAATACAGATATATTAATATTTTACTTTTTATTACATAATACCTCTCAGTTTACAGTCCATAACTATTAGGTTTGATATTTGATTAACTTTTTATATAAAATGATTAAAATGCTCTTACTTTTTTAATTTTTATTTTTAAAATAAATTAAAAAACATAAAAAATTTAATATATTTTAAAAATTTAATAAAATAAAAAATAATAAAACTCAATGAGATTGTATTTACACCATTCATCCGTCTAGATGAACTGGTGGAGATATAAGAATTAAAAACAAAAATCTTAAAAAATGTTTAAAAAAAAAAAATTCTCTACCTTTCTTCTTTCTCCCACCGTTTTCGCTCTCCTTCTAGCTTTTTTCTTCAAAACCCTGTCTCTCTATCTCTTTCTCTCACCTCAGATCGAACACCCACCCTTCATCATCACGACATCTTCATCATCCCTCAGAAGTCAGATCTCTCAGTCTCCTCTCCTCTCTATGCCGGTTTCTTTTCCATCTCTCTCACTTCATCCAGTTGTTGGTTTCCTACTCTCTCGGTTCATCTAGGTCCGTCAATTCGAACCCAGCTGATTTTTTAACATTTGATTTTTTATTTTTTTTTCAATGTCTAGGTTTGTCCATCAACATGATGAATTTTTTGGTTTCACTCTCTAGGTTTTTTTTTTTTTTTTTTTTTTTTTTTTTTCAATTTCTGTTGTTGATTAGTGATTGATGATTGATGCGGTTTGGGGTTTGAAGATGTTGGGTTCGATCGAAGTTGTTCTAGGGTTTAAAGATGCGGTTTGGGTTTGTGGTTGATGATTGCTGCAGGTTTGGGATTTGAAGATACTGGGTTTGATTGTTCTGGGGTTTAAAGATGCGGGTTTGTGGTTGATGATTGATGTGGTTTGGGTTTGTGGTTGATGATTGATGCGGTTTGGGGTTTGAAGATGCTGGGTTTGAAGATGTGGTTTAGGGTTTTATGTTGATGATGGTTGTTAATGATGAAGGGTTGATCTGTTCATCGTGGTTGGTGATGGGTTTTGTGTTGACGATTGTTGGTGATGTTCATCATGGGTTTTATGTTGATGATGTTCGGTTGATGAGGTTCTGTTTTGAAATCTTCAACTTGAAGCTGAAGATATGGGTTTTGTCAAGGTTCAAAACCCAGATCTTCAATCCCATTGTTTTATTTTTTTTGTTTAATTTTTTTTTGGGCTGTTGAACAATGAAGAACACTGGTCATCATTGTTGATAAAAGGTTTTTCATTTAATTCTCTAATTTTTTTCAAATTGATCTTCAAGATGGAAGATGTGATGAAAAAATTTTCATTTGATTTTTTAATCTTTATTTGATTTGTTTTTTATCTTTTCAAAATTGATCTTTATAGGTCATTTTAAGATTAAAAAATTAAAAAATTAATTTAATTTATTAATTTATTAATTTTTATTTGATTTATTAAGGTGGGTGATGGAGATCTTATTAAAAAAATTTATTTAATTTATTTTAAGATTTAAATTTATTCTAAAAAATAAAAATTATAAAAGTAAGAATATTTTGACCGTTCCAAGAAAAAAAGGTCGAACATCACACATACAGCTGTTGACTATTCACTTAGGGGTACTGTATTACAAAAAGGAAAATATAATGCATTTGTATTTTACTTAACAGGGATACTGTGTATTTAACTCAATCATGAAATTGATAACCAATGAAAACGATGGTGGAAGACTTGACCCACGTCTTCGGTTTGCAAAAATTTCTAAAAAGTTGGTGGGATGGTGGTTATAAAAAGAGAATTTTGTGAACCATCATCACAACAGACAAACCAAAAACCATGGCAAGAGAACTAAACTTGCAGAACATACTCTTCCTTGTTTTTATTGTCCAGGCTTTTAGCATTTTAGCTTTGCTACCGAGTGTTGCTTTTGCTTCTATTGAAGAGGCAAAAGCTCTTCTCAAATGGAAAGCTAGCTTTACAAACCAAACACAGTCTAAGCTATCTTCTTGGACCCTGCTTTCTCACAATGCCTCTAACTCCAAACCAATCCCATGCAATTGGTATGGAATTTCATGCAATCCTGCCAGCAGCGTAGTCAAAATCAACATGTCCGAATCTGGCTTGAATGGTACTCTTAATGACTTTCCATTTTCATTTTTTCCTAGTCTTGCGTATGTTGATCTTGCTATAAATTCACTGTTTGGCACCATCCCATCTCAAATCGCAAACATTTCCAAACTCATTTATCTTGATCTCTCTATTAATCAGTTTTCAGGACAAATCCCATCAGAAATTTGTCTCCTTACAAATCTTAAAGTCTTGCATCTTTTCGAAAATCAGTTAAATGGTTCAATTCCTTATGATATAGGTCATTTAAGATCTCTAGAAGATCTTGCCTTGTATAGCAACTGCCTTAGTGGTCTAATTCCTGCTTCTCTTGGTAATCTTAGGAAACTAACTAATTTGTATCTTTATAACAATTCGCTTTCAGGTTCCATTCCTCCAAATTTAGGAAATCTAGAAAATTTGTTTGGACTTTATATAGATACAAACAATCTCAGTGGCCCGATTCCTTCCACTTTTGGAAATTTGAAAAATCTAAATATCTTGAATGCATTTGATAATAGTATTTCTGGTTCAATTCCCCACGAAATAGGAAAGTTGAAGTTCCTTTTCCTCTTTAAACCTTTACTCAAATAATCTTTCTGGTTCAATTCCAATGTCATTTGGTCGCTTGACAAGCCTTACTACTCTTTTACTTTATGAAAATCATCTTTCAGGCCCCATTCCTAAAGAGTTAGGAAATTTGATATCTCTGACCGATCTAGAGTTGAGTCAAAATCAACTGAATGGTTCAATCCCTTCATCCTTTAGTAATTTGACCAATTTAGAATTTTTACTTCTTCACCAAAATAACCTTTCTGGTACCATTCCTCCAAAGATAGGAAATCTCATGAAGTTGAAAATGATGGAGTTAGATAGTAACCGGTTTACTGGTCACCTCCCTCAAAACATTTGCCGAGGTGGATTACTTCAAAATTTCACAGTGTTTAACAACCATCTTCAAGGTTCGCTACCAAAAAGCTTGAAAAATTGCACAAGCTTGATCAGACTCCTTTTGAATGGAAACCAATTCACAGGAAATATAGCTCAAGACTTTGGTGTCTATCCAAACCTGAATTTTATAGATATAAGCTATAATAGGTTTGATGGTGAAATTTCATCTACTTGGGGAGGGTGTCCTAAATTAGTTAACATACGAATGGCGGGGAATCGTATCTCAGGACGCATACCACCTGAGATTGGAATTGGAACTCAGCTACAATCACTTGATCTTTCTTCAAACCAGTTAGTTGGAGAGATTCCAAAGGAGCTAGGAAAGTTGACTTCTCTCATTACGTTGATGTTAGGTGACAATCAACTTTCTGGTGGCATACCTCCAGAAATGGAGTCACTCACTGATTTGGAGAGTTTGGACTTGTCCAAAAACAATTTGAGCAAATCACTTCCCTTATATTTGGGAAACTTCATCAAGCTGCATTCATTGAATTTGAGCCATAATGAATTTAGCCAAAAAATTCCAACTCAAATAGGGAAGTTGGCTCAGTTATCACAGCTGGATTTAAGTCACAACCTTCTTGGAGGAGAGATACCATCACAAATTAGCACTATGGCGAGCTTGGAGCTGCTGAATATCTCCCACAATCATCTTTTTGGTTCCATTCCGAAGGAATTTGAAGAAATGAAGAGCTTGTTGGATGTGGACATATCCTACAATGATTTGCAGGGTCCTCTTCCCGATAACAAAGCATTTCAAGGTGCTCCATTAGAAGCATTAGCTGGGAACAAAGATTTGTGTGGCGATGTTCAAGGACTAAGACCATGCATTTCTGATACTAAAGATAAACACATGTCGAGGAAGAGTCACCGTAAATTGGTGTTTTCAATCATATTCCCTCTTCTAGGGGCTATCCTACTTGTGTTTCTTTCTATTGGAATTTACTTCATTTTACAGAGGAGAAAGAATGATGCTTCAACAGAACACAGTGAAGAGTTGCTTTCTGTATCGGAATTCAATGGAAAATCTTGTATGCTGACATCATAAATGCAACCAACAATTTTGATGCCGCATATTGCATTGGAAAGGGAGGATGTGGAGATGTCTACAAGGCTAGGTTACCATCCGCTAGCATTGTAGCTGTGAAGAAACTCTATTCTCTTCCTATTGGTGAAAGGACTTTTAGGAAAGAGTTTATGAATGAGATAAAGGCATTAACAGAAATTCGGCACCGAAACATTGTGAAATTTTATGGTTTTGTTCAAACACACAACACTCCTTTTTGGTTTATGAGTTTCTTGAACGGGGTAGCTTGGCGTCAATCCTAGCTCAAGAAGAAAAAGCTAAAGAATTGGATTGGTCTAAGAGGTTGAATATAGTTAAAAGCGTGGCTCAAGCCTTGTCTTATATGCACCATGATCGATCTCCACCAATTGTTCATCGAGATATATCAAGCAAAAATATTTTGCTAGATCAAGAATATCATGCTCGTGTCTCAGATTTTGGCACTGCCAAGCTTCTAAAGCTAGACTCTTCCAATTGGACAGAACTTGCTGGCACCTATGGATATGTTGCACCCGGTACTCTAAGATCACTATTCTTTTACTTTGAGATGTGTCTTTTTAATGCCTTAGAACTTTTAGACTAAATAATACTTTATGACTAATGCATGATAATGATTTTCCTTTTCTTCCAGAGCTTGCATTCACGATGAAGGTAACGGAAAAGTGTGATGTGTACAGTTTTGGGGTATTGGCATTAGAAGTGATAAAAGGAAAGCATCCAGGTGATCTTATTCCCTTTATGTCATCACCATTGTCTAGGGAGAACATGCTACTGAAAGATGTTTTGGACCAGCGCCTTCCAATTCCGACACTTGAAATTCAAGAGGAATTGATAAATATGTTAAACATCGTGATTACTTGCTTACAAGCCAATCCACAATCTAGGCCAAGCATGAACATGATTGTTTCGATATTATCAATTTGATCAACAGTAAATTCACACGATGAGAGATAACTGCGTAAAAGGCTGTCAAAGAATGCCTATTGTACAACTATATTGTAGTGTTTGAAGTATTAATATTTCTTACTCTTCAAAGTACCTACATGAATGTAGTTGTCAGTTTTCAAGTGCTTATGAAATAAAGTATGAAATGAGATGTTTCTTTACATAAGTGAACTCATTGTATTACTCCCATATTTAATCGAGAATGATAAATTGTTATGTATGTATAAACATTCCATTGAGATATCTACCTTTGAACCCAATTAGATTTTAATTGTATGACACAAAAATTAAATAAACAAAATTGAAGAAATAGTGGAGATCAATAATGCTAAGCAGCCCATCTTTTCTATCCCAACTTATTCTAACATATAATGTGTCAATTAATGAGTAGATATAGTTTTCAAGTTAAATGAATAATCATTAATGATTATCTATTAATCAATTGACATATTATGAGTTGGGATATAAGGTAAGATATGTATTCAAATGTGGCGTGTAGACTTCCATGAATTCAAATGTGAGAGGCATAAGAGTTAAGAGTTTCACAAGCAGTCTTCCAAGTCTCCTCTCTTAACAAACACTGGCTCCGCATTGATCCTTTCTGATCGGCAATGATGGTAACTTCTCTCAGGATGTGGTATAATTGAATCGAAGTAGAGTAGGAATTATCTTTAATGTTTTTAGTACATTATTTTTACTTTTTTAAATCAATCGAAATCTATAAGGATAAAGTTAAATCAACTTTCTAGTAAACTGAGGAACTTCATTAAATATATATTTTTGGAAGGTTAATTTTAATGTTACATTCACAATCCATTTGAACCAGAAACACAGTTCACTACATCCAATCCTTAGCAAACCATGGTTGTCTTCGGTTGATGTTTGATGTGGGTACATAAATTATTAATTAGGTAATTGGCCACAGGCATCATATCTTTGTTTAAATTTTGTATCGATTTCAATGGTAAGATTTTTATAGTTTATGTTATTTTAAATATCATTACTCATTTATTATTAATTTTTTAGAGTTTGTATACTAACGAATTTGTTTTGAAGGGCTACAAAATGTATTTGAACTTTGCAGCTACTCTTTGGAGTTGGAGATACAAAAATGTGTAATGGAGTTTGCCATGGTTGTGTAATGTCTTGTTGTGTTAGAGATACAAATATTTGTTTGCCAAATGCCATGTTTTGTTGTATTTTTATGTTTGTGGACTGTTAAATTTGTTTAATTTGACAGACTGTTGAATTTTTTATGTGTTGGATTGGGACTATTAGTGTTTGTGGACATAGTGTTGTATTATGGACTGTTGATTTTTTTTTATTAATTTATTAATTTTTTAATTTCTTTGTGTTTGTGGATAGTAGTGTTATATTGTGGATTGTTGAGTTTTTTGTGTTGCATTGGGAGTATTTTATTTGGACAATGGACAGTGTAGTAACAGCTGTTTTACAGGAGTTATTGTTTTAATGTGGTGTTCATGTTTTCTTTTTTTTCAAGTGGCAATATTTTCACCCTTAAAAACTGTATGTACACCTCTTTTTGAAAATTCATATTCTATAAATACACTTTATGTGTTTTCAATTATGTTCATTCATTAATTTACTTTTTAAATATTATAGGTAAATAATTATAAACATATTTAATTAAAACATTTAAAAAAGTCAAATTTCTTTTTTAAACTTATTTTGATGCTTTGTTTTATGTTTATGACATCTCCATCTTATATTTTTTCTCATATTCACTCAAAATTCTTGCATTTCACTAAAATCCTATATATAAAACTATCAAACAAAACAAAAAACCTCTATTTTTACCAAAAAAAAAAAAAAAAACATAAAACCCTTTAAATCTAGACCGCCATTTTCACCATTTATAAAACCTCTAAAAACATAATAAAAAGCACTTATCTTTGACTTACCTTTATTAAAACAAACCAAGTCTCTTATTGGGATTTAAAATTGAAGTATTCAAATTTAATTATAATAATAACAAATATTATCATTTAATTAAAGTGTTAATAATTTAATTTAAGGGTTTAATAATTTAATTTAAGGGTAATCTTGTAATATTAAAAATGTATAGATTTAGGGGCGTACATACGACTTTAGAGAGGTGGAAATATCGCCACTCTTTTTTTTTATCGAGTCTTTGACAGGTTGGTTTTGGTGATTTAGTTTTGAATTTATTTTGTTCTACACCCATGTACTTTTTTGGTTGCACCCGCAAAACAAATAATAAGGGAGGCCCAAAAACATCCCAACAAAATTAAAATAAGCAGGCCCAACAATAACATACCTAAAAAAACACTTGACAATTGGCCTAACAGTACACCCAAAAACATGCCTAAATTTGGGTCCAGAACCGAGGAAGCAGACTCGAACAAAACCGATCCAAGAGTATTCGGTTATAGTCGATTCTCCCCCCTAAGATCACCATGTTTGGTTCTCCATGTTGAGAACGAAATCAAAAACCTATATGCTCAGCCCTAAGGGCCATGATCACTTAGTTTTTTTTCTAAAGGGATAATCCCAATTTCCCCCTATAGTTTAATGTAATCGTTAATTACCCCCCTATAGTTTCTAAAAATCTTATTTTACCCTTTTTGTTAACTCTGTTAGTGAGAGTTGATTTCTGACCATAATAGTGAGCGAAAAAATCAAACTGCCCCTCAACATTGTAACACAGTAAACATACAGAACATCATAATCACCCATCATCCAACCCAGATACCTTCACTCATCTTTATTCAACCAAACCATCATCAAATGCAACAGCAACATAACACAATCCCCTCAACATTGTAAGAACATCATCAAAACACAACATTAACATAACAAAAAAAAAAACAAAACCAAAAAAAATTCTAGGTTGAGTTTCGGCTCAGAACCGAAAACCCGAGAAATCCTTGGGATTCCGGCGCTAGAAACCCAGAGATTTTTGGGTGTCTGATTCGGAAACCCAGGTGCGGACACCCAAAAATCTCTGGGTTTCTAGCACTGGAAACTCGTAGATCTATGAGTTTTCGATGCAAAAACCCGGAAACTCTAGGTTTCTGCGTCAGAAACCCATAAATCGAATTTTGATTTCCCATGCAAAAACCCATAGATTTTCGCGTCGAAAACCTATAGATCGGAGCTGGGTTTCTGATGCGGAAACCCATAGATCTCTCGGTTTTCACATCGGAAACCCATAGATAGGAGCTGGGTTTTTTACGGAAACCCAGTTTGGGTACCGCCGAGAGATAGAGAAAGAAAAGAAGAAAAAGAAAAAGAAGAAGAAGAGAGAGAAAGAAAGAGAGAGAGGAAGAAGAAGAAAAAGAAGAAAGAGAGGAAGAGAGAGAAGTAGAGAGAGCTGGGTTTCTGTCGAGAGAGAGAGAAGAAGATGATGAAGAAGAAAAGAAGAAGAGAGAGAGAGAGAGAGAGGGAGAGAAAGAGAGGAAGAAGAAGAAAAAGAAGAAAGAGAGGAAGAGAGAGAGTGTTGTAGTTTTGATAAAAATTATTAATATTTTTAAATTTTAAACTTTTTTTAATAGTTTTGATCACCACCGTCCATTTTAAAGATGGACGGTGGAGATTTTTTTCCAAATTTTTTAAATATTAAATTATTATTTTATTAAATATTTATATTTTTTATATTTTATTTTACTTAGACAGTTTTGCCCTTCTACATTAACTGTCAACTATTGACTTTTAACATCTAAATTGACGGTAAGAGGTTTTTTTGGATATTTTAATAAATTACAGGGGGTTTTTTTTTATCCATTTTGTAAATCAAGAGGGGGATATTAGTGAATTTTTAAAGTAAGGGGGGATTTTGGCTATTTCATCAAACTATAGGGGGCTAAATTGGGATTATATATATAAAAAAAATATTATATAATTATATGTCTTTAGTAAGCAAAAATATTACAAAAACTACTAGTTGTATTGGTTCGAAAAGAGAGTATCATATTCATACTATTATAAATTATTTTACATATTTCAAAAAAATATTTTCATGAAATCACATGATAATAATATTATAAAAAGGGTATTAATCTATTCTTTTTATGCATTAGTGGGATAGTCTTTCACAATAAATAAATAGATTACAGCAGAATGCACCATGCCTGCATTTCCTCTGTTCCAATACTGCCTTAAGCAGTCAATAATGTATTGTATCATAGTGAAATGCAATGTTGTCAACTCCTTTGCCAAGCACTCATTAGCTACATCACTACATTCATGGTTATTCTTTAGTTGAGGACTTGTATGCCAGTGCTAATTCCAGTACTGCTTTTCCAGAAGTAGTTCCAAAATTTACCTCTAGAATGGATCAACTGTGTACAATGATGTCAATAACTAAGCAGAAGTTGGAATTGCAATATTGCGTCTTTAAAAAGGTAGGGTGAAAGTTGGCTAGATTTTTCTATGACGAAAGTTAACTAATCTAAATAATTAAAATTCTTGATATAAATATAAGTGGAAGATCAAATATTTCATTTCATATGGTACACCCAAAAACAGGCCTAAATTTGGGTCCAAAACCGAGGAAGCCGACCTGAACCAAATTGATCCGTGGGTGTTCGGTTCTAGTCGATTTTCCCCTCTAAAGTCATCATGTTTGGTTCTTCATATTGAGAACTGAACCGAAAACCTATATGTTCACTCCTAAGGGCCATGACCACTTAGTTTTTTTTTTTTGTTCTAAAACATCATGTATAATTTTTTATATATAAAAAAATATTATATAATTATATGTCTTTACTAAGTAAAAATATTACAAAAAATACTAGTTGTATTGGTTCGAAAAGAGAGTATCATATTAATACTATTATAGTTATTTTACATATTTGAAAAAAATATTTTCATGAAATCAGTTGATAATAATATTGTAAAAAGGGTATGAATCTATTCTTTTTATACGTTAGTGGGATAGTCTTTCACAATAAATAAATAGATTACAGCAGAATGCACCATGCCTGCATTTCCTCTGTTCCAATACTGCCTTAAGCAGTCAACAATGTATTATATCATAGTGAAATGCAATGATCTCAACTCCTTTGTCAAGCACTCATTAGCTACATTACTACATTCATGGTTATTCTTTACTTGAGGACTTATATGCCGGTGCTAATTCCAGTACTGCTTTTCCAGAAGTAGTTCCAAAATTTACCTCTAGAATGGATCAACTGTGTACAATGATGTCAATAACCAAGCAGAAGTTGGAATTTCAATATTGCATCTTTAAAAAGGTAGGGCGAAATTTGGCTAGATTTTTCTATGATGAAAGTTAACTAATCTTAATAATTAAAATTCTTGATATAAATATAAGTGGAAGATCCAATATTTCATTTCATATGGTGTGTTATGATTTTGTTATTTTCATTCCTTTCAAAACTTCAAGGGCAATTTCTTGGGACAGAGAATCAAGGAAAGGGAAGTTGATTTCTTAGGTGTGAGGGGGTTCAAGTTGCCTTTCTAAGAGAATTAATTTCTTATTAATTAGGTGTAGTGTTCATGTAATATGTTTTCTTAAAGATTTTGTAAACAATGGAATCATAAATTAGGAATTAAGTTTGCCTTCCCTCTTAAGAATTCCTGAGAAGTAAAGAGATGGTTATCTAACATTTTGTTGGAGAACAAAGAAAAGAAACACATTCAATCTTTGATGTTTTGCTCAACATAACTCAATAACAAACACAATAAATATATAAATATTCAATACAAAAAGAATTTACTACTCATAAAACAATGGATATATAATAGAAGACAGACCCGAAATGAAGAAGATAGAGGCTTGCACTTGTGTTGCAATGTCCTAAAGACAATATTCCATCCCTTTCTGGTGCTTGAAGGTCAATGATGTTATCTCCCGGATACAACTATCGATGATGTTGGTTCTTAGCAGTTGAACCAAGACCCTATAGAACCAAAGTTTATTATCTGAGTAAAGTGCAAAAATTTTAAGAAATTTTTAGATTGGATGAAATTTCTTTATTAACACCTAAATGTATTCTTTTATATGCGTGGAAGGGTCCTCTTAATTTGCTGGAAATCCATTAGCAAAAAACTGAATGGAAGGTGAAGAGTTGCAACTCTTCACTTGAACTTTCAAATTTTTTTGTGAAAACAATGGCCACCGCCACTTGCATTGCAACTTGGTGGTCGCACCACCAAGTCGCCCTCCATTCTACCAAGGTGATGATTTACATTGCTATTTGATGCCATGACTCTTTGTCTGAAAGCTTGTCTCACCTCCACATTGAACACTACTTCTATGTCGTTCTCCTCATATAGCGATAAACACTATTTGGAAGTTACATTGGTCGTCGCTTCCATGTCGTGCTTCTCATGTAGCGATCAGGGTGAACCTTTTTCTATTTGTTTCCATTTTAGTACCCGGTTTCCATTCATCTTTCATTATAGTTTCCATTCAAACTTCCAACACATTTAACTACGAACGGTTTAACTATGTATACTTTAATTATGTAATTTGAGAAGTTCTATTTCCCAAATAAATTGTTTATTTAAAGCTTCTTCATATCAATTGTATATATAGAGCAAACATCAAATTTCTGTTTGTATAAATAATTATTTCAATGTTTGTGATATTGAAAATTACGTGTGAGATATGTTCAGTTATTGTTGGTTAGTTTTTTAATAAACCAAATTTTAAAACCTTACAAGTGCACAAATTCTTTATCGAGTATAGCGACAAACAAGGTTCGATCCCATGAGTAGTTTCAATTTACTTTAATTCTAAGTTTATTTAAGACTTAAACTAAAGACAAGTAAATTAAATAAAAGGGTTCTTGGGTTTGAATTAAAATTAAATTAAACCAAGACTAAAAAAAAAAAAAAAAAAAGAAAATCAATAATAAAAGCTTAGTTGAGACATCCTATCCACCACTAAGAAATCCCCCAATTTGCTAAAAAGATTTATAAAATAAATGCATGATAAAAATATTCATGACAATGTATGATTAACTCATGCCATATAGATTCTTCCTTAGTATGCAAAACGCATGATGTCTACGCAAATGCATGTATTCCTAATTGTAACCTAGCATGATGCTTACTCAGGTTGAATAATTGAAATCCATTAAGTACTAAAATAATATGAATATCCCACAAATCCTAAAACATAATGTTTATCCTCGGTATTTATGAATTAATGTCTTTCAATTAGTTCGTAAGCAATTGATTGTTGCAAACAAAGAATATGTCGGTATGATGTGCGATTTATATTCTTACAATATAATCCTAAAAATATGTTTCTAACGTGATCAGTCAAAGAAACATAATAAATACAATAAAATTAAACTACAAACATTAAATTCATCATGTAGAACTTAAAGCTTTATTGAAAAGATAAATAAATTGAGTTTATGTCTAGAGTTTTAAGTTAGCTCTAATTAATAAACTAATTACATAAAAATATAAATAAAGAAGATAGAACCAAAGCCTTAAGACTTGCCCTTCTGCTTCTCTCTCTGCTCTTTGATGTGTCTATCAATCTTGTTGAAGAAAAAACATATTTATAGGCAAAAACACTTAGAGGCCATGATAAGGGAATAGGAAATTTAGGTTTGCACAAGTTAGTCATCAGAACATACGGGTCAAAAGGATCCATGAGTGTGTGCACGTGCGAGTTAAAACCCAACACGAAACGGCCACTAAAGGAGAAAATGCTTTGAATTATGCGGATCTAACCCGCTACTAACTCGAATCCTCTACCTGGAACCATGCGCAACCCGACCTGAAACGGTGACAAACTCTTCTTAAAAAATGCACGGATCCTTGTGCGACCCGGATCTCCACCAACTAACCCTAATCTTGACTTTCATCTTTTGAGCTTTCTTTGAACCAGATCTCTAATTCTCTTGTGCCCTAATTAATTTTGAAAAACCACAAATTCCATTTTTTTCTTCTTAAACCTAGATTTAAACATGAAAACACAAAACAAATAAAAATACCTATTCTACTAAACAACATAACATAAATAATAGGTAAATTGAGCATGAAATAATAACAATTAGCGACCCAACAAATACCCACAAACCTATATTTTGCTAGTCTTTGAGCAAAACTAGAACTTTAAAACAACCTAATCTAAAAATACGGAAAATAAAAATACAATCTATTTTTGCAAGTAAACACAATGACATTGAGCGTGTGCCACAAACCTTTAAACCCTTAGGTGTCCCTAGTAGAAGGAATTATGTCTCCTAAGGGTTTGCCAGCAACTATACCCACAAATGTTAAAACATTCCACCCATAACTCATCAACATATCACTAAATGCAAATAAACAAAAATCTCACACATGCATGATCTTGTACCAGAACTAAATAATCTAAAGACATAATTATCAACAGTCTCACCCAATTTTCAAAGCAATCTTATTTCAAAGCACCATATTCACATGTCATGGACTTATTTTGCCTCGACTCTAATTCTCACAAGATATCTCACATAACACTTAAGAGTCTTAAAGCAAACACTTATGCAATCATATGTGACAGAGATTAGATAAAGACATAGCAAGTGTCTTTTAGATCACATATGAATATAGATGTTGAAAAGAACCGCACTTTTAAGTGAATAAATCTCATTAATGGAATCAAATACTAAGAACATAGATAGAGCATGATGACATACTTTAACTCTCAAACTGGACTTCCCCTTCTAAGAAGAATAAACTTTTATTCAAGGTTGTATTGGGGCTAAGGTTGATACAAAGATAAGCAAGAAAAGGACTAGATTCAAAAAGAACTTAGGATCATACAAAAACACTTGATTCATTTTCTCTAATTCACCACAACCTCTTTCTCTTTATTTCTTCTCTATCACCTTATTTTTCTTTCAATTTTTGTTTATTCATTCAGTTCCCTTTCCCTTGCACATCTAGACATCATAAAACTTGTTTTGTGCCCCTCACATTTTATTCATTTTATTCATTTTTGAATTTTTTTATTATTATTTTTACAATAAAAAAAAGGCGCGCCAAAATTTCCTAGCCTTGAATAGCAAATTTCCATCATGTTTCTTCCTTTCACATGCTTCTATTTTTTCTTGAGTGTCCATCTTCCAAAACGGTTTCTCCTATGTACAAGTCAAAAGCATCAAAGTTAGATAATGCAAAAAGAGTTTTGGTTATCACAATTTCTTGTCATGCAAGGAAGTAGGAGACCTTAGTGAAGTCAAGCAACTTGACTTCATCATGAAGCATTGATTTCACAGATACCCTTTTCGAAACTTCATGGCTGTTCAAATACTCTATAGTAATAGTTACTATAACTTGTTCATCTCTTTTCATAGTCATGACTGCTCTGTCGAAGCTCTCATTTATATTTTGTAAGCCCTCGAATTTGATTTTACGGATTTCCCCAAATATAGTCCCTAAATTATTATTGGAGACCCTAAATGGTTTATGGAAGTGCCTAAGGATATATGGAACCCATAGGAATTGATTTCGACTTGATTGGAGACTAAACGGAAGGATAAAATAGTGAATGAAATCGAATAATTTTTAAGGTAAAAATGGACTAATTTGAAGATAAATTTTAATAATTGTGGTTAAAGTGGAATTAAGCTAAAAGTCAAGGGAGGAGACCGATATTTTCTTAGGACGTGACCGTCATTTTGAGGATAGTTTGGGGAGGAAAATAGAAGCCAAAAGTTTGTCTAAAATCTAAAGAGAGAGAGAGAAAGCTGTCACCGAGAGAAGAGAGAAGAGAAGAGAAGAGAAGAGAAGAGAAGAGAAAGAAGAAGGAAGAAGAAGACTGCCGCGCCGGAGCCGACCACTGCCGACCTACTGTCACCAAGCTCGCCGCACCTCGCCACAGAATCGAGCTGACCGAAGTGGAGCAGAACTCGACGTCGCACGCGAAGAGAAAGCAGATCCGAGCAGAACCGACTGCCGCGACGACGCCGACGAGCTTCTATAGCTGATTCCGTCGCCGAGCTCGTTGATCCAGCCGCAAAACCAACGGCGATCAAACCTGAATGAGAGCAGAACCAAGCTTGATTCCAGCTCGTAATCATCACCTAAACCCGATCCAAGTACAGCTGAAGCTGAAATCAGAATAGAGAAGGTAGATCGGGGAAGAAAAAGGAGAAATCAGCCGAGAGAGGGAGAGATCGCGCAAGGGAGAGGAAGGAGAGGAAGATCCAACTGAACCCAGTCTAAAACCACCCCCAAAACAGTCCCTAAACGAAGTCAAAGCGAAGAGAAATAGTGATTTCGTGAGGAAGATAAGGGGTGAGTTGTTTACTCTTGATGTTGATGATTTTATTGATGATTTAAGTTGATTCGAAATGGATGTTAATTTGATTTGTTTATTGGTTGATTTTGAGTAAAAATAAGTTGGAAAACAAGTAGATTTAAGTATATTGAGAGCTTAGAGAACTAAGAAAATATCATAGATTTAAAGAGAATCCAAATCGCGCGTTAAATTAGTTTGAAGGACAATTTTGTAAATTGGCCCTTATGGCATCCGTTGAGAGTTCGGATGACCCTAATAAGTTTAATTAAGAGTATTGAAGCTATTAAAAGCGAAAGATTAAGATTAGAAATCAAAATGGAGAGTTGCGCGTAAAAATGGTCATTTAGGGACGATTGTGTAATTTCAAGTTTCCAGAGGTTTACGCGAACGTAATATGTTGTGTAGGTGACGAAGGAGCTCGAGGATCGAGGCGAGAGGATTAAGGGCTCCGCACGCGCTATTTTCAGTCATCAGTTTTGTGAGTAAGTTTTGTTTAAAGATTTTAAAAGTATTTCAAATTATCAAATTTGATTTGATAAGTAATTGCTTGAGTTTATTTTAAATGCATTGATATATGCATGAGCATTAGTTTGAAATGAGAATGTGATTTTATATGCATATATATAAAGTTGTTGAAATGAAATTTCAGAAACTAAGTTTTCAAGTTTGAATTGAGAAAATCAGTTTTAGTGCTTAATGCACTCAGAAAATGAGTTTTAGTGTTTATGGCACTCAGAAATCAGATTTTAGTGCTTTACGCACTCAGAAAAGAGAATTGTGCTTTTGCACCAGAAAGTTAAAGCAGAAAAGAGAAAAGTGTTTTCAAAACTAGAAAGTATTCCCTCAGGGATTTTCAGAGATTACAGACCAGTTTAGATCCGATCGGTCTATCCCACTTTAGTTGGCATAGTCCTGGGAAGGGATAAGTTACTAACTTGGGGGGATAAGTGTCAGAGTCTGTCAGTCGAGTCGCCATTACTGATGTGGGGTAGTGTTTCATGTGCTATGGTTAGCGCTGAGAAATTCCGCACATAGCCGCGAGATGTCTCAAGAGTTGACGAGCTATGGTTAGCGTTGAGAAATTCCGCACATAGCCGTTAGATTCGAGAGACCCAGATTTAGGGATACTATGGTAATTTTGAAAGATATCGAGAAACAGCTTTTAAAAGAAAAGCTTATTTGAGATAAAAGATACTTTAGAATTATTATTGAAGTTATTTATGATTTACAGTTGCAAGTTTTATATTTAAATACGTGCATGTGCTTAAAGATGAATTCTCTTGTTTAAGTTGATGTTTAAAAGATTTAAGCTTGAAACGTTTTAGAAACAGAGAATAGTTTTCAAACATTTTCAGAGGAGGAAATTTAGAAAATCAGATTTTCAAAGAAACGAAATATTATCACTCACTGAGCTTCTAGCTCATTATATTTTCTGTTTTATATAAAAACTTCCTCAGGTACTCTCAGCAGGTAGCCGATCAGTAGCATTACCTCCAGCGGGTGAGCCAGCGCGACACGATATCATTTGAGCAGTTCATTTTGTTTCATCAGTTATATTTTCATGTAAATATCTTTTGAAATGTATAAGTAATTTGAAAGTTGTAATTATTTGTTTGTAACTGTTTTTAAATTGTTTTGATTTAAATGCGGTTTATTAAATGTTATTTGAATTTTCTTAAGTTGATTTGAAAATCAAATGCATGATTGAGGCCTACGGGCAATCAGAAGTTAGGTTGGTGATAAATTTTAGTCGAAGTGTTGTTTTTCTATGAACAGGTTTTTCGAGAACGTTAAAAATATAGCTGTTATGCTGCCGAAATTTTTAAGGAAAAATGAGTTTTCGAAAAATGAATTTAAAAAAAAAAAAAAAATCTTCCTGCGCGTTTTCAGTTTTTAAAGAAAACCAACCCAACGATGTTTCAGAAAGTATCAGAGAGTTTAGGGTTCGCTTCAGGGGTTTCGCTTAGCCCGACGAGTCGGGTCTGAGAGGGATCCGTTGGGGTACCCGACGTGATTTACCGGATTAAAGTTAGAGGTATCCGGGTCGGGTCGGGTCGCGTCATATTTTCTGTGAAAATATAGGAAAATTAAGTGCCAAAGTCATGCTAGATGGCAACATTATAGTTCACTTCAATGAATACAAAAGATCTATAAGAAGAAACTACCATCCAGAGTTGTAAACTCAAAAGGTTCCTTATGAGATCCCTTCCTCTCAAAAATGGTTCTGTCTTCAAGTCTGCCAGTGTACATCACTAAGGTAATGGAACCCTCTTTTCATTCTATTTAATTTTAGAAGTTATATTGAATATATGAATGCATTTGTCTATGAGGTATCACCTTTCACCAGGGATTCTTCATTAGGGTGGTCAAAACCAAGATTCCAAAACTCGCTACTCGTTACTTGATTGGCGACCCAGCGAGCTGTGAGTAATCTGTAACTCGGCGAGTAATTGACGAGTACTCGAAAAATATTATTTGGGGGGGGGGGGGGAGGAGGAGGATTTATAAATTTTGAAATCTGAAAGCTTAATTTGATATTTTTATAAATGTTAGGGGTCATGGCAAAATTATCCTCATCCTATTTAAAGCTCACCACTCACTACACCAACACTTACCAGTCACCAGTCGCCTCTTAAAACCCTCATGTTCTCTCTCTCCATTCTCCTCTCTCTAACACACTGTTAACTTCGTTGTTCAAGTGAGCTATACCTATCGCCGCCGTCGTCACCAAAGTCGACATCGCCGTCATCACTAAAGTCGAACCCAATCCTTTTCGTCGTCGTCACTAAAGCCAAAGCCAATCCTTTTCGTTGTCATCACTAAAGCCGAAGCCAATCCTTTTCATCGTTGTTGGCGGTCGGCTATTTCAAATCTCCTTCTTTGTCCTCTGCATCGTCGATCGTTCTTCTTCTTTATCGGTTTGAGTCTCTTTCTCTCTCACCGTGTCGTTAACGTCTTCAAGCTGTCGCTGTTGTCTTTTGACTCTTTTCCCTTCAACTCGTCGCCGACGGTGACTCATAGTGATTATTTCTTTAATTTTTCTTTTATGTGTGGTGTGTTGTTTGTTTTGTTGGGAGTATGATTGGATTTTGATCGATTTTTTTTGTGGTGTTTGGGATGATTTTCGGTTAGTTTTGTGGTGGTTAGACTCGTTGAGTCAGCGAGTTGGGCCGAATGTCCATCTTTAGTGAGTAAGACTTTCGATCTGGGAGTTCTCGGATCGACGGAGTGCCGATCTACAAGAATCCAGGGAGAACTTGGCGAAACTCGTTGAGTTTTTAAACAATAGTCAAAACCTTCGCTGGCTTTTGTTATCTTTTTGAGGACTTTTTGATCTCCAATGACATCAATGACACTTTTCCATGATAGCAGCTCAAGCTGGATGGTCAGATTAGATTGGATGAAACATTGCCATTAATGTTAGTAATTGCGTATCCATCTTTTCCCAGGTCATCAGAAAATGCATGAAATTTGATGTCTTAATTGTTTCACCAAATATTGAATTGATACAAAGAAATGGAGATGTCAGTTGTTTCCAAGTAAACTTCCTTATTGTCTTAAAAAGAAACAACTAACACCAACAACTTACAAGAGAACTTCATTGCCAACTCTGCTTTCTCACCTCTTCTCATTGTCTTCACTGCTTTACTTATAGCAGGACACAAATGATCTTATCACACAAACAAAATCAACACAAATTGAACAACTCTCCCACGATATCAAAAAATCTTAAACTTTTGTGAGCAAAATCAACTTACCATCATGTATGGAGAATTCCACACCTTAGTCCGATTTGGAAACAGCTGTTCCATTCTCCATTCTTGTCTCATACTTAGCTACAAAATGAAGATTTCACCATTATCATAATAAACCATCAAAATGTTTTTGAAGAAATGGTCATAGTCACAATTAGTATATATATAAAACTTCTTCATTGCCTCTTGGTGTGGCCCATCCCTCACCCTCTCTTATTATTTTCTTCAAAACTCCTCCATCACCAGTCACATCCCTGATGGTGCTCCAAGATAGAATTTCAATGTCGAAAACTAGACTCGAATTGGGCGGAATTAAAGCAGAAGAACCACCTTCTTCATAGGCCAAGCATGGTGGTATACGGAAGATTGCTCTCTCACCTTTCTTCATAGTTGCAACCCCTTCATCCCATCCTTTTATAACTTCGCCTGAAACACAAACTAAATGTCGTATAAATGTCTTACAACCACAAGTTACACCATCATTTTTGGGCATGCCAAACTGTAATGAAAGTTGAAACCACACAAATTTAAGGTATGATTTCAAGCCTCATTTTAAAATACCAATTTTGTATTTCTTGAAAGAAAAAAGAACATTATGTTTTTCATTATAGTTTTACATAACTTCGAGATAATAAAAGTTATGTATTAAGTGTTTATCCATAACCGTTTTTCAACTTAAAATATACTTTTAACTATTTTCAGTCTAACGCTACAATATAAACTCCTTAAAAATACTTTTAATATTATCAAAAGTACTATTTACCACACTATTAACCTCTCAAATTCCATAAAAAGAACACGAGAAATCAAAACAGATAAAAGAAACATGAAAAGCAAACTGACCTTGGCCTAATTTGAAACAAAAGGGAGTTCCTTTATCACCACTCGAATCCAAACAAGCCCGGCCTTCAATGTGACCAGTGAAATGAACTGATACATATAGAATATCCATTAGAATTCAAATCTTAGTAACCTATTAAACAGTGGAAAGGATATAAAAACAAAAGAAAATGGAATCATGGTATATTTTCTTTCTCTGTTTTTCACTTTCCCTCACCTATTTCTCAGCATCCAAACAGAGAAACATGAAAAAGAACATCTGGGTTGTAAGATATCAATATAAAGTAGTACCTTGGACTTCATCTCCTGGATATGGAGTTTGCCATGAAGTTCCTCTCCTGAGAATCTGTTTTCTCAGGCCTTGGTTTCCGATTTCGGTCTGGAGTGATTCTGCAGATTTGGTTTTGGTATGGGAATTCATAAGAGAGACTGCCATTAGAAGTGTATGGAGAGAAGAGAAGAGTGTTTTCAGTTGAAGATAAGCCGTTGTTTGTTTCCCTCCATTTGTTACATTCGGTTAAGATTTTTCTGTTGGTGGGTCAAGTGTCACGTTGACTCGCCCGAATCCATTGGGTAATGGGTCGGTTTGGTTTCTTATGCCTATTTAAAAAATGTTTGAATGATATCACAAACTTGAATTGAACGTTTGTCCCAAATTGATCTTTTTTTTTTTTTTTTTTTGGAAGTTTCAAATTGAAATGCTAAGAAATATAAAAGGGTGCATTTGAAAACGTTTTAAAATAGTATTTTTGAAAACTAGTTTTTAAAATAAATAACGTATTTGATAAATTATATTTTTAAAATGTAATGTATCTGGTACGATTTCTTAAAACTTATTTTTAAAAATAGAAAATGATATAAATATGTTTGGTATTGTTTATGAAAATAAATAAAGTAGTTGTTTGGATGTTAAAGTAATGATTTGTTTTGAAAACATATTTTGAAAATGGTGAAAAACATATAAAAGTCATTTTTCACTTTTAGTTATAATATTCAAAAATGTGTTTTTCATTTCCAAAAATGCATTTTAGAAAATATGTCACCAAATGCCTTTGACCCATTTTTAATTTTTGAAAATGAAAAATTATTTAAAAAAATGCATCCAAATACCACCATTTCTTAAAAGTTATTTTCAAAAACAGAAAATTATATAAATACATTTTATATCATTTTTTAAAATAATTAAAATGATTGTTTAGATGGAAAAGTAATAATTTGTTTTAAAAACATATTTTGAAAATGGTAAAAAAATATAAAAAAAAAAAGTTGTTTTTTACTTTTTAATTATAATTTTTAAAAAAATGTTCTTCATTTTTAGAAACACATTTTACAAAATATATCACCAAACACTTTACTCTCATTTCTTATTTTTGAAGATGAAAAAACCATTTTAAAAATGCATCCAAATATATATATATATATATGTTTTTGTTGTTACGTTTGTTGATGTTTGTCTATTACTCTAATGGCACCTTTTTTTTTAAAAAAAAAAATTAGGACTAGCTCAGGGGACAATTAGGATTTTTTTTTTTTTTTTATTAGGATTAGCTCAGGGGACACAGCTCAAGGAGCTGCTCCCAAATGAGAATGATTCATTCACACAGAAGTGGAAGAGAGACTCACACGAAGGTGAGGGGAAAGGGGGGTAGCCCACGTAGAAGGTGGGAGAACATGTTATTTTTGGCGTTATAGTGTGTCGACCTATGCCTTTGGGAGTATGAGAGTAACTGGCGCACTAACCAACGGCGCCAGCTGTCATTGACTACTCTAATGATATTTTTGTAATTATTTCTCTTAAATAATAAATGTTTAGTAGATATGCCAAGATTTTGGGCATGTTAACAAATTAAATATAGAATATTACATAGTACTCACTTCAATTAGTGTTATAAATATATGTATATATATACATATAATAGTTTTACCATCAGTACCTCCTAACTTTAAAAATGCTAGGACCAAACAATCTCAATTGTAGATTAAATCTAATAGATAAAAAAGATAACATAAAATTGAAAATAAATAAGAATTTAGTGGCATTTGCTAAAAGCAAACAGATTCCTAGATGACCTGATTAAGGCCTCATTTGGGATAGCTTTTGCTTTTGATTTTTGACAATATAAGAAGAAAAGTAAAAGTCTAGGCATTTTTCAAATATTGTTTAGATAATATATTTCTGAATAGCTTTTAAATTTAGTAGAACTTTTGAGACTGTTTAGGTGGAACATGACTGAAATCTCTTTTAATCATGACATGACATAATTTAACAATTTATTACATAAACATATATGTAACTTACTTTTTCAATTATATTTACCTAAACTTTGGTTATTAAAATAAATTAAATTATAAAATTAAATTAAAATTACACATACATTCATGCATAATAATTCCTACAAATTATGTCAATAATTTTACATGAAATTGTAATGATAAAGGTAAAAAAATTTATCTAAGTATTAATTCTCTTGCAATTCATGTAAAACATAAGTTCCTATGCAACAGTTTAGCAACCAATATTACTTCTATTTTCAGCTCTTCTGGACCCTGCCCTGAGCTTTTTGACAATCTTTTCACATCTATTTTTTGCCCATCAAACAGTTCTCCAGAAGAAGCAACAGCAGACAATTCTTTTCTTCTCGCCTTTTATTTAGAAGAAGCAACAGTATTTTCTCCAGAAGAAGCAACAACAAACAAATCTTTTTTATGATCTTAAGGCAACAGAGACCTTCTTCTTGTTTCTATCATTTCCTCTGCTTCCAATTCCATTATTATCAGCTCTTTTCTTCTTGCCTTTTCTCAAGAAGAAGCAACAACTTAACTATTCTCATTGATAATAAAGGATTAAACCTTTGATGCATAACAGACTAAGCAATTACCCTTCCTGTTAGGATAGATCACAAAACATTGCATGCATTAGCAAGCTTAAATATATAGAACAATAGTCAATTAAATAGACATAGTTTTAAAATCTATAGATATTCAAAACAAGCAGCAAATGTATACCTCCTATGCCACAAGATAGAATGCGTAGCCACACCACATGACTCTGCTAAAGCCATTGTCCCCACAACAAACAAACCAACTGATGAAACTCTATCTAGAGTTAACATCTTTTCTTTATCAAGCCCTACTAAACTTTGAGAAGTCAAAGCATGAGAGAACACGTTTGTTTTCCACCAATGCAAAAGCCACACAAACGAAAGGATAAAAGCACCCCTTTATGCCTGTGAAAGATACTGCAATGCAATAGCGGTTGGTGTTCATATCAACCCACAGACATATCACAAGTATCCATCAAACCCACCTCTTAAATTGCAAAGACAAACCAAAAAACCAAAACCACACATAACCCATAAACTAAAAATATAAGCACATCAAAACCAATCATGGTAAGGACAATAAGCACAACAGTGGAACAAGTTCTAGATAACTAGAACTCAAGAAAGTAAACTGATTGATGTTCAAGCAACATAATTGCCAATTCACTACTATTAAAATTCAACAAAACTTTATAATTCAAAAGACATACCCCTATCAAACTTACAAAAAGAACAATCAAACAGATCCTCCACCCAGAAAGGAACTCAAATCCTTATTTGACAATGCAATTAGAAAAAAAAATCAATAGCAAGTAATTCCATCTATGATCAAAAACCTTATAAATCCAATAAAACAGAAACCAATACATAGTTTTAAACAGAAAAATATTGAGTCTTTATTGAAGCAAGTTCTATCAAGAAATGACACCAAAAACTACAATGTCTACACAAATAACCTCATTTTACACACATAAGAAATTCAAAAAACAGAAAAATCAAATTCCTCAATCAAAACACCAGAACTAGAACTACAGACCTTACTCACATATCTTTTCACTAAACCAAAACCAAAAATAGAAAACACCCCACATAAAAAATAAAAAAAAAAAAAAAAAAAGTCCATTGTAGTGAAGAGTACCGATAAAACAAAGAGAGAGAGATAAGCTACCTCTCCAACACGTTTGATCCAGACAACAACAACACCAACTCTGTTATCTACCTTGATCAAACAAGAGCTCCAAAATGGGCACCGTACATGAAAGTACAAATAATTTTCAAAGAAAAAAAAAAATTAAGGGAGAGAGATAAAGAATAAATTTATTTGAATGCCAAGGGTTTGCGCTTGCAGTGTACAAAAATGGGCTTTTGTTTACCACGGCGACAGTTGATGAGAGATGCCAAGGGACTGACACCGACGAGAGTGAGACCCATGACGACAAGAGACGAAGGTGCGCAGCAACAAAGCTGGGTCGGTGATAGCGACGTAATTGGATTCACGGGGAAGAGCAAAACGAAGGATGTGTGTGGGAATTTCATTTTGATATTTATTTTTTTGGAAAAAATTTATTCTAGTTTTTTATATTTTAAAAAATATCAAATTTTTAAATTTTTTTTAAAAACAATTCTTTTTACCTTTAATCTTTTAAAATTTCCTTAAAATAGCTGACAATTAATGATGATGGATAATTTAAACGGAAATGATAAGATGATCATTTTATGTAAGAGATTAAGATAATAATTAATAACACGTAAATAATTAAGATTTTAAAAAGATAAAAAAACAAAAAAAAAAAAGCTTCAAATCTTGCATTTGCCCCTCGGTCTTCAAATGACCCATTTTGTTAATTGGTTCTCTCATTTGGTCTCCCACACAACCGGATAACCCTTTCATTGACACACCCAAACCCTCACTAACAACCGACTTTTCCACGCCCAACTACGGTCAGTCTTGCCGGCTATTGCAACGTCTGGAACTCTGTTAATGTAAAATACTCCATTTGTTTTGGTTTCTCTTGGCTTGTTGTGCGATGAAAGTTGTATTTTAGAGGTCTTCTTTTGGGAGTTTTGCAAAGGAGAGGTCGCCGATAGTGTTAAGAGTGTTTATTTGGTTTGCATTTGTTTCGGCAGATATTGTGTTTGTTTGGTTTTTTTCGTTTGGTTGGTTTGTTTGGTCTCTGTTATTTGGTTTGCATGTGTTTTGGTCCCTATCGTGTTTATTCCAGTTGGTTTACATTCCTAATCCCTATTGTGTGTGTGTTTATTGCATTTGGTTTCATGTAAGGTTTATTGTATTTGGTCCCTATTCTGCCTGCATTTGTTTACTGCATTTGGTTTCAAGTCAGGTTTCTGCTGCCTGGGACTCCCAGGCAGTGGAAACCTAGAAATAGATTCTTCCTTTTTTTTTTTAAAGAAAAAAAAATCATGAGAATTTCATGAATTTATTTTCTGTGTTTTTGTTGTTATAAATTGTTCAGTGTTTTTTAATTATCGGTCCATAGTTTTATTTCTCAAATTTTTAATATAAGAGTGCTGTGGTTGTTTATTGTTGAGAGTATCAATAGATCTCATCATTCACGTTGTATCGGTACTGTAGATACATGTAATTGATGCTATATATATATGGTTTGGGGTCTAGAAACTTTAATATTTTGTTTATAGCCGTAATAGGAGATGCCTGAATATTGGTTGTTTTATTTAATATATAAAATTGAAAGCTGTGAATTAAAATTTTGATTAGGGGTGAATGTGTTCATATTGGTTGGGTCAGTTTAGGCGTGCTTGTAGTTGAAAATGTGTGAAGGAAGATTATTTTTGTAATGGTCTAAAAATCAACATGGGTGCACTACTAATACTGGTTCCTGACTTTCTGACTTTCATGTTGCTGATTAGATTTGAGGGATGCAGTCTCCTGGGGTTGAGTAAATAGAGCGCATTTACATTGTGAGATCAAAATCTTCATGCTGTGGAGGAACGTGTTTTGATTTTTTTTTTAATTGGTAGACATCTCAGCTCAAATTGTTGATCAATTTGTGAAACTAGATGGTGTTTTAAGTATGATATCTTAATTTGGTTGTATCGTTTATAACTCTTTAGAGTAACTAAGTAAACGCTTTTGTGGCGCCCTAAGAAATTGATTATCATCAACTGAGTTAGTAATATTTCAGCTGCTTGTGCAGGCAAATCAAAAGAAACTGATGGGTAAAATTTTTTAGATCCTACTGGGTATCTAAGTATTATCTCTTGAATTGTATTGCAAACAAATATGTTGAAGTTTCTTGATTGGCTTTCTGGTGACACAAGTAATTACTATTATATAAGTTCCCTTTGCAAGTAAATTTTTATTTTTCATATTGTTAAAGTTGTTGGATGAGACTATGAATGTAGATGATGTAGATCACATTTCTGGAAGTATTTTGCTGCTGTTGAAAAGATGAAACATTTCCAGACAACGGGTTCTGCTGCCTGGAACTTGCAGACAGCAGAACCTTAATTGTTTGTTTTAAATCCAAAACTGAAAAAGAATTGATATCATTTTCAGTTTTGTTTTTAATGTTTGGATATTATTTTGAGTTTCGAGAATTATATGACTGATATTTTTTCAGGTTTGTTTTAAATTTTTGAGCATCATATAATTCGTGTTTCCTTAATTGTTTGTTTATTTGCATGTGTATATCTTCAGCTTGAATGAAACCTTTCATGGATTTGCTCGGATTGGAGATAGTATTTGATGTCGATGTCTTAAAACTTGGGGAATGTAGCGTGATTAGCATAATTGATGATGCTAGAAGGGAGTGGAAAGAGAAAGAGTTAACCAAGGAGAAAAGTGGGAGCTCTTTGCTATGTTTCCTTGGAGCTCTCTGATTTTCATTTTTATCCAATTGGCTTTCTGCATTTGTATGGTTGATCGATGTCATGAATTTGGAATGATAACAGTAGCAGGAAACAAATAAATTTGGAGAGAAAATATGAGCACAGATGAATAAAATTGGAGAGTGAAGAAAAAAAATTGCAGGATCAGTGGGTTCGAATTTGGATGATGATGGAAGTGACCCTTTTATAACACAATTTGTTACCCTTGGCCAACGGTAACAAACAAAAATTTTAATTAAATAATCACACTTATTTTTAATGAAATAGTTACATCAATTTTTTAATTAAAAATTCACCCATAAAAAGGGTAATTTGATCAATAAATCAGTTTCGACTAATCATGAACTGTCAAACAAAAAAATGGCTATAAATGAGGACATTTTGGTTTAAAAAAATCATGTTAAAGTGGTTTGGATAAAATTGTAATTTAAAAACTCAATCTTAAGAGTATTTTAGATAATTTAATTTATATATTTATTGTTTTATTAGGGATAATCTAATAATGTAATTGTTACTAACTACCATCAGGGCAAAAATGTCTTTTTACATATTTTATCACCGTTGATCGTCAGATGACTGATAGTTTAGATTTTTTTAAAACAGTTTTTAAAAAATTAGAGATAAAAATAGCTATTTCTAAAAAAGTTTTAAAAACTTGATATTTTTCAAAATTTTAGAAATTAAAACGAAGTTTTTCCTAGTTTGAAAGGTAAAATTGGCATCATGAAAGTCTCATTAAATATTTTTGGCTTCACATATTTTTCTCCCAAAGCTCTTTTCACCAAAGCTGATAATTGTGGCTTTACTTTGAAGCTTAGCCCAAAATCAAAAGTCATTTTTAGGGAACCACTCAAACACTCTAATAAACCATCTTTGGGCTAAAGAAGAGCTTTTGAACCCTGCATAAGAACCCTCCAAAAGCTTTGCCAAACAAGCATTAATAAGACTTACATGATTTATGACATGTTTATCTACCATTATTTTACACTTCATTTTTAATTTTATATATTATGTATATATATATAATTGAAAGACATTCATATTAGAATTTGGAATGTGCATTAGATATAATTGAGCTAGCTACTAATTGTGAATGATATATATGGTTTATTCCTAATAGATTATTTGTTCTAATTGGGCCAGTGTGTACTTTATTAGGGAATGGGCCCAAACATTCGAGCCATTTTGAGCCTCCAAAGTCTACATAGGCATAACATATTCACATTATTTGTGCTTCTGTAGTTTTCTTCACCAGGTTGCTTTTGTTGGGAATCTGGACCTTTTAAATAAGAAAAATCCTAAAAAATCTCTGACTTTTTATAGATTATTATTTTTCTTTATATAGTTTTTTTTTTATCCAAAATACCGTTTGACTTTAAATTAAACACTGAAAATACCCCCTGAAGGCATATGAAAGGACAATAATGCCCCTGAAAGTAACAGATTTTGTTAGGTTGATATAATTGACAGTTTGACTCCAGGGGTAAAAAAGAAAACTCGATGGAAATATGAATAAAAATATAAAAATAAAATAAATAATATTAAATAAGATATTTTTATTTAAAATTACAAAATAAAATTATTATATAAGAGTATTTTCTTTTTGTTTGTTTTTTTTTTGTTTTTCTCTCAATTCATCTCTCTCTCTCGCTAGCACTCTCTCTTTCTCTCATCTTTTCCTCTTTCTCTCTCCATCTCCAACCGGATTTGTGTGGGTTCGATGGTCATGGGGCGACGCATGGTAAAGACCCCAGGTCTCAAGTTTGGGTCTCTAGCGATGGGTTTACAATGGTGGAGACCTATCTAGGCCTCCAATCGTGGAGACTTAGATAGGTCTCCACAAATGGAGACCTCTAGGTCTCCATGATGGGAGACCCAGTTCTGGGTCTCCAATCGTGGATACCTACTTCAGTCTCTATAATTGGAGACCCAAAACTGGGTTGATTGGAGACCCACTTGAGTCTCTACAATTGGAGACCCAAAACTAGGTCTCTCATCCTAGAGACCCACAATGGTTTCTATAGGTCTTTAACGATAGAGACCAATGAGTTTTTTTTTTTTTTTTTTGGTGTTTGTTGATGATTGTGGGAGATTGATGTTTGAAAATTGTGGGAGATTGATAATTATGAAAGATTGATGATGAGAAATGCTTGGAAACCCAAAAATGGGAAGAGAGAAGAATGAAAGAGAGAGAGAGAGAGAGAGAAAGGGGATCCAGAAATGTGGAAAGTTGAAGAAAAGGATGATGTACATGGCTGTGGAGATCCAGATTTGATCTTCATTGTCCATCAACATCCAATTTGGATCTCCATTTTTTATTTTTTGTATTTTTTAATTTAGTGTGTGTGTGTGTGTGTGTTTTTTTTTTTTTTTTTTTTTTTTAAATCATATTAAAGGTAGTTTGGTCTTTTTACTCTTTGCCTATGTCAATTCTATTTTTCTGTTAACAAAGTGACAGAATTGGGTATTTTGTATAAAAACAAAATTACATGGGGGAAAATAGATAATTTATCAAAGTCAAATGGGTTTTTAGGATTTTCCCTTTTAAATAACTTAGAAAATTCCTGATTCAATGCTCTTAGGACTCTTCTCTTTGCAAAAATATCAAATAATAAAGAAAAAGAATAAACACAAGAATTTATATAGAAATCCAAAAAAGGAAATAAAGAAATATAATTGTTAAGACAATGAGACAAATATCAATATAAATAAAATTTTTACTACTATACACTCTATATTCTTTCTCCAACCACAAATCCAATTACAAAGCGAACAAAGTGGATCCCTATCGCATATCTCCAAAAAGTTGGTGATGTGCTCATTAGGATCATCATTTAGTAGTCCACCAAATTGCATTGAAGACTGAATCATTTGAATGATCATCGGCTTAACTTCAAAATTGTTTGCCTGAATCGATGACCTAATAATGCTCTAATGGATTCCATTGATATTGGGTATTGTATAGTACCTTAATGTCTTAGGACCTTTAGCTCCATTCTGGTTGTCTACCATATTAACTTGTTGCCCCGCTAGTCTCATTGCTTTTTTGAGATTTAGAGTTGTTCTTTCAATCTCTTCATCCAAAGCTAATGACTCAGCACTTCTCATCCTTCGCATGTAAATCTGAAGGTATCAAAAAAGAAAAAGAAAGTCTAAATTAAACTTGTTTCAATAGTATGAATAGTAACTCAATAATTCAATACACCATCCGTGACAATGATGCCAAAAGCTTGATGAGCTTTTAAGTAGTGCACTAAACTATATAAAAACTCATGCAAGTATAGATGGTCTCTATACAATATAATTGTGAATCAAGGTTGATTCCATAGAAACGATTATGGAATTAGAGCTAATTATCGAAATTGATTGTCACAACTTTATCCAAACACTAAAAATGATAAAATTGAATTTTATAAAATTAAGATTGCAGACTAAACTAATGACATAATTAATTAAGATTTAGCAACCAATTAAACAAACTCTAGGGATACAATTTCACCAAACAATTCATTGCTCTAATGTCATTTTCCACAATTATATTTTTATGATTTTATCTTGTGCTTGATCGGACACACTATTATATTCACAAGCCTCTTTCGACCTGTCACACAATTATATTCGCATTAAACACTCGAATATGTTTCTATGTCGAAGGGTTAATACAGACTCATTACACATAAGTATCCACACTTGATCACATCTAATATATACATATATTGCTATTCCACATGCCAAATGCCATTTTAATAAGTTTTAGATAACAACCTCTTTTAAGCGCATTGAAACCGAATAAGATCGAATTAATTGACAAGCCTTAATCAATTAATCGCATTAAGATCTAATAAATCAAAATACTAAACATAAAATCATGCATTTTAAAACCAATAAATCATCTAAAGAACAATATCATGTTAGCTTGCATTGTAATCCCTAGATCTACACATGGTTCACAATCTTTTTAACACAAATCAATTCAAACAAACAAATATAATCAAACAATATAAAAAAATGACAAAAGGGTATTGAATCATCACTAAGCATGCACTTGAATTGCCTCTAAATCAATAGAAATACACCTTTATTGCTCTAGCAATCAGCCACCAATGTTGCTTACTTGATTTCTCTTGAAGACTTGATAGATTGAATGATGTTTTCTAAGGAGAAAATGGAGGAAAATGGTTGAAGAACTCTAGCCTATAGCTGTTGGTTCATTACTGAAAAAAAGGAAATGAAGTGTATATGCTACACAGGCTAGGGTTTAAAAGTCACTTCCATCCATGTCTCATGCTCGTCATCGTGAACAGCGATTACGACTTAGGGTCGTGATTGACAGTAGAATTTCATGGCAACTAGTGATGGTGACTTACGACTTGATCTCTCTCACGATCCTATGTCACAATGCACTACTTGGTGATGTGCACTCGCTACAAGCGTCCTGACCTTGATCTCAATCCTTTTTCATGATAATTTTTGCTTGATATAGGCGACTTAGGATTGCCACTTACACCCATGTGCAGGTCCCAATTGCATGTCTCGATCAACACTGAATTTTACTTCAAAAATTCACCTTCAAATCATTCTTTTCATGCATCTTCCATCAACTTTAGCCTACACACAAAAACTCTAGAAAAACATTAGAAACACCAAAAGTCACCCATATTTTCATCACAAAATCTGGGATTAGATGTATAAAATCATGTCTATTTTTGCCATGATTAGGTTTGATTACACAAAGATAACAACTATAAAGATCATTCTTTCTATTGCTACTGTAAGAAATTGAAGTTAGAGATAGGTAGATGTAACTAGTGTGTTTTTAAATGGTATTGTTGAAGAAGGTTTTTACATGGCACAACCTATTAGGTTCATTAATCCTATAAAACAGGACTTAGTGTGCAAATTACATAAAGCTCTTTATGGTCTCAAATAGGCCCTTAGATCTTGGTTTGATCAGATCAAACAAGTTATACTTCAGTTGGAGTCCATCTCATCAAAAGCTGATCATTCTCTCTTTTGTAGATTCTCAAATGATTGTTACAGGTACATGCTAGTCTATGTTGATTACATAATCATCACAAGAGCCAATGTTAAGAACATTAATCAACAAGTCTTTCAGCTATGTTATTACTTATGAGTTTGCATTGAACTTAGGCAACCTTTGCTATTTTTTGGGTATTGAGGTAATCTGTACTATAGTAGGCTTGCATCTATCTTAACATAAGTACATAAGGATTTATTAAGGAAAGCCAAAATGATAGAGGCAAAATCATTTCCTTCTCCTATGATAAACAAGTACAAGATCTCATCTTTCTGCTTATAAGGATAGTCCTATTGTTAATGCTTCTGAATATCATTCCACAATTGGAGCTCTTCAATAGGTTACCATTACCATGCAAGAAATAGCCTATGCTATAAATTGGGTATGTCAATTAAATGCAATCTCCCTTGGACGAACATTGGACAACTGTGAAATGGATACTTAGATATCTCAAAGGCACGTCCACGCATGGTCTTTTGTTTACGAAACCTCAACATCCTACTACTGCTTTTGATTTGATTGGTTTCTCTGACATGGATTGGGCCACAAATCTTGATGATTGAAGATGAACTTCAATTTTCTATGTCTATCTTAGACCTAATCTGGTTCCTTGGAGTGCCCCAAAGCAACATACTGTGTCAAGATCATCTATTGAAGCTTGAGTACAACAGCTTGGCTTCTCTTAGTTTGAAAGTTAACTTGGCTTAGCTCTTATTACATGAGCTTCATATTCCTCAAGCTCAAGTGCCTGTTGTCTAGGTATGGCAACCAAAGTACTATTGCTGTGTTCAGTAATCTAGTTTTGCATGTTTGGACAAAGCATATTGAGTTAGATCTATATCTTGTTCGAGAAAAGATTGCACAAAAGCAGTTAGTTGTGAATCATGTTCGATCATTGATTAAATAGCGAATATTTTTACTACAGCCTTATCTATACCTCAATTCTAGTACTAGTGCACCAAACTCACTAGTTGAGTCAATGTAGGAAACCTAGTCATCAAAATTAGTTACAATATACATACATACATACATGTATGCATACATAGATACATATATATACAAATACATATGCATATATATGGTCTCAAGAAACTGACAATGTCTCATAAAGTCTAATGGTCCACTTTTTTTTTTTTAGTCCTACTTTTCTTTTTCTTTTTTTTATTATTTTTAGGAAATTAAGAAATTTTATTTCCATGTCTTTTTTGGCATAGGCAAAATTTGTGTATCCTAACAAGAAAGTTGGTTGAGCCTAGCAAAAAACATTACTTGACTATGTGATCCATTCTTACTTGTAAGTAAACCCACAAGAAAAAGAATTAAATACATACATTTTCACATTAATATAACATCATAAACTCTTCTTTTATATTTTTCAATCATAAAATTACTGATGTTGTATGTTATATTAATAATGAGAATATCGACTCTTACAAAAAGTGGTAAAAACTCCATATATATGCCATGAAATATGCATTATGAATTTATGAGATTCTAATTATTCTATCACACATGTGAAGGTGAGAGTGTACTGACTAGTAACCACCATGAGCATGTATACCTTAAAGCCTATTTGGTACACAAGAAATTTTATAGGATTGGATTATAATTTTCCCATCCTGTATTGACTTGTGTTTGGAGAGACTTGATAGGGATTCAATTCAAAACTCAATCCATGACGTTTTGCATTCTCTTGTGATGGGATTTAATATTCCCAACTACCATGTTAGGATTTCATAGGTTAGGATATGTGCTCCATTAATTGCTCTCACAACTTTCTTTCTTCCTCTTTCCTTTTACTATCCTTCTACTTTCTTTTTTTTGTTAATTTTTTTTTTTTTTTTAAATTCCTTTCTTTTTGGTTCAGTGTTCTAGAACTCATCTAATAAAACATTATCTCTTCTCTCTGGTTTCTTTAACATATCTACGAATCATCTTCAACGGATCAAAATATAGATACGTAAATTGAAATCTCAAACTAAAAATATATTTTGTTAAAAGTATTTTGTTTATTTTATATTTTTCTATGTTTTCTCTCTAAAATAAATTCTTAAAAATCAGTATAACTTTTTTTTATTAGAAAATGATTTATGACTCCATGCAATTATACGAGAAATTTATGGTACTGTCTTGACCTTAACTAGTTAAGACATATACATTGCATGTATTGAAACTAATCTCATCAAATCTACGCATCTATAATAATAATAATAAAAAAAAAATTCTAATTCATTAAATCAATAAATGCTGAATTCGTTAAACCATTAAATGCTGTTCGGACAACGTGACAGCTGAAGTGGCCAATAATGAGAGAAATTCTCAGCCCTCCTTGGAAAATTGGGGGCAGTCCAATGAGAAACGCATGACATCGTGCAATCATTTTCTACAATGCAGCACTTTTCCAAGTGAGAACGTAGAAATAGACTTTTCGGAATAATACTTTTGACTTATAACGTGTGTAATAAATTCGAATGGTCCTACACTAAAGATAAAGACAAGAGGCCTTGACTGTAAGGGTGTGGAAAACTCTTATGGTCTTCGCCAATAAAGTCATGTAATTGAAAGTCAATGAAAACGATGGTGGAAGACTTGACCCAGGCCTTCACAAGTAAAAATATATTATCTTGGAGTATTTTGTTTATTTTTATATTTTTTCTATGTTTTCTCTCTTAAATAAATTCTAAAAAATCAATATAACTTTATTTTTTTTTTTGAATTATAGAATGATTTAATAAGATTTATTTTATTTAAAACATTATTAACTTTATCTATAATATAATTTACGTTATCTAATGAAACACTTAAATTAATTTTATTTTAATCCAATTCAAATACATACCAAACACAGTATAGTATAATTTTAATATAATCTTAAGTTATATTAATCATGGAACGGTAATTTTTTTAATTCAAATCCAATTCCATCAAATCCCAATCTTAGTTTCAATTCCACCCTCATTTCCTATCTCATCACTCATGCCAGACGGGCTTAAATGATATTTACTTAGTCGGTGTTTAGTCCATCTTACAAAATATATGATTATTTAAATGTGATTAGCCTCATACTGCTGTTTGGGCAGAGTTACAGCTCAAATGGCCAATATTGAGGGAAATTCTCACGTCTCCTTGGAAAATTGGGGGCAGTCCAATAACAAACGTATGATATGACATCATGCAATCATTTTCTACGATCCAGCACTGTAGTGAGAACTTGACGCTAGTTAATGTGATCAGAAGACTAGCAGAACGTAGAACTTAGACTTTTCCGAAAAATACTTTTGACTTGTAACGTGTGTAATAAATTCGAATGGTCCTACACTAAAGAAAAAGACAAGAGGCCTTGACCGTCAGCGCAGAAAACTCTTATAGTCTTTGCCAATAAAGTCATGTAATTGAATTTTCAAAAAATAAAAAAGTCATGTAATTGAAGCCAATGAAAACGATGGTGAAAGACTTGACCCAGGTCTTCCACAAATAAAGTCACAATGTAATAGAAACCAATGAAAACGATGGTGGAAGACTTGACCAGTTATGCTGGCTATAAACAGAGAATTTTGTGAACTATCATCACAAATAAAGTCATGTAATTGAAAATTTTGTGAAAAGAAGAGTGGAGAAAACCTTTATGTTGTATTTATTTTATGGATTAGAGAATGTAAATGAAAAATGAGAATGATTATTGATATTTATTTTTGTTAAAATTATTTTGTAATAAAAATGAAATTACAGGCATCCTCTCCTACCATGAGATTTAATATTCCCAACCATCATGTTAGGATTTCATAGGTTAGGATATGTGCTCCATTAATTGCTTTGACAACTTTCTTTCTTCCTCTTTCCTTCTACTATCCTTCCTTTTTTTTTTTCCATTCTTTTTGGTTTAGTGTTCTCTAACTCATCGGATAAAACAGTCTCTCTTCTCTCTGGTTTCTTTACATATCTACGAATCATTTTCAACAAATCAAAATATAGGTATGTAAATTGAAATCTCAAACTAAAAATACACTATATTGTAGTTTTTTGTTTATTTTCGTATTTTTCTATATTTTCTCTCTCAAATAAGTTCTTAAAAAGTCAGTATAATTTTTTTTTTCATTAGAAAATGATTTATGACTCCATGCAATTATATGAGAGATTTATGATACTGTCTTGATCTTAACTAGTTGAGACATATACGCCACATATATTGAAACAAATCTCATGAAATCCTCATATCTATCGTAAAAAAGAAAAAAGAAAAAAATTTTAATTCATTAAACCAATAAGCACTGTTTCGACAAAGTAACAGCTGAAATGACCAATAATGCGTCACGTCTCCTCGGAAAATTGGGGGCAGTCCAACAAGAAACGTATGACTGGCTATCATTTTCTAGAATCCAGCACAGTGTGAGTAGTGACCACTTGATGTGCTAATGCGATCAGAAGACTAAAAGAACGTAGACATAGACTTCACCCTAGGCGTGTAGAAAACTCTTATAGTCTTTGCCAATAGAGTCATGTAATTGAAAACCAATGAAAACGATGATTGGTGGAAGACTTGACCCAGGTCTCCGGCTTGCAAAAATTTCTCAAAAATGGATGGGATGTTGGTTATAAACAGAGAATTTTGTTGACTTCCATTACAAATAAAGTCATGTAATTGAAAATTTTGTGAAAATACGAGCTGAGACAACTCTTATGGTGTGTTTATTTAATGAATTAATAAATGAGAATGAGGAATGAAAATATTTATTGATGTTTATTTGTACTAAACTCATTCTGTAGTGAAAATAAAATTATGGATCCCACATGAATTTAAGGCATCCCTATAGCTATTAGGATAGAACTTTTCAAGGAATTCCTACTTGAACATAGCCCAGGTGACTCCCTCTGGATGTCTCCTCTGCAGTGCTTTCCACCAATCCTTAGCTCGATCCTTAAGGAGGAAAGCTGAAAAAGTCACCATCTGATCTTCCGTGCAACCAATCACCTGGAAGATCTCTTCATTTGTTTCTATCCATGAAAAGGCGCGCTCTGGATCACCTGTTCCATCATAAGACCTAGCGCCCAATTTCCTGGCGCGCTCAATCGATCCGACTGCCTCATGAGGCTGGGGAAGCGCCGCTGTAAATGCTTGGGCCATCCTTTCATAATTAACCTGTGGACCAGCTGGTTCAGTTGGCTGAGAAGGTTCTGCATGGTTAGGGCTAGCTGGCACGTTAACGGACTCGTCAACATGCTCCTCCTCGGGCGCAGGAGCCTCTATGGCTGCCCTCCTCGTCCTAGGGCGACCTCGACGTTGCATGCTTCTGAAATATTTAATCAAACATGAATATGGAATGCATGAATGAAAAACTAGTAATGCACAAAAGCAACTTTTTAAAATTTCATGCGAAAACAAACGTTAAAACATTTACAAAACCAGGCTTTGATACCACGTTGACAGGACCCAATCCGAATCATATCGTACTTGTATCCGGATGGCTCTGCCTGGCACCTTGACGGGTAAGGGTGGGCACGGGTCGGGTCGGGTCAGTTTTGGACAAAACCGATTTTGATCGGTTTTTTATTTTCTAGACCGACCCAACCCGAATTAAAGGAATAAACGGATATGAACCGACTTACATCGGATCGGTTCGGTTCGAGTCGGTCCATGTCGGTTTGGACCTCCAATTAAACTTGTTAGGCTTTTTATTACCTTCCATTTTTTCTCAATTGGGCTGACTTTTTTTTTGTCACTTCTAATGTTGTTGGACTGATTTTAGTGCATTAACAGTAGTCCAATTTAAAAGTCAATTGGGCTGAAGGTTCAAATTTAATCCATATTTAACACTTTTTTTGTAATAAATGTGTTGATTGCTTATCAGCCTGGAGTAAAACTCGCTTCAGCTCCTTAAGAAAAGGATTGCAATCAAGCAACAGATGATTGATCACCTATACAAGAAATGTAATTGGAGTGGGGTGATGGAGAGAATTAGGGAGGCAGAGTCCGAGCTCGAGGACCTATTATCAAAAGAGGAAATGTACTGGAAACAGAGAGCTCGCACAGATTGGCTGGCTGCGGGCGACCGAAATACAAAGTTTTTTCATACGCGGGCTTCTGCTCGTAAAAAAAAAGAATGAGATTTTGCGGCTTATGGACTCTAATGGAAGTGTTGTAGAAACGAATGAGGGTATGGCGAATATCATCCATACTTTCTTCTCAAATATGTTCCAAACGTCAAACCCATCAAAAGTGGATGTCTCCAAGGCGTGTAACCCGATTCGGTCACGTCTTTCTACTGAAAATATCGTTGGCTTAATGGCCCCATACTCAGAGGAGGAAATCAAGTCGGTAGTCTTTGAGTGAGGTCCCTCGAAAGCTCCTGGACCGTACGGGTTCCATGTGATCTTCTTCCAAAAATTTTGGGACATGGTGGGCAAGGACCTGACAGTGGTCTGTCTCTAGATCTTACGTGGGGAATGCTCTATCCAAAAATTTAATGATATGAATGTGATTCTCCTCCCGAAGAAGAAAGAAGCGCTCTCCCTGAAAGATTTCAAACCAATCAGTCTCACTAGTGTGGTTTACAAAGTGGTGACTAAGGTCATTGCTAGCAGACTGAAAACGATGATATCGAACCTTATCTCGCCGAATCAATCAGCTTTTGTCCCAGGTAGACAAATATTTGACAATGCCTTGATTTCCTTCGAGCTTCTCCACTCCATTAGCCAAAAGAAATGAGAGAAGATTGGGTGGATGGCGCTGAAACTGGATATGGCGAAGGCATATGATCATGTGGAATGGGTTTTCCTTGAGACGGTACTCTTAAAAATGTGCTTCCCCCAGAACCTGGTCGAGCTTATCATGAGTTGCTTGACTACATCATCCCTGTCTATCTTGGTAAATAGGTCCCCGATTACAACGGTTAAGCCAACCAGGGGCATTAGACAAGGGTGTCCATTGTCCCCCTACCTGTTCCTTTTGTGTGCGGAAGCATTCTCAAGTGGACTTAGGATGGTTGAGATGAATGGGCGTGGATTGGGGGCTCAAATGTGCTAGGAATAGCGTGCTGGTGAGTCATCTTTTCTTCGTGGACAATAGTATATTATTCTGTAATGCCATGGTGGCAAACTATCGACGGATTGAAGAGGTAACCAGAGTCTATGGGAATGGGTCTAGTCAATACGTTAACCTAGAGAAATCATCGCTGGCCTTTAGTCCTAATACGGAGTTCTTAGTGCGGCAGGAGATCCTTCGGAAGATTCAAGTGAGTAATGGGGCTGGACATGATAAATACCTTGGTTTACCCACGATAGTTGGCAGGCATAAAAGGCAAACCTTCAACTCAATTAAAGAGAAGGTTTGGGATAAGTTCAGGGGCTGGAAAGGCTATCTTTTCTCATTTGGGGGCAATGGGATTTTGATTAAAGTCGTAGCTCAAGTGATCCCCACCTATATGATGAGTTTGTTTAGGCTCCTAGTGTGCCTATGTCAAGAACTAGGTGCAATGACGTCGAAATTCTGATGGGGTTTAAGGGGTGATTGTCGAAAAATCAACTGGGTGGGGTGGGAGAAGATGTGCTTGCGAAAGTCAAAAGGTGGACTTGGCTTCAAAGACCTTGTCCTTTTCAATCAAGTCCTCCTTACAAAGCAAGCATGGCGAATTTTTTTGAACCCGGAATCACTGGCTGCTTGTGTCTTGAGAGCCAAATACTTTCCCCGTTCCTCCTTTTTGCAAGCGGTTCCCAAAAGAGGGGGTTCGCACGTCTGGAACAACCTTCTGTAGGGTAAGGATCTGTTGTGTAAGGGTCTAAGGTGGCAGGTTGGAGATGGTAGGTCAATAAACGTTCTCAGGGACCCTTGGCTTCCTCGTCCGTCGTCCTTTAAACCGGTTGCTAGCCGTGTGCATCCGAATTGCTTAGTCTCTAAGTTGATCGATAGCAGCAATCAATGTTGGAATTTGTCGACACTCAACCAATGTTTCTTGCCAGTGGATGTGGAAGTAATCCTGCAAATTCCTCTCAGCTTAAGGCATGTTCAAGATAGACTAAGGTGGCACTATGACAAGAAAGGCCTGTATACTGTAAAAAGTGGTTACCATCTTGCCATTATCTCTGCCTCATCAAAGTCTCCCTCCATTAGTAGGGAGGACAGTGACTGGTGGAAGGGATTATGGAACCTTCGTATCCCCCAAAGGTAAAAATTTTTGTATGGCGTGCTTGTAACAATGCCTTACCGGTCAAGGCATCCTTGGTTAGGAGGGGGATCATGGCTGATGGGTTATGCCCGTCCTGCGGTGAGGTTTGGGAATCAATCGACCATGTCTTCTTTCGGTGCATCTCGGCCCTGCCCACCTGGAAGGCTATTCGGAGCAGTTTGGGAAACTCTGTTTTTGAGTGTGGATCCTTTATGGATAAAGTGAGAAGGATTCGACATGCAGGTAGTAGTGAATTGTTGGAACTTTTTTGTATGATTTGCTGGTGCCTTTGGAACAACAGGAATGCAGCCACGCATGGTCTCAGAATTAGACCACCTTCGGAGATTGCTGGTAGTGTTGCTTCTGCTCTCAGTGAATTCCAGTCCAGTATCGTTGCCTTCTCAGCTCCTTCTATTTTGGCAGTGCAGGCCGTTTCTCCTATTTGGTGCCCGCCCCCTGTGGGTTGTTTGAAGCTGAACTCAGACATGGCTGTCCATTCTAGTAAGCTATGTTTTGGTATGGGGCTGGCTATCCATAATCATGAGGGTCTGGCGGTTCATGCGTAGTCCAGGTTGTTGCATGGTTGTGTTTCCCCTGCAATTGGTGAGCTTCTTGCGCTGAGAGCCAGGCTAATCCTCGCAAAATGAATGAGGTTACAGAATCATACGACCGAGGTGGATGCTTCTAATGTCATTACGGAGTTAAAATCTAGTTGTGATCAGTGGGGTGACTCGGGTTTTATTGTATCTGATATTAAGGCTTTATGTGTGTTGAGGTGAGGGTTGTGGAGTGTCAAGCCATTCCTAGAGCGGGGAACCGCTTGGCACATAAACTCGCATCTCTAGCCTTGTCCTCATCTGAGGACCGTTGGTGGCAAAACGTCACCGAAAGTTGTTGTTCGTCTGTTGTTTCCTAATATATTTCTCTCTCTTTTCGAAAAAAAAAAAAAAAAAAAAAAAAAAACCCAATCCTTAATGTTTCACATCTTGTTGCCATGGGATTTAATATTCCTAGCTATCATGTTAGGATTTCATAGGTTCGGACATGTGCTACTTAATTGGTATGGCAACTTTCTTTCTTCCTCTTTCCTTCCAATGTCCTTCTATATATATATTTTTTCCCATTCTTTTTGGTTTAGTATTCTCTAATCATTTGAAAAAAAACACCCTTTCTTCTCTCTGATTTCTTAACATATTTACGAATCATCTTTAACAAATAAAAAATATAGGTTTGTAGATTGATATTTCAAACTAAAAATATACTATATATAATGAAGTATTTTTTCTTTTTATATTTTTTCTGTGCTTTCTCTCTCAAATAAATTCTAAAAAAATCAATATAACTTTTTCTTTTTGGAATTATAAAATGATTTAATAGGATTTATTCTATTTAAAATATTATTAACTTTATCTATATATAATATATTTTGGGTTATATAATGAAATACTTAAATTAATTTTATGCTAATTCAATCGCAATCTAACCAAATATAATATAGTATAATTTTAATTCAATCCCAAATTATACCAAATACTAGATAATAACTTTTTCATTCAACCCAATCCCATCAAATCCCAATCTTTTCCAATTCCATCATTGTTTCCTATTTCTTCTCTTGTGCCAAACAGGCCTAAATGGTATTTACTTAGTAGGTGTGTTTAGCCTCAATTTTTATCTTGCAAAATATACCATTATTTAATTGCGCGTGCTCTCTCAAAATATGAATGCGTTAATTTAGTTTTGTAAAGAGACTAACTATCGTCTATCGTCATAAGTTGGTTAGCATTATGCCAAATTTTTTATAATTAAATAAAATAATTTCAATCCTGGTAAGCTTTATGCAATTGTATGAGAGACTTTTGGTGCTGTCAAGATCTTAACTGGTTAAGACATGTACGCCACGCGTATTGAAACTAATCTCATGAAATCTTGATATCATCAGAAAAGAAAAATTTTGATTCATTAAGCCAATAAATGATGTTTGGGCAAAGTTACAAATGAAATGGACAATATCGAGAGAAATTCTCATGTCTCCAAATATTACTTTTGACTTATAACGTGTGTAATACATTCAAATGGTCCTACAGTAAAGAAACCCAACCTAAGCGTGGAGAAAACTCTTATAGTCTTCACAAATAAAGTCATGCAATTGCAAAAATTTCTAATAAATTGGTGGGATGCTGATTATAAATAGAGAATTTTGTCAACCGTCATTACAATATACAAACCAGAAACCATGGCAAGAGAATTAAACTTGCAAAACAAACTCTTCCTTGTTTTTATTAACCTGGCTTTTAACATTTTGGCTTTGCTACCGAGTGTTGCTTTTGCTTCTACTGAAGAGGCAACAGCCCTTCTCAAATGGAAAGCTAGCTTTACAAACCAAACACAGTCTAAGCTATCTTCTTGGACCCTGCTTTCTCACAATGCCTCCAACTCCAAACCAAGCCCATGCACTTGGTATGGAATTTCGTGCAATCCTGCTGGCAGCGTGGTCAAAATAAACATGTCCGAATCTAGCTTGAATGGTACTCTTTATGACTTTCCATTTTCATCCTTTCCTAGTCTTGCGTATGTTGATCTTGCTATAAATTCACTATTCGGCACCATTCCATCTCAAATCGCAAACCTTTCCAAACTCACTTTTCTTGATCTCTCTATTAATCAGTTTTCAGGACAAATCCCATCAGAAATTTGTCTCCTTACAAATCTTAAACTCTTGCACCTTGTTGAAAATCAGTTAAATGGTTGCATTCCTCAAAATATAGGTCATTTAAGATCTCTAGAAGATCTTGCCTTGTATAGCAACCGCCTTAGCGGTCCAATTCCTGCTTCTATTGGTAATCTTAGGAACCTAACTTTTTTGTATCTTTATAATAATTCGCTTTCTGGTTCTATTCCCCCAGAATTAGGAAATCTAGAAAATTTGATTGAGCTTTACTTACATTCAAACAATCTCAATGGCTCGATTCCTTCCACTTTTGAAAATTTGAAAAATCTAAGTATCTTGAATGCATTCGCCAATAGTATTTCTGGTCCAATTCCTCATGAAATAGGAAATTTGAAGTCCCTTACCTCTTTAAATCTTTACTCAAATAATCTTTCTGGTTCAATTCCAACGTCATTTGGTCGCTTGACAAGCCTCAATGCTCTTTTGCTTTATGAAAATCAACTTTCAGGCCCCATTCCTAAAGAGTTAGGAAATTTGATTTCTTTGATTGATCTAGAGTTAAGTCAAAATCAATTGAATGATACAATTCCCTCATCCTTTAGTAATTTGACCAATTTAGAAATTTTATTTCTCCGCCAGAACAAACTTTCTGGTACCATTCCTTCAAAGATAGGAAATCTCATGAAGTTGAAAGCGATACAATTATGCGGCAACCAGTTTACTGGTTACCTCCCCCAAAACATTTGCCTAGGTGGATCACTTCAAAATTTCACAGTATTTAACAACCAACTTCGAGGTTCAATACCAAAAAGCTTGAAAAATTGCACAAGTTTGATCAGACTCCGTTTGGATAGAAACCAATTCACAGGGAATATAGCTCAAGACTTTGGCGTCTATCCAAACCTGAATTTTATAGATATAAGCTATAACAGGTTTGATGGTGAAATTTCATCTACTTGGGGAAAGTGTTCAAAATTAGTTAACATCCTAATGGCAGGGAATCGTATCTCCGGACGCATACCACCTGAGATTGGAATTGGAACTCAGCTACAATCACTAGATCTTTCTTCAAACCAGTTAGTTGGAGAGATTCCAAAGGAGCTGGGAAAGTTGACTTCTCTTATTAAGTTGGTGTTAGGTGACAATCAACTTTCTGGTGGTATACCTCCAGAAATGGAATCATTGACTGATTTGGAGAGTTTGGACCTGTCTAGAAACAATTTGAGCAAATCAATTCCTATATATTTTGGGAACTTCCTCAAGTTGCATTCATTGAATTTGAGCTATAATGAATTTAACCAAGAAATTCCAGCTCAAATAGGGAAGTTGGGTCAGTTATCCCAATTGGATTTAAGTCACAACCTTCTTAGAGGAGAGATACCATCACAAATCAACACTATGGGGAGCTTGGAGCTGCTGAATCTCTCCCACAATTTTCTTTCTGGTTTCATTCCTAAGGCATTTAAAGAAATGAAGAGCTTGTCACGTGTGGACATATCCTACAATGATTTGCAGGGTCCTATTCCTGATAACAAAGCATTTCAGGATGCTCCAATAGAAGCATTAGCAAGGAACAAAGATTTGTGTGGCAATGTTCAAGGACTAAGACCATGCGGTCCTTATGCCAAATATGAACACACATCGAGGAAAAGTCACCGTAAGTTGGTGTTTTCAATCATATTCCCTCTTCTAGGAGTTATCCTACTTATGTTTGCATCTATTGGAATTTACTTCATTTTACAGAGAAGAAAGAATGATGCTTCAACAAAACACAATGAAGAGTTGCTTTCTGTATCGGAATTCAATGGAAAAATCCTGTATGCAGACATCATAAATGCAACCAACAATTTTGATGCCACATATTGCATTGGAAAGGGAGGATGTGGAGATGTCTACAAGGCTAGGCTACCATCCACTAGCGTTGTAGCTGTGAAGAAACTCTATTCTCTTCCTATTGGTGAAAGGACTTTTAGGAAAGAGTTTATGAATGAGATAAAGGCATTAACAGAAATTCGGCATCGAAACATTGTGAAATTTTATGGTTTTTGTTCAAACACACAACACTCCTTTTTAGTCTATGAGTTTCTTGAACGGGGTAGCTTGGCGTCAATCCTAGCTCAAGAAGAAAAAGCTAAAGAATTGGATTGGTCTAAGAGGTTGAATATAGTTAAAAGCGTGGCTCAAGCCTTGTCTTATATGCACCATGATCGCTCACCACCAATTGTTCATCGAGATATATCCAGCAAAAATATTTTGCTAGATCAAGAATATCATGCTCATGTTTCAGATTTTGGCACTGCCAAGCTTTTAAAGCTAGACTCTTCCAATTGGACTGAACTTGTTGGCACCTATGGATATGTTGCACCAGGTACTCTAAGATCACTATTCTTTTACTTTGAAATGTGTCTTTGTATTACCTTAGAAGTTTTAGATTAAATAATACTTTATGCCTAATGCATGATTGTGATTTTCCTTTTCTTCTAGAGCTTGCATTCACGATGAAGGTAACAGAAAAATGTGATGTGTACAGTTTTGGGGTATTGACATTGGAAGTGATAAAAGGAAAACATCCAGGTGATCTCATTCCTTCTCTGTCATCTCCATTGACTGGGGAGAACATGCTACTAAAAGATGTTTTGGACCAACGCCTTCCGATTCCACCGCTTGAAATTCAAGATGAATTGATAAATATGCTAAACATTGTGATTACTTGCTTACAAGCCAATCCACAATCTAGGCCGAGCATGGACATGATTGCTCCGTTGTTGTCATCTAATCAACAGTAAATTCACACGATGAGAGATAACTACGTATAAGGCTATCAAAGAATACATACTATACAACTATATTGCAGTGTTTGAAGTACTAATATTTCTTACTCTTCATAATATCTACATGAATGTAGTTGTTAGTTTTCAAGTGCTTGTGCATTAAAGTATGAAATGGGATGTTTCTTTACATAAGTGAACTCATTGCATTACAGACATATTTAATCGAGATTGATAAATTGTTATGTATGTATAAACATTCCATTGAGATAAATGTGAACCCAATTAGACTTTAATTGTATGACACAAAAATTACGTAAACAAAATTGTAGAAATAGTGGAGATCAATAATGCTAAGCAACCAATTTTTTCTATTCCAACTTATTCCAACCTATAGTGTGTGAATTGATGAATAGATACATTTTTCAAGTGAAATAAATAATTATTAATAAGTATCCATTAATCAATTAATACATTATGAGTTGGGATGCAAGGCAAGATATGTATTCAAATTTAGACGGTAGATTTCCATGAATTCAAATGTGAGAGGGATAAGAGTTAGAGTTTCATGAGTAGTCTTCCTAGTTTCCTCCCTCAACAGACACTGGCTCTGCATTGATCCATTTTGTTTGGCAATGATGTTAACTTCTCTCAGGATGTGGTCTAATTGAATCGGAATAGATGTTAGGGGTTTTGTGCTCTAAGTGCTTGTAATTCATAAACGTTCAAATAAATAATAAACAAAATATGTTTATTTTATTCAATTCATATGCATTTATGAAATGTTTGCTTCATACAAATATTATGTAATATCCATGATTGCTTATCTAGTCTCAAACTAAGTATATAAGTGTCATATACAAGAGGATTTAGTTTGAGATTAGTAAACTAAAGAATTCGTAGAAAGCAAACAAAGATGTGTACTTTGTTTGTGATAAATCTATAGCTGCAGTTTATTTTGTATTTAATATAATGATTTTATCTGGGATTATTCATGTGACGACATGAAAATAGAGGCACCTTATATAATAGAGATTATATTGGACAAGAGCATGATAAAAATGAATTTCTTATTTATATCCGTTAAAGAAAGAAATTCATATTTATCGAGTAGATGATTATATATGGATTGATCTTAATCCCGAGTGTTTTATGAACTCCTATTTGTTGAGTTATATCTTTTTATTTACATGGGTAATACTATTATAGATTTACAGTCAATAAGTTACGTATTTTAGAGATGTAATTTAATAAGTGGCTAGGAACATTCTATACAACAGCGGAATCCACTACTTCTTGCAAGAAGTAGATGAGTAGTTCCATTAAGTGTTGATTCAGGTCTTGAACAATAAAAGCACTCGACTTTTTATTTATGAGTAAACGGAAAGATAAATTATAAATCGTTATGAATATATTATTTATTAGAGAATCATTGATATTTAATTGAATAAAATATAATAAGAGAGGTATAACGGACTTTAATGACCTAGCTCTAATTATGAATTATTCATAAAGGATAGAACCACATGAAATGATTAAATTAATGGACACTGAAAATTCAGATTGTATAAAACATCTACAATTTTGAGAGTACAACCTTAAGTTTTTAGTAGAATAACTCTAATGTTAATAATAGTGAATTATTAATTAAAAAGTTTAATTAATAATTTCAATATTATTGGACCTCAAATTTGTAAGTCGATCTGGTCTCCTTGCTAGCTCACAACCGTATAAAGAAACAATAGGAAGAATATTATTTTGATTGTCCAATCATTAGTGTACATATAAATTTTATGGACACGTTCAAGAATTATTTAAATAATTTGATTATTTAAATATATGTAATTGTAGAACCCAAAATTTCCTTTTTCTAGGAGAAATAAAATTTTTCTGATGAATAGTAATTTCGAGTCAATAATAACGGTATGAATAGTAATTTTTGAGTGAATAGTAATAGTATGAATAGTGATTTTATGACATAGATCCCAAAGAATCAAAAAATTGTAGAATGAGTAATGGAGTCTAGTGAAATTGAAACGGAGTAAAAATGAGTCCGTTTGAGTATATTTTAAGAGTTTCGAACATAGTCGGACAAAATACCCTTTTGGAAGAATAATGGTTATGGATGATTTTAAATCCAATTGAATTTTTTTCAAAGCTTGGAATTGAGAGTTAAGACACCCAATTAAAGTATTGTATGGTCAATTTGATGATTAGATGACCATGAAATTTTTTTAGAATTTATTTAGAGGTGCATGAATTAAATTTATAAAGTAGGTGATTAAATGAAGATTATATGAAGAGATTAGTGACTAAAGAAGCACAAATCATGTGATTGTGAATGGATCAATGAGGGAATAACACCTTAGGGTCAATGTGATGACTAAATGTGTGGTTAAGATATTTTTTAAGTTGATTAAAATGTGATTAACCAATGAAATTAAACCAAGTGTGTTATAAGGGCTTGATTGATATTATAGAAAATGATTAAGGGCAAAATGGTCAATTGGAGAGCTATATATATATATAAGTGAACCATGAATCATGAAACAAGAGGGGAATTCGGTCATCAGACCAAAAACACAGAACAACAGTCATGAGGAAGAAAAAGAAACCGTGAGGGAGAAAGGAAAAAGAAGAACGAATAAGGAAGAAGAAGAGACCAAGTTCAAGGGTGTTTCCATCAAAATTTTCACCTTGATTTCATCAAGAATTATCCAAGAAAAAGTGAAGTTAATTAGGTAAGAAAAATTGAATGATTTTCATGGTTAGTTGATGGTAGTTTTAATGGGTTTTTATGGTTTGATGATATCTTGAGTTTTTGATGGAATTTTTGACATGAATAAAGGTTGATTATCTTCAAATCAAGCTTGAAAGTGGAAGGAAGTGAAAGCAAGAGTTGGTCAAGGTTATTAGTGAGTTAAGAGTTAGGGTTTTGTGTAACTTTTCTAATAAAGTTTATTTGGTTTGATTTTAAGATATTAGATGATCATTGGAGTGATGTGGAAGTAGTTGATGATCATGGAAATGAAAGAAAATGATTTGAATGTGTGGTGTGTATATGTATGGCCATGAGGAATTTGGTGATATAATGGGATTGATTGTTGATGTTGAAGAATTTATATGAGATTTCACATGATTTTAAGTTGATTTGTGGAAAGAAAATGAAATGGATGATTGATGGATGCATACTAGTATATTTGGTTAGATTGGGGTTTGTGTGTGTTTGAAGTGATTTTGATGTCTTGGTAAAATTGTATGATGTTTTGGCATGGATTTAAGTTATTAGGTGGGAAGAAAACAAAAGAAAATGGATGATATTCTTTTAAGTGAAAAAATTTCAGCTTTGTGTTTAATTCTTAATTCCATTATATTTGATGATTTTGATGGAGTTTTCTGCTTAATTATGTGTGTTTAAGTTGGTTGGAATCAAGAGAAATGAAAAAGAAAATCATGTATATATATATAAATATCAATTTCAATTGGCCAAGTTGAAGGGTTATGATTTAAATAATAAATTGAGTTTATTAGTTGGATGTATATATGAATTCTAAGTGAAAAATTATGCTTGGATTAAGTGTAGGAGGAGTGAAGGCCAAAGGAGGAACTTGAAGGAGTGGTTTGCTAGTTTGGAAGCAAGTAGTGAGTGTGGTTATTTTAAAAGTTTTTATGAGTTTTATTAGTTGATACTTTATGCTTGCAAGTGTTGATTTTATATCCAAGTTAAAATTGTTGAATTGATTAATTTTTAGCATGTTAGTTTATTTTAAAAATGCATGTAAGTTTCGAAATTTAAGTTGTAAATGCATATATATTTTAGTAGTAAAGCAATTTAGTATATTGAGTGAAATACATGCATAAAAGAGACATGCTAAAGAAATTTATAAAATTTTAGACTTTTGCCTTAGAAAGATAGAATTAAATCAATATACTTTCGTGCCTAGTGCAAGTGAGATTTTAAATTATATTGAAAGTACTTATAAATCCCTTTGGTTTACCCTAATCCCTAGTATACCCGATCGCAGTACCGTATATGTGTATGGCAAGATGGTTGGGAGAGTTACTAACTTACGGGTTTGAGTTGATGTGTTGCCCTTTGCACGTATATGGTAGTGTAGATCTGCCTGATGTTGGTGGAGAATCGCAACCCTAGAGTTTCCCACATCTGCGACTACACATGGTAGCATTCCCGAGTCCTAGTGATGTATATACGTATCGTCACGTAAGGACAAGTTTCCCTGGGTTGCCTTGGCTAGTTTTAAAAAGAAAAAAACACGTCATTAAACATGAAGTTAGAGAACGAGAAAGTTTACATTTTATGAAAGTTATTACTAGTTTTCGAGCAGTAAAATATTATTTATATGTTTTATGCTAGTTTTACAGTTTTACAAAGGTTATAAAGAAATTATTAGTTTTCCAAATTATTGTGGGAGGATATATATATTTAGAAAGTAACAATTATAGATTAAAAAGTTTATCCACTCATTGAGTTAAATACTCATCGCTCTTTTCATGTTTTTGAAAATCCTCCTCAGGTGCAGGTATAAACTGTCCATCAGAAGGTGCTCCGTCGGACGTGTAGGTAGGCTAAAGACACGATGCAACTACACTTGTTTATTTTGAAATATCATGATCACGTATAACTAATCATGATTTCATGTATATTTTGTAAATATTATATTTTGAAGTGTATAGTATAGTTTTGTGTAAATGAAATGATTTTCAAGTTTTATTGTAAATTGAAAGCATGTTTGGGTGGATTTGTGGAAAAATGAAAAGAGGGCCTGAGGCTCAGAAGTTGAGAATTTTATTGTTATAGAAGTTTTCAAATTTCCTAAACTTTTGCGGGTGGAATTAAAAAAAAAAAAAAAACAGTCATCGTGCTGCTAAAATGTTTATAACGCGGTTTTGAAATGCTCACTAAAAAGAAAAAACAAATATTTACACCCATTTCCGCAAGAAAAGAGATTTTTAGTGAGAGCGGTACCTCCACGAGACCCTTTCAAGCCAGAGTGAGAGTTCGATTGGGTTTCATCGGGATGCTTCGGGACTCCCATCAGGTTCCACAGGGGGATTCGGTGTGGGTCCCAACAAGTTGGTATCAGAGCATAATTTATGTATATTTTTTTAAGACATCATACATTACATAACATTTGGCATGTCTTGATTGCAGTAAGTCATACGCCGTATCGGCCGTCCTTGTACGCGGAGAGTCGTAGTTGAGGCTCTACCTGTTCCACCAAAGGTTGAAGAACAAGTCAATGAGTTAGTAAATGATCCACAAGCAAAGGCTCAATCGAAACCACTTGGGGTAGAGCCCGAATTAGATTCAATAGAGAGATTGGCCCAAGTTATACAGGGTTTGAGGCCACGTGCCTTCGAGGCCAGTGTAGAGAGGGTGCGAAAATTAGGTGTTAATGCTTATGATGAATCAAAGGGCCTAGAAGTTGCGATTGCGTGGTCAGACAATACTAAGAGGGTATTGGAGCAGTGGAGTGTACTGATCCCAAAGAGTATCTATTGCTTCATTTTTACTGAAGACTACTGCTAGGGATTGGTGGAACTCTATAAAGAGGAGGGCAACTGTTTTGATCACATGGGAGAAATTCAATGAAGACTTTAATGAGAAATTTTATCCAAGGGCGTACAAGGATGCCAAAATCGAATAATTCCATAGCTTGGTGCAAGGTGATATGATAGTTGAAGAATACGAGAAGAAGTTCCTCGAGCTATCACGAGCGGCACCATTTATAGTAGATGATGAATTAAATAGGTGTCGGAAGTTCCAACAGGGCTTGAATCCGAAGATCAAAGCGTATGTAGTAACCGTAGAGCACCGAGAGTATGAGCGGTTAGTAGAGGCAGCCTTGATAGTAGAGAGGACTGTGATACGTGACCGAGAGCAAGGGCAGAAACAAAAACGTAGCCAGGGTTCAAGATGACATTTAGGGGATCCCAGCAAAGCCCCTAAAACTGGAGGCAAATCTAGGTGGTCTAGTAGCAAGCAGCATAGTTACAGAGCCACATCAAGTCAGGGTTCCGTAAGGCCACCGTTAGGGTCCCAGGGCAGAGGTGGTATCCAGAGTAGATCAGAGCCATGTCAGAGATGCAGTAGACTCCACCGGAGAGAGTGTCATATGGGTATCACATGTTGCTAACACTATGGTGGGAGGGACACTATATGAAGGAATGCCCGTAGAAAGTCGTTGGGGATAGTGATAAGTCAAGATCATCGACTCAGGGACAAACCAACAAAAGCCAATCTCAAGATAGGAGAGGTCCACAAATGAGAGGACCAAGGACTTCTAGTCAGGTTGGCAAAGGTGCAGGTAGAGGTGCTCCATCCAGAGGGCAGTCAAGGAGACCACGTGCACAGGCTAGGGTGTTTATAGTAACACAGCAGGATGCTAAAGCTACACCAGATGTGGTGACAAGTATGGTGATAACTTTTGGCAAGGATGCACATGTTTTGATAGACCCTAGAGCTATGCACTCTTTTGTTTCTAAAGAATTTGCTAGGTAAGCTAATGTGGAGTTAGAGTCTTTACAGTGTAGTATGATAGTGGCTACTCCCACTGGAGGCAAGTTAGTAGCGAAGATCGTTTACAGGGATAGTGATATAGTGATTGGAAGTAGAACTTTTCCAGTTAATCTGATTTTTTTGGACATATATGACTTTGATAACATACTAGGAATGGATTGGCTAGCTATGCATCATGCCACCGTGGATTGTTTTCAAAAGGAAGTTAGGCTCAGTACACCGGGGGAGTTGGATGTAGTGTTCCGTGGAGAGCGCAGAATGCTTTCATCTCGTATGTTAGTCATGGTAGCTAGAAAGATGCTGAGAAAATAGTATACAAGTTATTTAGCTTATGTGATAGATACGACATAGAGGGAGGTGCAGATAGAGGACATTTCGATGGTTAAGGAGTTTCGATAACAGTATGCAGGTTATTTAACTTACCCATAGATAGGGAGATTGAATTTGAAATTAATTTGATTCCAGGAATACCATCCATTTCCAGAGCACCTTACCGAATGACACCCACCGAGTTGAAAGAACTGAAGGTTCAATTAGAAGAATTGGTGGTAAGGGTTTCGTTAGTCCGAGTGTATCTCCCTGGGGAGCATTAGTACAGTTTGTCAGAAAAAAGGATAGGAGTATGAGGTTGTGTATTGATTATCGAGAGTTGAATAAGGTAACGGTACGGAATCAATACCCACTCCCGAGGATTGATGACTTGTTTGATCAGCTTCAAGAGGCAAAGGTGTTCTCTAAGATAGATATGAGGTCAGGATACTATCAGTTAAAAATTAGAGGCGATGATGTTCCCAAAACCACTTTCAGGCTGCTATGGACACTATGAGTTCTTGGTTATGCTTTTTAGGCTAACCAATGCACCAACAACATTTATGAATTTGATGAATCGAGCATTCCATGATTTCTTAGATAGGTTTGTTATAGTGTTCATAGACGATATTTTGGTGTATTCAGATAGTAAAGAATAGCATGCAAAGCACCTGAGATCAGTTTTACAGAAGTTGAGGGAGTAGCAATTTTATGTCAAGTTCAGCAAGTGTCAATTCTAGTTGGATAAAGTCACAATTTTGGGACATGTTGTTTGGACAAATGGTATCAGTGTTGACCCTCAAAAGGTAGAGGCAATTGTAAATTGGAAACAACCGAACACCATAACGGAAGTTAAGGGTTTTCTAGGGTTGGCAGGGTATTACAAGAAGTTTGTTGAGGGATTTTCCAAGATTATCATCCCATTGACAAAACTTATAAGAAAAGAAACTAAGTTTGAGTAGTCAAATGCATGTCAGAGGAGTTTTGATGAATTAAAGGCAAGATTGACTACAACTCCTGTACTCACACTCCCTTTAGGAAATGAGGGCTTTGTAGTGTACAGTGATGCCTCGAAACAGGGTTTGGGTTGTGTCTTGATGCAAAATGGAAGGTGGTAGCTTATGCTTCTAAACAATTAAAGAAGCATGAGCATAATTACCCAACTATGTTGGGTCCAAAAATCAAGAAACGAGCTTTATAACATGATCCATTGGATGGATGTTCTTAGTTGTTAAATTGGATTTAATTTTGAGCCTATGTGAGTCCATCAAAGCCTTGAAGACTACATTTGAAGACCAATGAATGCTTTGGATAAATTTTGTAATCTTTATTAGTTTTAGGTTGTTAAAGCCAAGGAATCTGGTCAATCACATGTTGTTTATTTAAATTGTTTATCATGCAGTGATTGAATGATTTATTGATAACATGATCATGCATTAGTATATGTCATATAGAATAGAGAGTCTCTACTCGTTGCATTATAAGATGACATTCATGCATTTATTATTGTTTATTTTTCTTATTAAATAGTTTATTAGTTAAAATAGAGATAATAATACATTGAATACCAATTTCATAATTTGTTAGGATTTTAGTTGAAAATCCTAGGTTCATAAATTAGAAATGTATGATTACTTTTATTGTGATTAAAATAAATATATTTCGAATAATTGGTATTCATAATGTGATTAGATTTTAAGAGTTAAAATTGGGTAATTCACATTATTTCTAATCTAATTTAATTAAAGAGTTTAATTTATTTATATTAGTTAAGCAATTAGAAATATAGATTTAATGTGATTAAAAAGATATATTTTGTATAATTAGCTTATAATGCGGATTAAATTTTAAAAATTAAAACTAGATAATTCGCATTATTACTAGTCTAATTTATTTAAAGAGTTTAATATATTTAGATTAGTAATGCCATTTAGAAGTAATTTTTTCTTTTTAATATGATTAAAAATAATACAATTCATAATTGGCTTATAATGTGGATTAGATTTTAAGAGTTAAAATTGGGTAATCTCACATTATATCTAATCTTCATAATTAAAGAGTTTATATTATCTAGATTAGATCTTTTATGATAAATTAGATTTTTAAGAATTAAAAATTCGGTAATTTATTAGGAGTTAATAGGATGATGATTCTAGTAACACACTAATTCCTAGTAACTTAAATTATACTTCTTAGCTATTAATAATCTAAGATGATGACTAGAAATAATAAGTAGAAAACCTAATCCTAAAATAATGAGTGGGAGACGGATATATGACAATACATCCCATGGTCTCCATCGTTAGTTTAATATCGTGAGACTTAAATGGCTCCTTGAAACAACTTTGTTATCGTTCCTCTATGGATGGTGTCCAGATAGGTTAATCAAGGTTGACTTCCTAACGGATAGTATTCCTAGATGTATCTTGGGATTTACCTACCTTACAATGGCAGTTCTCAAGTTAAGTCCATGAAATCTAAAATGATGGGTTACACTCATGATGGAAATAATTAATTGTTAATTATCTTTCTGACCGAAAAATGGTCTTCGAAAAATGTAGAAACAAGAATTATTCTGTTATATTATTTGATTAAGAATGTCTCAGTCTAACATAAAAATCTTTGACCTATCCTAATGCGGCACCTATTTGTGGCATGTTAGATTATTATGGCATAGTAATTATTTTCAAGAGTATTTTCTAATTCATGTTTCGTGTATCATGCATTACATTTAATTTTATAACAAAACTTATGATGTTGTATGAATGTAATCTGAATAAATTGTTTTATTATTATTTAATTAAACAATATATTACTTTACTTGCCATTGATAAATTAAACAGGGATAACTATGTTAAAATAACTTGAATGTCATTCTGGTCTATGAGGACCTAAAGTTTGTCTTGATGAAGGAATGTCTTCCCGAGCCACCAGCAAATGTTATGCGTAATGTACGCCTATCAAAATTGGGTTAAGATAAGTGATAAGGCCTATTGCTACTTGTTAGTAGGAATGTCTGATGTGCTTGCTAAGAAGCACAAGTCAATGACAATAACATATGAGATGTTTGAATCATTGTAAGGGATGTTTGAGCAACCTTCTAAGCAGTAGTGACACAAAGTCGTTTATGCTGCTATGACTGCTAAGATGAAGGAAATGACATCAATTCGAGAGCATGTCATGAACAAGATGACCTACTTTAACATAGCCAAAACTCATGGTGGGGTGATTGATTTATTGAGCCAAGTAAGCATGATACTAGAGACTTTTCTAAAAAGTTTCATGCAGTTCAATGGAACTATGTTATGAAGAAGTTTACCATGCAACTTAGCATTGCGAATGTTGTGTCAGCTAGAGCAGTGGGAAAAGTTCGACTACTATTTTCTAATAGTTGCTTTATTATTTTGAATAATGTTTTATCAAAAATATGTTTTATATTTCTAAACTTCTGGAACAACAATATTCAATTCATTTTAATAATAAATCAGTTATTATTTCTAGAAATAGTTTAGATAATTGTTCATGAATATTGGAAAACAACTTATATGCATTAAGATCGTTAACTCATAGTTGCTCAAAGCTGAAATGTTGAAGGTTAAAAAATCTAAAACAAAATGACAAAAAATTTCTTGCAATGATGATATCTACTTTTGGCATATAAGACTTGAACATTTTAACCTTGATAGAATAAATCGAACAGTAAGGAGCAAATCTTTAAGCAAGTTAGAGATTGAAACTTCACCTATTTTAGAATCTTGTTTAGAAGGTGAAATGATCAAGAGACCTTTTAAGATAAAATGTTACAAGGCTAAAGAACCTCTTGAACTTATACATTAGCATGTTTGAGGTCCAATTAATGTTAAGCTAGAGGTGGTTATGAATACTCCATCACTTTTATTGTTAATTATTCTAAATATGGGTATGTTTATGTAATGCAACAGAGGCTTGAAACTTTTGAAATGTTCAAAGAGTTTCGAGCTAAAGTTGAAAGCTAATTAGGTAGATTGTTGAAAGCTCTACGATCAGATCGTGGAGATGAGTACCTCAATATGGAGGTCGAGGATTATTTAATTGAGAATGAGATTCTAGATCAACTCATAGCTCTTAAAACAGATTAGCATAATGGTGTTGTAGAGAGGAGAAATCAAACCTCACAAGACATGATGAGATCTATTATTAGTTTCTCATTATTACCTAGTTTCTTCTAGGGAAATACATTGTAGATTGCTATGTATATCTCAAATGTAGTATCTTCCAAGTTTGTTCTTAAGACGCCTTTAGAGTTGTGAATGGTTACAAAACTAGTTTGTGACATTTTCACATATGGGGGTGTCCAGCACATATGTTGAGGAACAAGACTAAAAAGGATTGGAACCATATTCACAGGTGTGTCTATTTGTAGGTTACCCTAGATAAACTAGATTCTTTTATAATCCTTAGAAAGACAAAGTGTTTGTGTAAACAAACACTATATTTCTTGAAGATAATTATCTAAAAGATCACAAAACTTAGAGTAAAGTTATACTCGATGAGTTATTGGGTGGTTCAACCAGTACCCCATCAACAACAATTGCTGATAACAATATAAGACCACGTTTGAACGTCAAATAGATTCCCGTCAAAATGATCTACCACCTCATTGTAGTGGGAGTAAAACTTATAAGTTGTAAATGAATCTACAACAAGAAGATAGGAATGGATAGAAAGGTAGAAACCTTTAAAGTTAGGCTAGTTACAAAGAGTTATAATCAAGAGAGGAGAGTTGACTATGAAGAAGTTTTCTCGCCAATAGCCATGCTTAAATCCATTCATATTCTTCTATCCATTGTTGCATGTCTCGACTACGAGATATAGCAAATGGATGTCGAGACTACGTTCTTGAATGACAATCTTGATAAAAGCATATATATGGTGCAACCAGAAGGATTTGTAACCTAAGGTCAAGAATAAGAGGTTTGCAAGTTATGAAGGTCTATTTATGTACTTAAGCAGGCTTCTAGATCTTGGAATATTAGATTTGACACTTTGATCAAGTTTTACGATTTTGAGCAAAATAATTAATAAACCTTGTGTATACAAGGGTATCATCGATAGGAAAATAGTTTTCCTTGTACTTTACATTGATAATATCTTACTCTTTGGGAATGATTTTGGAGCATTATTTGATGTAAATAACTAACTAGCTAGTCAATTTCAAATGAAAGATTTGGGAGAAGCTAGTTATGTTCTTAGGATCCAAATCATACAAGACCATAAGAACAGACTATTAGCATTGTCTCGAGCACCGTACATTGATAAGATCATTGTATGATTTGCAATTTAAGAATTCCAAAAAAGGTAATTTATCTTTCAGTATGGAATTTATTTGTTTAAAAGATAGTGTCCTAAGACATCATTAGAAGTTAAAGATATAAGATGGATGCCTTATGTCTTCATGATACGCAGTCTCAGCTATGTTATGCTATGCACGAGACCGAATATATGATATTCAGTGAGAGTAGTCGGGCATTGTCAGTCTAACCTATGATCGAATCATTAGGTGGTAGTAAAGCATATTTTCAAGTATCTTCGGAGAGTGAGGGACTGCATACTTGTGTATTTTAGTGGGGGTTTGATTCTAATAGAATACACAAATTTTGATTTTTAGTTGGATAAAGGATCAAGGAAATCCACGTCCAGATCAGTAATCACCTTTGGTGGTAGAGCCATAGTATGGAGGAGTGTTAAGCAATTTTGCATTGTTAACTCCACCATGAAAGCCAAATATGTAGTAACTTGAAACGGCTAAGGAAGCAATTTGGCTCCATAATTTCTTGATAGATTTGAAAGTTGTTTCAAATATGGATAAGTCTCTCACACTTTATTGTGATAATAGTATTGTAGTGACTATTCTAAAGAACAAAGAAGCCATAAGTGTGAGAAACATATAGAGATAGTATCATCTCATTAGAGAGATAGTACATAAAAGGGACGTGTCAACAATAAAGATCACTTCACATGATAGTCATTCCGATAAGTTTACAAAGATCTTAACGGCTAAAAGTTTTTGAAAGTCACCTAGAGGGTATAGGATTACAAGACACGTCTCTAGAGCAAATGGGAGATTGTTAGGGTTTTGTGCCCTAAGAGTTTGTAATTTGTAAACGTTCAAATAAATAATAAATAAAATATGTTTATTTTATTCAATTTACGTGCATTTGTGAAATATTTGCTTTATACGAATATCATGTAATATCTATGATTATTTATGTAGTCTCAAACTAAGTATGTAAGTGTTATATAAAAAAGGATTTAGTTTGATATTAGTAATCTAAAGTATTCATAGAAAGCAAACAAAGATGAGTATTTTGTTTGTGGTAAATATACAGCTGCGGTCCATTTCGTATTTGATACGATGATTCGATTTGGGATCTTTCATGTGGTGACATGAAAATGGAGGCACCTTATATAATAGAGATTATATAGGATTGGACACGATAAAAATGAATTTCTTATTAATATCCGTTAAATAAAGAAATGTATATTTATCGACTAGGTGATCATATATGAATTGATCATAATCTTGAGTGTTTTATGGACTCTTATTTATTAAGTCATATCTTTTGATTTACATGGGTGAGACTATTGTAGATTTACAGTCAATAAGCTTCGTATATTTGGATATGTGATTTAATAAGTGACTGAGAATATTCTACATAATAATGAAATCTACTATTTCTTATGAGAAGTAGATGACTAGTTCGCTTAAATGTTGATTTAGGTCTTGAATAATAAAAGCATTCGACTTTCTGTTAATGAGTAAACGAAAAGATAAATTCATAAGTTGTTATGGATATATTGTTGATTAAAGAATCAATGGTACTTAATGAAATAAGATACAATTAGAGACGTATAACAGACTTTAATAACCTAGTTCTAACTATGAATTACTCATGGAAGATTAAACCATATGAAATGATTAAATCTATGGACACTGAAAATTTAGATTATGTAAAATTTCTACAATTTTGAGAGTTTAAAATTAAGTTTTTAGTGGAGTAACTCTAAAGTTAATAATCGTAAATTATTAATTAAAAAGTTTAATTAATAATTATGATATTATTAGAGCTCAAATTTATAGGTCCATTTGATCCGTTTGCTAGCTCACAACCACATAAAGAAACAAAGGGAAGAATATAATTCGATTGTCCAATTATTAGTGTACACATAAATTTTATGGATACGTTCACGAATTATTTAATTTATGGTTAATTATTTAATTATTTATAGAGATTATGAGTTCAATTCTATATGATGTCATTAAATTATTTATGATTTAGAATCATTTAATTAATTAATGGAAATAGTAATTTAATTTTGTTGGAATTAGATTTCATATTAAATTAAATTAAAGGAGTTTTAATTTAATAGGAATTAGATTTCATATTAAATTTGAAGTAAAGAAGTAATTTAATTTAATAGGCAATAGATTCTATGTTAAATTAAATTAAAGAAGTTTTAACTTCATAGGAATTGAATTCCATATTAAATAAAAAATAAAGAGTTCCAAGCCAATAAGAAATTTGATTTCATATTGAATAGCAACTAAGTATTTCAATTTAAAAAAGAAATTGGATTCCTTGTTAATTGAAAAACCCTAACTTACTATCATAAAAAGGTGTTTTATGTTGATGACAAAAACAAAAAAAAAAATCAGGCTACTTGAATCAAAACTTGTCATTGATTAAAAATAGCATATTGCCACCCACCTCACAAGAAATCAAGAAAATTGTTTTTTTTTTTTTTTTTTTATAATTTCTAAAGAATTTTCTTTAAAAAAAAAAAAATCATAATTTGATTCTTCAAGATTGTGCCCACACACAATTTCTTTGGTGAAGAGACATAACAAGAAAGATTGGGTGGTGAAAAATATGTGAATAAAAAGAGATCAATTCAATTTTCATATAATATAATATTCGATCTTATTAATTTAATTATTGAATTATTATTACTAGTATCTATCGGAGCACGTTTTTGTTTAGAAAATTTTTTTAAGATCCACGTTTCCACATTAATCTAAAATCGATTTTTCCCTTTAGTAGAATAGAAATTATTTTTAATGTTTTTAGTATATTATTATTACTTTTTAAAATCAATCGAAATCAATAAGAATGAAGTTAAATCAACTTTCTAGTAAACTAAGGATCATAATTAAATATATATTTTTGGAAGGTTAATTTTAATGTTACGTTCGCAACCCATTTGAACCAGGAACACAGTTCACTACATCCAATTCTTAGCATACCATGGTTGTCTACGGTTCATGTTTGATGTGGTTCATGTTTGATGTGGGTAATTATTAACTAGGTAATTGGCCATAGGCATCATATCTTTGTTTAAATTTTGTATCAACTTCAATGGTATGATTTTATAGTTTATGTTATTTTTAATATTATTATCCATTTATTATTTTTTAGTGTTTGTATAGTAACAACTTTGTTTTGAAGGGCTACAAAGATGTGTTTGAACTTTGAAGCTACTTTTTGGAGTTTGAGATACAAAAATGCGTAATGGAGTTTGCCATGGTTGTGTAATGTCTTGTTGTGTTGGAGATACACAAATTTGTTTGCCAAGTGCCATATTTTGTTGTATTTTTATTGTTAATGTATCAGGTTGCACAGGACAGACTACTCTGCTTGTGTATCCAGCATTATCAATGGAGCAGCATTGACAGACTCCTCTGCTTGTGTATCCAGCATTATCAATGTAGCAGAGTTGATCATCTGGTTATTCTGTTGTGATGAGTTTTCCCGCCATTTTGTACCAGTTAGTTAGAGTGAGATTCTTGGCTATATATTAGCTTGTATTGTGTAATTGTAAAAAAAAAAAAAAAGAAATGAAAAACAGTTAATAAACACTTCCAAACCCTTAATTTTTCAATTCTTTACATGGTATCAGAGCCACCCCAACTGCCAGTGCCTCCAGCTGCTCGAAGCTGCATGTCGCCAGCCCTATCGTGCACACCAGCTTCGTTCTCCTCATGCTCCTGAATCCATTCTCCGTCACCGTATCCACCTCCAACGCCGCCGAGTCTAACGACACCGCCGCCGCCTTCGCACTCATCTGCGTCAGAATCTCCGCCGTTCCGTTATCGAACACTAGAACTTTCAGATCTGACGACGACAACGCAAATATCTTAGTCATCCTGTGACTAATCATTCAAGATGGCAGAGTTCTCTGTGTTACAGCCATCACCAAGTATCTCTGCTTCTTCTTCTTCGATTGATGGAAATGGAGCTCAAGATTCGTCAACAATTGAATTCGTCATGCTTGCCAAGTCAATGAACTTCAACCTTCCTGTGAAGCTGAATCGGGACAACTATATTCATTGGAGAGTACAGGTATTACCTGCAATCGAAGCCTTTGAATTAGAAAAATTCATTTCAGATCCAAGTATAGTTCCACCTAGGTTTATTGAAGTTCAATCTAGTAAAAATGCTGGAAAAGTAGTGATAGCCAACAAAGAGTTTACTAAGTGGAAGAAAGCAGATAAGTTGCTGATGTGTTGGTTACTTTCCACCATTAGTCAAAGCATTATAGGAGAAGTAACAGGTTGTACAAGTTCACATCAGATCTGGAAGACATTGGCTGATCTTTACTCTCATCAGTCAATGGCAAAGGTGCTTCAATTGAGGCAACAACTGCAGTCTGTTAAGAAAGGTTCAAGCACAGTGAGTGAGTTTGTGTTAAAAATCAAGAGTATTGGTGATGCAATTCGAGCTGCAGGAGAAGAAGTAAAAGAGAGTGAACTGATGATGAATATATTGAATGGTTTGGGTCATGAGTATGATCCAGTAGCTGTGATGATAGCATCTCAAAAACAAGCAATGACTCTTCAAGAGGCTCAATATCAACTCATGATTCATGAACAAAGAATTGCTCATTTGAGTTCAACCTCACAACTTGATCCAGTAGGTTTGAGTGCAAATGTTGCTTCTGGGAGTCAGAATAATAGGCAAGCATTTAGAGGTGGTTTCAACAACAACAATAGAGGAGCAAATGGTCAGAATTTCAGGGGAAGAGGCAGAGGCAGCAGTGGTGGTAGATGGAATAATGGCAATAGGATTCCATGCCAAATATGTGGAAAAATGGGTCACACAGCTTTGTATTGTTATAACAGGTATGATAGAACTAGTCAGAGTAATAATCAGAATTACACAACTGGATCCTCAAGTAATCTTGTTCAAAATCAACCAACTCATTTTGGGAATCAAGCAACAACTGGTTCAGGATCGTACCAAGCCAATGTTCATCAATCTACTGCCTATTTTGCCACTCCATAAACTGTTTGTGATCCTGCCTGGTATGCAGATAGTGGGGCTACAAATCATGTAACCTCAGACCTTGGAAATCTGACAATTCATTCTGAGTATAAGGGCAATGATCGACTAGCTGTTGGAAATGGACAGCAGCTCAACATCTCTCACGTTGGTAAAATTTCTATACTCTTTAAGAATCATCACCATAATGTAACACCATTGGTTTTACATAATGTTCTTGTAGTTCCTTCCATTGCAAAGAATTTGCTAAGTATTTCAAAATTTACACTTGAAAATAATGCCTATGCTGAATTCACTGATAATTGTTGTGTGTTGAAGGACAAGATTACCAAGAGGGTGTTGCTTACAGGGGTGCTTAACAATGGTCTTTACAAGCTTAATCTGGTCTGTGTTAAAAATCCCTCTACTCCTCCTACAAATTGTTTTGTTTCAGCATCACACTTTGTGCCTAGTTCTTCTAAGAAACCTGTAAATAGTCAGAATAATACTCATGTGAGCAAGTGTTTTTCCTTTGTAAATACTGCTACAAGCACTGAAAACTGTAACCAAGAAGAGCATTTATTGTCAAACTCTCATGTAAATGCAAACATGTGGCATATTAAACTTGGTCACCTAGCTCCTTTGATTCTCAAAAATATTCTACAAAAATTGCATTTAAAATGCACTTCTAAAGATCTTGTGTTTTGTGATTCTTGCAAGATTGGTAAAATGCATCAGTTGCCTTATCATCTATCTAGTTTTCAAGCTTCAAAACCTCTTGAGCTTGTGTATACAGATGTTTGGGGACCTGCCCCCGTAATGTCTGTTGAAGGTTATAAATATTACTTGGTTTTTGTTGACTCCTATTCTAGATATACTTGGTTTTTCCCTCTAAAGTTGAAATCAGATGTTACAAGCATCTTTTTACAATTTAAAAGGCAAGTTGAACTCCAATTAGAAAGCAAGATTAAATGCCTTCAAGCTGACTTAGGAACTGAGTTCAAGCCACTACTTCCTTATCTTAATAGCTTTGGAATTCAGTTTAGAACCTCATGTGCATATTCTCATCAACAAAATGGAATTGTTGAGAGAAAACATAGGCATGTGGTTGAAACAGGATTAACACTTCTAGCACATGCATCTATGCCTCTCAAATTCTGGGTTGATGCCTTTCAAACAGCTGTCATCTTAGTTAATAATCTTCCAACACCTGTGTTAAAAATGAAGTCTCCTTATGAAACTTTGTTTAACCGAATTCCAAATTATAATTTCTTCAAAGTCTTTGGCTGTTCTTGCTTTCCAAATCTGAGACCCTATGCCAAACAAAAGTTTAGTTTTCACTCAACTAAATGCATCTTCATTGGTTACAGTTTGAGTCAAAAAGGATATAGGTGCTTACACCCTTCTGGCAGGATTTACACCTCAAGAGATGTCATATTCAACGAGTTAGAATATCCATTTGCTGCATTATTCCCTTCTTTACATAATAAACTAGTTTCAGCCACAAATACTCAGCATAGTTTGCCTGTTTCCACTTTAAAACTAGTTCAAAACAATCCTGTTTTTGTTCCAGTTTCTGCTTCTTCTACTGATCAGTTTCAGTCATCTCAGTTGTCACCTATAATTGCTCACTCTCCTTCTAGTCAAAATCCCTCTAGTTCAGACCAGAATGAGCAGCATCCTCAGTCTAAACTTGTTCCTTGTCACCCAATGATTACCAGGTCTAAGGTAGGTATTTTCAAGCCAAAGGTGTATTCCTTGAGTGGTACTCATGTTCACCATACTCACACTACTGCTCTAGAACCAAGAACTGTCAAGGAGGCTTTGAGTAATTCCCATTGGTTTAGTGCTATGCAAGACGAGTTCCAAGCCTTGATTAGAAATAATACTTGGACTCTTGTACCCAATAATTCAGCTTTGAATGTTGTAGGCTGCAAATGGGTGTATAGAACTAAGTTCAAACCTGATGGAACCATTCTTAAGTACAAAGCAAGGTTGGTTGCAAAGGGTTTTCATCAAACTGCTGGCCTGGATTATTTTGATACTTTTAGTCCGGTAGTTAAGGCCTCTACTATACACATTATATTCACCATTGCTGTCACAAAGGGCTGGGATGTTCAACAAGTGGACATCAATAATGCCTTTCTAAATGGTGATCTAAAGGAAGTGGTTTACATGGAACAACCACCCGGTTTTATAGACTCTAGATTTCCTACTCATATTTGTAAGCTCAACAAAGCTCTCTATGGACTTAAGCAAGCACCAAGGGCCTGGTTTTTCAAGTTGAAAAGTACCTTGTTTGAGCTTGGTTTCAAAAATAGCAGCGCTGATGTTTCTTTATTTGTCAAAACTGATCAGTCGAATATCATCTATCTTTTTGGTTTATGTCGATGACATTCTTCTCACAGGAAGTAGTCTTTCTATGGTGCATGAAATCATCAAAATCCTGAACTCTAAGTTTGCTCTCAAGATCCTTGGGTCTGTCAACTACTTCTTGGGTTTTGAGGCTTCTAGAACTGATTCCGGTATGACTTTATGTCAGTCGAAATATGTTACTGATCTGCTTGCGAAAACAAATATGCTGCATAGTAAACCTTGTCCTACTCCTATGTGTTCAAGTTCAAAGCTTTCTAAGCATGGCAGTCCACCATTCTCAGATCCTTCTTTATATAGAAGCACAATAGGTGCTCTTCAATACCTTACTAACACCAGGCCTGATATCTCTTTTGCTGTAAATAAGTTAAGCCAATTCTTAGCTAATCCTTTAGAGGATCATTGGAAGGCTTGTAAAAGAGTTCTAAGGTATCTAAAGGGTACACTTTCCTATGGCCTGCATTTTTCTCCAGCCTCAGATTTGACAGTGGAAGTGTTTAGTGATGCCGATTGGGCGTCTTGTGTAGATGATAGACGTTCCACTACTGGCATTTGTGTGTTCTTGGGAGGAAATTTAGTTAGTTGGTGTTCCAAGAAACAAACGGTTGTGGCCAGATCTAGTGCCGAGGCAGAATATCGAGCATTGGCTCAGGCTGCTACAGAGATAATTTGGCTTAAATCTATTTTCCATGACCTTGGTCTCTCTGTTCCACATTGTCCTGTTATTTGGTGTGACAACACCAGTGCTGCTGCTCTTGCTCAGAACCCGGTTTTCCATGCTCGTACCAAGCATATTGAAGTGGATATTCATTTCATTAGAGAGAAAATTGCTGCTAACCTCTTATCTGTCCAATATGTTCCTACTTCTGAGCAAAAAGCTGATATACTTACCAAGTCTTTGCCTTATGCTCAGTTCTCTTATTTGCGCTCCAAACTGACCATCCTTGATTCCACCTTGGTCAGTTTGCGGGGGGATGTTAATGTATCAGGTTGCACAGGACAGACTACTCTGCTTGTGTATCCAGCATTATCAATGGAGCAGCATTGACAGACTCCTCTGCTTGTGTATCCAGCATTATCAATGTAGCAGAGTTGATCATCTGGTTATTCTGTTGTGATGAGTTTTCCCACCATTTTGTACCAGTTAGTTAGAGTGAGATTCTTGGCTATATATTAGCTTGTATTGTGTAATTGTAAAAAAAAAAAGAAATGAAAAACAGTTAATAAACACTTCCAAACCCTTAATTTTTCAATTCTTTACATTTATGTTTGTGGACAGCTGAATTTGTTTAATTGGGTGGACTGTTGAATTTTTTATGTGTTGGACTGGGACTATTAGTGTTTGTGGACATAGTGTTGTATTATGGTCTGTTGAATTTTTAGTGTAGTGTTTGTGGATAGCAGTGTTATATTGTGGATTGTTGAATTTTTTGTGTTGGATTGGGACTATTTAATTTGGACAATGGACAGTGTTATAATGGCTGGTTTATAGGAGTTATCGGCTTTCCTTTTCAGATTTATTGAATATTAATGGGTGGGCCTATTTAACTTGGTGTTCATTTTTTTTTTTACATTGACTCAGTGGCAGGTTAAGTTTTTTGTGATTTGGTGTTGAATTTATTTTGTTTTGCATCCATGTATTTTTTTGTTGTACCCACAAAAAAAAATAACAAGGGAGGCCCAAAAACATCCCAAAAAAATTAAAATAAGTAAGCCCAACAGTAACATACCCATAAAAACATTTGAAAATTGGCCTAATAGTACGCCCAAAAACAGGCCTACATTTGGGTTCAGAACCAAGGAAACCGACCCGAACCAAACCAATTGTTTTCAGTTCTAGTCTATTCTCCCCGCTAAATTCACCATGATTGGTTCTCAATGTTGAGAACTGAACCGAACACCTATATATCCACCCCTAAGAGCCATGGACTCTTAGCTTCTTTTTTTTTTTTTTTTTCCCTAAAACATGATGCATAATTTTTTATATATAAAAAAATATTATATAATTGTATGTCTTTACTAACTGAAAATATTACAAAAACTACTAGTTGTATTGGTTCAGTAAGCGAGTATCATATTATTTTGAAAAAATAAATTATAAGTTATTTTACATATTTGAAAGTTCTTCCATGAAATCACTTGATAATAATATAATAAAAAGGGGATGAATCTATTCTTTTTATACATTAGTGGGATAGTCTTTCACAATAAATAAACAGATCACAGCAGAATGCACCATGCCTGCATTTCCTCTGTTCCAATACTGCCTTAAGCGGTCAATAATGTATTATATCATAGTGAAATGCAATGCTGTCAACTCCTTTGTCAAGCACTTATTAGCTACATCACTATATTCATGGTTATTCTTTAGTTGAGGACTTATATGCCAGTGCTAATTCTAGTACTGCTTTTCCAGAGTAGTTCCAAAATTTACCTCTAGAATGGATCAACTTTGTACAATGATGTCAATAACTAAGCAGGAGTTAGAATTGCAATGTTGCATCTTTAAAAAGGTATGGCGAAACTTGGCTAGATTTTTCTATGATGAAAGTTAACTAATCTTAACAATTAAAATTCTTGATATAAATATATTTGGAAGATCAAATATTTCCTTCCAATATGGTGTGTTATGATTTTGTTATTTCCTTTCCTTTCAAAACTTCTAGGGCACGTTTAAAAATTAGATATAAAATCGAAAGGGAATTAAATTTATGGGAAAGAGGATCAAGGAAAGGGAAGTAGATTTCTTAGGTGTGAGGGGATTCAAGTTGCCTTTCTAAGAGAATTAATTTCTTATTAACTAGGTGTAGTGTTCATCTAATATGTTTCCTTAAAGATTTTGTAATCATAAATCAGGAATTAAGTTTCCCTTCCCTCTTCAGAATTCCTGACAAGTAACATGCCCGTGAGCTTAATATTTTCATGTCCCTTGTATATTATGTCATTGAGAGATAAATTGTCAAGTAAGCAATGTTAATAAAAAATTTCAACATATTTGTGAGAAAGAATCAATCTAAAGAGATCGTTATCTGACATTTTGTTGGAGAACAAAGAAAAGAAACACAATCAATATTGATATTTTACTCAACATTACTCAATAACAAACACAAGTATATAAATATTCAATACAATAAGAATGTGCTCCTCGTAGAACAATGGACATCTATTTGAAGACTGACTTGAAATGAAGAAGATAGAGGCTTGCACTTGTGTTGCAATGTCCTAAAGACAACATTCCATCCCTTTCCGGTGCTTGAAGGTCAATGATCTTCTGGATACAACAATCAATGATCTTGATTCTTAGTAGTTGAACCAAGACCCTATAGAACCAAAGTTTATTTTGTAAGTAAAGTGCAAAAATTTTAAGGAATTTTTAGATTGGATGAAATTTCTTTATCAACATCTAAATGTATGCTTTTATATGCATGGAAGACTCCTCTTAATTTGCTGGAAATCCATTAGAAAAAAACAGAATGGAAGGTGAAGAGTTGCAACCCTCCACTTGAACTTTCAATTTTGTTTTTCGGAAACAGTGGCGAACGCCACTTGCATCGTGACTTGGTGGTCATGCTACCAAGTCGCGCTACATTCTACCGAGATGATGAGTTACATTGCTACTTGGTGCTGTGACTCTTTGTCCGAAAGCTTCTCTCACCTCCACATTGACCGCTACTTCTATGTCGTGCTTCTCATGTAGCGATACACATTGTTTGGAAGTTTGCCATACCGTTACATTGGCTGCCACTTCCATGTCGTGCTTTTCATGTGGCGATCAAGGTGAACCTTTTTCCATTTTTTCCATTTTTGCACTTGGTTTCCATTCATCATTTATTATAGTTTGCATTCAAACTTTCAACACATTTAACTACGAAAGGTTTAACTCTATATGTACTTTAATTATGTAGTTTGAGAAGTTCTATTTCCCAAATAAATTGTTTATTTAAAGCTTCATCACGTCAATTGTATATGTAGAGCAGACATTAAATTTGTGCTTGTACAAATAATTATTTCAATATTTGTGATATTGAAAATTATGAGCGAGATATGTTCGGTTATGACTAACGGTTGACAGCTATTGACCAATTAGAGCTATTAGCAAAAATTCAAATGATCAAGCTTCCAAGGTGACTAGAAATGACTAGCTAGCATTGAAGGGTGGGGGGCTTATGTTGTGTTCGAAAATAGCATTTGGGCCGTATGTGCAAATAAGGCCGAAGAGACCAACTAGCTTAAAGGCCCTAAAAGGAAGTAAACTTCTATGACGCCATCAGCCTATGACACATTAGCATTTGTCACATCATCAAAACATCTGAAAGTTTAATTTCAATGAGACAATATGAATAGCTCAAGTCAACTAGCTCACATAGGGAACAACTTGAGGTAGCAATGACATAGCAGCTCGAAGTATATCAACAACTCATTTTTTTTCTTAATATAGTAAAGTTCTAAAAACAGGCAATTTCTCATATTAAGAAGAAGATCACTTCAAAGACAAAGTTGCCAAATTTGCACTTTAATTCTAATATGGATGTATTAAATGTAGATTTACATAGAATAGGAAAGAAATCTTAGTCTTAGCTATATTTTAATGACCAAATTGAATATAAATAAGGAACCTTAACACTATATAAAGGGTCTTTTGCACATACAAAAGAGAGACGATTGAATGACAACCTCTTGACACTAGGCAATCCTATAAACCCTAACAACAACTCTGCTAAGTTATAGCTTTCTTTCAGAACTAATATAATTATGGATGTAATCATAATTTAAAGTGTTGAACCACGCCAAAAATTCCCTTGTCTCTTCGTTTTTGCTCTTTTATACCATTATTGTCTCATTATTGCACCATAATTGCACTCATTCATTCATCTTCCAGCATTCAATTTGCATTAATTTAAGTGTTGACCAATTTTTAATGTCAACATTTTGACGCTACAGGAAGTGTAATGGTTGGCCTCGACCTCGGCCGACCCCGACCGACTAGGTTGTGGCTTGCCTCTAGGCGACTGGGACCTGACCACCTGGTAGGTACTATCTTCTGGTCCCCACAGGGGTTTCTGGCCTTAGCCATGCCTCCCTCGCCACTCGAACCCAGAACTAGAGGACCATATTAATAGCTCGGATGATACTCGCCATTCTTCCCAATTATTAATAAGGTCCTCTGGTTCTGGGTTTGAGTGGCGGGGGAGGCATGGCCAAGGCTAGAAAACCCCTATGAGGATCAGGGGACAGTACCTGTCAGGTGGTCGGGTCCTAGCAACCCGATGAAGAGCTCAAACATGGCCGGTCGGTCATCAACCGAGGTCGGGGCCGACCGTTACATAAAAAGGTGCCTTTTTATCTAACGGTCGGCCTCAGTCTCGATCGGCGACAGACCAACCAGGTTTGGGTTTGCCCCCGGACGACTAGGACTAGACCACCTGACAGTTACTGTCCCCTGGTCCCCACAGGGGTTTTTTGACCTTGGGCACGCCTCCCCCACCACTTGAACCTAGAACCAGAGGACCTTCTTAGTAAATAGGAAGCATGGCGAGGACCTTATTAGTAGCTCAGATGGTACTCGCCATGCTTTCCAATTACTAATAAGGTCATCTGGTTCCAGGTTCGAGTGGGGAAAGTGTGGTCAAGGCTAGAAAACCCCTATAGGGACCAGGGGACAGTACCTACCAAGTAGTTAGGTCCTAACACCTACCTTGTTGATCAGTCACCGTTCGAGGTTAGGGCCGACCGTTACAGGAAAAGCCCTGAACTTCCAAAAAATCTTTGGTTCTATAAGTTTACACCAACTTTACTATTTTGTTCATCTATCTCAAATGATTAATGCCTAGAGCTTTTCATATGCAAGGAGGAACTTATTGTAGAAGTGCATGACTAATTAGCCTTCCAGTATAAAAAAGGTAACATTATCAATGTAACACATGCTAGTCGTTGGAAACCAACAAGAAGAGAATCATGGCCATGACTAAGTCATCATGGACCCTGCAGTAGACTAGGATTGGGGTGCTATGTAGTATTTGCCTTCAGTGAATATGGCGATTAGGTTAGCAATCAGTCCAAACCTTGAAGCAATGGCAAACAAGTAAGGCGGGGTCCGAGGATGCACTACGAATACTGACTAAGACTATCGAAGTACTCATTTAAAGGTAGCAAGAAACCCCCCCATTTCAAGGCGAGAATCTACCACAGGGTATAAGACAACAAGCAAGCCAATATCCTTCCTAACAAACAAATTGGAACGAGAATTGCAACCATGGTGCATTTTAAGGACCCATTAGGTGAGCATTCCCATGCCATAAATCTGTAAGCAGTGGCAACAAACAAGGATATCGTAGGGATGCTAAAGTTATAGAAGGATCGTGCACCACTTAGGGAGGACCTGTGCAATTACCAGGTGTTACACAAAAGGATTGATCACTTGAAGTGATGATGAAATGAGAACCAAGACTATCTTAGTAAAAGAAACCCATTGAGCTATGAGATTAATAGTAAGTCACTACCAAAACATTTCAAGTTGCCTACTATCACCTTATATCTAGGGGATAGTGATCCTTATGAGTACTTGGATGCTTTTAATGTGAAGATGGACCTACTAACTACGAATGATGACATAAGATGTAAGTGTTTTCTAGTAACACTTAAAGAAGCTCCACGGAAGTGGTTTAGAAAACTCTCAATCAAGAGTATAACAAGTTGTCAAGAATTGTTCCTACAACACTATATAGGTCGCTTCCGCAAGAAGTTAAATTACATCAAGAATCCTTAAGATGAAAGTATCCTTATTGTGATTTCAATAGGATTGGATAAAAATGGAAAGCTTTATCATAACATCTATAAGAACTCTATTAAAACTCTTCAGGACTTTCATGATTGAGCAACAATTTACATCAAATTAAAGGATTTCTTGAATGCCTCGGATCGTAAGGCTTAAGGAGAGTCGAGGAGCATAAAGAAGCTCAAGAAAAGGAAGAGAGATAATGGGAAGAATAACTCAAGGAACACAACTTCCTCGCAAAAAGCAGACTCATCTTTGAGTCAATTCGTTAAGAAAGCTTACACTAACAATGAGTAGAGAAAGTTCATAGGTGGGTATGACACTTATGCATAAGTGACTGATACCAGAGAAAGAATTTACGTGGCTAAATAGGACTAGAAGGATTTCAAAAAGCCTAAATCTATTAGAGCCCTAGAAAGAACTAAAAATCCAAACAAAATTTTCCAGTTTCATAATGATGCCATTATTACAATGGGGATGGCCACACAACCTCAAAATGTTATATGCTCAAATAAGTTATTAAAGACCTTATTAGAAGAGATAGACCATAAGATTATGTAGTTCGCATAAGAACCAATCAATAGCTCACTATAGTTCTTTAAGAAGTATCACCAACAGTTATTAAAATTTGTATCATACATGGGGGATCCCATATTATAGGCGCCTCTGACAGGTCGCATGATCGATATATCAAAGAGGCAAGGTACCCTCTCTAACCAGTTTTTATATAGAAGAAAGACTATTCAAACAAGTTAGAGTGAGAATGGAGCCTATTACATTCACTAAGGTGGATGCAAAAGGGATGCATCATCCTCACAATGATGATCTGATCATCAATGCCACCATCGACAATATCATTGTCCATCACATATTGGCGAATAATGAGAGTTCAGTTAACATGATGTACATGAAGGCCTATGAACATATGAACTACAAATTAGACTAGTTAAAGCCAATAGCAAAATTGTTGTATGGGTTTATTGACAGATAAATATCTTATTAACCTTAGGAGAACTAGGTCGACATGCAACTATCCTTATGGACTTCCTTGTCATTGACTACTCTATAGCTTATAATATGGTATTAGGGCAACCTACCCTTAAGGATTTGGAAGCAACCATATCTACTCACCATCTGACATTAAAATTTCTAGCCCTAATAGAGTGGGATACGTACATAGGAGCCAGTAGGCTGCCAAGACTTTTTACAAGAAGGCCATCAACTTAGATCACTAAGGACAAATGTTGCAGCCCCTCAAAAGCAAAACTAGTTGCTTAAAATGGTTTTAGTTTATCATATCTTTTTGGACTTGTTGAATTGCTAATTATATTTGTCTTTATGTTGCTTTCTCTTATGTTTTCAAAGTAACATTGGTGCTAATAATTATTTGTTTTCAAATGTCAATAAAGCTTTAATAAAAGTTTATTTTCTTTTAAATTATGAGTCATAAAGCTTGGGAGCTAATGGGATCTAAATTAACTCAATTGTACTTGATTAGACAAACACAAGCTACCTAACAATGATAAAGTTATAAGCTATAAAGTGCTCCCGTAACTAATCAATACAATGCTTTTCAATATTGGATATATGGGACAAGCCTATAAAAATCCTGAGGATAGTAGAGTTGGGTGGTTCACAAATGACATGGCAACACCTTACCTTTGCTACCACTCTAATATCCAGAACAGCCTCACAAGTGACTGCTTCACTATTAAGTCCACAAGTGGGCTCGCATGGGAACACTTTACAAGTTGGTAGTCCTACATTATGACTCAATAAGGACAACACCTAGCCTTATTTAAATCATAGGTTAACAGTTGTTGAATGGTTCAAGGAGGAAATGACAACACTCAACCTCTATCGTATCCCTCTGGAGGGAAAATGCACCTAATATTTAATGCTTGAATGAGGGCTTGGTAGCACCTTGCCTTCGCCATTACACTACTTTGGCCTCTTTCTTATGGTATACTAGAGTGGTTCAAAGAGGACATGAGAGCACCTTACCTCCACCACATTCCTCGAGGGAATGACACATTTTTTTGGGGATACAACCACCCTATGTACAAGCAAACTGCTTTTTAAGCCACCCTACATGCACACAATTCAAAAATGACCTTATTCGTAGGCAAGCTACTTTATACATAGCCTTACGAGCACACAACTCAAAAATGACCCTATTTATAGGTGAGTCACTTTATAAGCTGCCATATGAGTAGGTTGCTCCATAAATGAGCAATCCAATAGGTGAGACTGCTCCTCAAGTGACCAGTTCACTTGACTAGTTCACTTAAGTGAGGCTACTCCACAAGCGAGCAGCTCACTCACAAGCAAACTCAACAAGCGAATCAGATTTGCAAACACAATATTTTACAAAAGAAACAAGGTCGTGAATCGCTTCATGAGAAAGAAATATCCAAAGGGGATTCATGGGCAAAAGACCCTCATAAGATGCTTGTTAAGCGAGCTACTTAATGAACTTTGCGCGTGCAAATTCAAGCAAAAAAGCAAGTCAAGATTAATGAATAAAAAGCTATACAAATAGCTCATCGCAATACTAACTTTTTCAAGATTAGCAACATTTCAGTTTTGATTTATTCAACCATTAACTTTTAAAGATGGTCCCAAGACAAACAGGGTGCTATGATCAGATCATAATGGTTAAAGAAACTAGGCAATTAATAAGAGGAGCTGAAGATACAATGCATTGAGCAAATATTTTCAAAAGTAAATATTTCAAATTCCACAGAAGGAGAATTTAAGCAAACATAATTAAAAAAAAAAAAAAACAAGTATAGAGAGCTTGCAATTGAGCTAGCTTAACAAATTCAAGTGATTCAAGCAGCTCATAGGTGAAGTGTGCTAATAGTGTTCAAAAAATACATCAAATTTATAAAAAATAATAATAAAAAAAAAATGAAAAGGATAAGAGTTTTCATTAAGAAACATGGGAGAAGTAACAAGCATAGACTAGGGACACCAAAAGATAGTTTAAATTGTCGAGGAAGCGGTGAAGTCAGTGCCACCCTATGCAAGAGGAAGAAAGGAAAGGTTGTTGCAATTACCATCAAATTTCTCCCCGACCTCCCTTCTCTTGAGACCCATAACCTCTGTTGAGTGTGCAACAGTACCACTGCCTTTTGAAAGAGCAACATCATCTTCATCGAGAAGAAAAGGGTCAGTTACGAATGGTACGAGCTCTTTTGTCACTCTATCAACCTTGCTTTCACCTTTAGCATGAGCCTCTAGGTTTATTTTCAAAAACCCTCATCTCGAAACCTCTAAGGAAAGAGAAGTTATAGTCTTTGTTGTCTAACCAAATCATATAGAATAATGCAATTAGAGCATTATTCACTATAGTTTCCTACCTTTGCCAACATGGTTAGCCTTCTCAGTTGCTAAAGCTAGCTTTTATTTGAGACAAACAATTGCTTCATTTAAGCAAGTCAACTCTCTCTTAGCACTAATGGTTTCACTCTAATATCGCATTATCGAATCATTAAAGTGTTCTTCCTTGTCCTAGGGTGGCATGTTTTTGCCGCTTAACCTTAGCACTTTCAACGTGACCTCGATCCTTCCAATAGGTCTCACTTTGCCTAGCCTCAGTAAGATTCTTGCATAGCTTCTCCTTCTTAGCCTTCAAAACAACTAATAGTTTATGAAGCTTATCCTCTATCTCCCCCCATTTGCTATCTTCCTCAAAGTATTCATCATAAATCTTCATCATAATGAATGCAAGCAGCACAGATGGGAAGAAGGAAAGATAGTTAAGACCGATATATATATATATATACGTGTGTGTGTGTATGTGTATTATATAAGGTGGGGGGAGAAATAAGGAATCCAACTATCCATATCTGTTGCTCAATATGGAATGAAGATGTAACCAATCGCTCCTTTTTAAGGTTCTCCACAAAGTCAATCTTGGCTTTATAAAAAGTTCTTCTCGTGGAGGCAGCAAACCTATCCACTAACTGTGCATAGACATGACCAAAATCAACCTCTTACCCCTCTCAAAGTTTGCTATCTAGGAGAGCAATACTATTTCCCTTGTCTATAAAAGAAGTAAAAATCGCAACAGAAGCCTTTGCGGGCTAAACGAAACCTTAAATGAAATATTCTTGTTCAAAAGTTCTTTGCCTTTTCCTTCCTTTATCGCCAATAGAAGCATTGCTAGGACAAGATGGTTCTTCCTATTTTGGAGGCAGTGGCTTCTCCGAAAACATTCCTTATAAATGAATCAACCACTCTCAACTTTAGGGCCATCTCAACAAATTCACCAGTCTGATTCTCAGTATCATCTTCTTCAACACAAAAAACTTGCTCAACAATAATGAATAGGCCACAAGCTATATAATTCTTTGAGGTTACCAACTTTTTGGTTGATAGCTCAGTAGGGTCAAACTCGGGAATCTGGTCTAAGGTCTAAGATTCAATTAGTTTAGAAGCAACGACCTTTAAACTCTCTGAAAACACCTAAAAAAAAAAAAGGAAACAATTTGTCAGCAAGAGCAAGTAAAATAACAAAAGTTATGCAAAATATAAAAGGAAGACTCTTATGGGGATAAAACAAGCCGTAACGCTCTACAACAACATTTTTTACCCAAAAACACTATTATCTGTAATCTCTTGCATTAGACTTGGCTTCAATGATCAAGTCTTTAAAGTTGTTTACTCGACGGGTTTCAATAATAAAACCTCTCATTGAAGTTTTAGTTTTTCTCCAATTACAATAAGTATTGGACCATATCTGGGCTAGGTACTAAGGGTCCACACCCATGAATTAGCAGGAAAGATGTAGAGAGAAAGGAGTAGCTATTGGGCAAGAGTTAGAAAAGAGCCACCCCAAATGATTTAGGAAAACTTTAAAATAAGGATGGAGAGGAAACAAAAGGCCCACTTGCATTTAGAGCTTGCCCATGGCTATATAATGCTGTGGGTGATAAGCATCTAGTTTTGAGGGCTAGGCAATAAGAGACTTATATCTGTAGGGAACTTAAGGTCAGAGGCTAATATTATCACAACCTAATCATCTATGATTGTGGGAACCTTGGAAAAAGTGGGTTCATGAGAATGACTAGAGCGGTCATTGCGAGCAATTCTTCTAGTAGATTCCGCCCCAACCTCAACCAAGTCATCCTCATCCACAACCTTTACACTTGTACTATCCCTATTTAAGGCCTCTACACCCATTCCCTCCTCTATACCACCCACAAGGGAAGAGGAGGACCATCCACTAGTCATACTCCTCATTAGCCCTAACCACATTCTTACAGTGACTACGACCTAATATCTATAATCAAAACCTACTGTTAGTGCCCCTAGAGGTTAAAGCAACACTATACAACAAAATGAAACCTTAAAGACAACTATCTAATTTCCTAAAAATGCATATGAAGTGTAGAAAGTCATTCAATCTAAATGTCATTCTATAAACCCAAGAGATAACAACAAATAAAGAAAAATGATATTGGCAAAACAAACAATTCTTTGGCACCATGACAATATATATATATATATATGTATGTATCAGTCATAGCTTAACAAGTCGTATTGAAAAGAAAAAAGACATTAAGCATAAAAATGCAAAAAGGTAAGAAGCTTAAGCTTACCTTGAGGCAAAAATGTAATGCATTGACAAGATTGAAGCAAATGTGGTCATAAAACCCACAAGGAGAACCAATAGTACGGTGAAATACTTAAGAGAAAGAAGAGAAAAACTTTGAGTGCTCAGTATTGCTAGAAAGGAAAAATAACGAGCCATAACTTTCTTCTTCCTTTGTATGATACCATCGCGAAGTACTTAGTAGAAAGAAGAGAAAAACTTTGAATACTACAAGTATTGCTAGAAACGAAACAGAACAGGGCATAACTTTCTTCTTCCTTTATATGATATCATTATAACAATAGGATAAAAAATAATAATAATTGTCATAGATTCAACGACAAGTCAAAAGCCTTGTATCACATTTGCATAGATGAAATGAAACGGCACCTCGTTTGTGTACACGTTGCATTAGTGGGATGTGATGGTTATGACTAATGGTTGATAGCTATTGACCATTTATAGCTGCCAGCAAAAATTAAAACGATCAAGATGTGACTAGGAATGATCAACTTGCATTGAAAGCTAGGGGGTTTATGTTGTGCCCAAAAATAATGTTTAGGCTACAAGTTTAAATAAGACTCAAAAGACCAACTAGCTCAAAGGCTCAAAAAGGGAGTAAACCTTTATGAAGCCCATGAGCTTATGACACATCACCATATGCCATGTCATCAGAAGCATTTGAAAGTTTAATTTTACTAAGGCAATAAAAGTAGCTCGAGTCAACCGGCATGTATAGGGAACAACTCGAGGTCCCAGTGGCATAGCAGCTCGAAGTACATCATCGACTTGTTTTTTCTGTTAACAACGTAGAGTTTTAGAAACAAGAAATTTTTCATATTAATAAGAAGATCACTTAGAGGAGGAAGTTGCTAGATTTGCATTTTGATTCAAATATAAATGTATTAAATGTAGATTTACATAGAATAGAAAAAAAAAAAAATCTTAGCACTTTTTTAGCATTTTTTTATATTTTAATGACCAAATTGAATGTAAATAAGGATCCCTAACACTATATAAAGGGTCATTCACATGGATAAAAGAGAGACGATTTAATAGCAACCTCTTGACTCTAGGCAATACTAGAAACCCTAGTAGAAACTCTACTACATTGCAGTCTTCTCTTTAAAAAATGACATAACTATGGACGTAGACATCATTCAAAGGGCCAAACCATGTTAAAAATTTCATTGTCTCGTTATTTTGCTTTGTCGCACCATTATTGTCTCACTATTGCACCATAATTGCACTAATTCATTCATCTTCAAGCATTCAATTTGCATTGATTCTAGGTTGACTGATTTTTGTCATCAACATTCCAAAAACAGATGATATATTTTTCACCTGAACATATCAAACAACAAAGTTCAAGCTCCATGATCAAATTCCTAATCACGCAACTGAACCACAAAAAAATGCCAAAGATTACCTCTACCAATCTGTTACATTCAAGCAACTAAAACTACTAATAACATAAATACACAAAATTAGAGCAGCCCATTCCAGAACACACGAAACTAGAAAAAAAAAAAAAAAAAGTTATCCACGAACACCCTCTAAAAGATGACATATTTCACACCTCCAAATATCCAAGAACAGTATTTCAAGCTTCATCATCAATCTTAAACATGAAATAAAACCATACACGAAGAAAAACATACCTCCGGCAATCCCACGTAACTTGGGAATCGGACGATAGCGAGGAATCAGATGACAAGAAAAAACGAGAAACCGCCCCTTGATGGTTTCGGCATTAACGAATTATATCTAATTGGTGTTAATAGAATATGGAACCCTATTAATAAATAGCATAAAACATTTTCTACTGCAAGTTGCTGCCTCTGAGATTCGTCTAGATTTTTCTGATCTAATCTTCGTTAACTATTTATTATATCGTGTTGATTATAAATCATAATGCAAGTGGTCCTCAACTAGATAAACATTAGAAACGGTACTATGCTAATTAATAAATAACAGTTCGTATTCTTTTAAGTGATCAGATACTGCCCTATTTTTAGTTCTGACATAAAAAGAGGTGGTGGATGGACATAGAGTTGCCAACTGATGATTTGTCATACATAAAGTATAACAAAATCAGTAATCCCTAAAATATAATGAACAATTCCTTCCACATATATACAAAGCTCCAACTGTATAATTATTAGCACTTGATTCTTTTTTTGAGTTGCATAATCGAAATTGCTAAATATTCATCATATCATCTTAGTTAATAATCAGGAATATAACCAAAAAAGGTGATTCGTTTTTTAGGACGTCCAAGCTTTCATAAAAATTCAAACCATAATTTTTAACAAGCAACGATTTAAAGTATTTTATGTTTATTGTACAATAGGTTTATCATACTGAGACCAAAAGTTGTATTTGTGTAAAGCGAAACAGCTCTGAATTTCAATATATTCGATAGTCCATATCTAAGAATTTTCATTATTAAAAAAACAGATCCTTCCTACGTAAGAGAGTAATTATTATATGATATTAAATCAGTCACATTTTGAAAAATTTTAGATTGCAAACGATCTGAATTCTATAGATGAACTCACGCTTTAGCTGTTTGAAGTTCAGTAAAGAAAGTAAAATAGAGAGAGAAAGAGACATAGAAGTGCGAGGCAGATATATATGGAAATATAAATGACTGTGTTTGACATAATTTTAAGATGTCAAAGTAGATGTTGTGGTGATAAAATTTCCACGGAAAAGCTTGACTTGATTTATAAAGACCATGACAAAAGACATACAGCAGTACAAGAGAAAGAAGCAAAATTTAATAATAACAAGCTCATCAAAGCAATGAGTATAGCCGGGCCTCCTCTGGCGATTGAGGAGATGGAGGGCCCCCTCCATCATTTCAACTCCTTCAACAAATGATGGAGTCGATCGAATCCTTTAATGTGGGAAGAGGTCAAATCCTCCTACGCAAAATCAATGAATGTCGCCAGAGGAGGATGAAACCTCCCTCGACATTGGAGTCAATCGACTCCTCCAAAAATGGAGAAGCTGAGTTCAACTCTTTCATTGTCTGACGATTGCCTCCTCCGTCGTCGAAGGAGGTTAGGCCTCCACCAGCGACTCTGACAGTCATGAGAGGAGGCCCCTGTTAGAGTTGCTATTGGAGGCTCCAACAATGGAGGACTCCTCCCTCATCTGCACTGGCGTCCACCATTTTCTTATTGTGGAAATGGAGATAAATATCACTTACTTTCCCTTTTCTTTAGTTATTGTCATTCGACTAATACTTTAACCTTTAATATCACCTAAAAGTGAAAAGTGTCCATTTTACTACATCTCTTTTTCTTTCATTTTGGTTGAAAAATAAGTAACACAAGAGTCCATTTTCATGAATTATTTTTATTGAGTTTTTTTAATTTTTTTAATTTTTTAATTTTAGTTTTAAAAGATCAAGGTAGATTCATATTCTTCTCCTCGTGCTCATCAAATTGGTATACACTTTTGTTTAAAATAATAGTTGAGTGAATAAGAAATTGAAGCTCAAAGTTCGGCCTTTGGAAAGAAAATAAGATCTAGCCTCACATGGAGAAATAAAGGTACCAAATTGTTGAAAATAGATACTGAATTAATGGAAATACATATCAATTTTTTTATTTTTTTCAACAAACCCAAAAATCTAGACCCCCAATTTCACCACTTTCAACAAACCCAGACCCCTAATTTCGTTTCTTTCATTTTCAAACAAAAATAATCCTCATAAACCATTCATGAACCTTATTTAAATTCTAAATCCAAACATAATTATATAAACTTATCTTTCAAATTAATAACTTCACAACAAACAACCATTAAAGTACCAATTGACAATCGTAGACTGTCGTCGTCATCACCATCCCTAATCAATGTTTGTTTTCTCCTTCTCCTTCTCCTTCTCCCTCCCTCTTTTTCTCTCTATTGTTGTTGCTCTACCTATAAAAGTTACACTAAAAAGTGAGTACAATGTCGTTGTTGCCCCCATCATCATTGTGATGGTGGTTATTGTTGTCATCACCATCGTTCATCAATAGTTGTCTTCTCTTTCTCCTTATCATTCTCTCTCTCTCTCTCTCTCTCTACTATTGTTGTGCTGCTTAAAAAAGTCATCCTAAAAAAAGACTTTTATATTAGGGGCATTTTTGTCTTAATCCACTAATAGATGATATTAAAACTCAAACTACTGGTCCAATAGTATCATAAAACACGCTAGTATAGGTGTTACATAAAAAAAAAAAAAAAAAAAGTCCCTTTTAGCACTTTTTTTTTTCCAATTCCACCTTCAAACATATTTACTAAAATAAGTCGGATCTAACTTTCACTAAACTAGTATCATAATATAAAATAAACATCTTGAGTGAATATTTGTAAGAAAAGCTTCATTTGATTTAATTAACTATTGGATTATAGAATCAAAACTACCTAGCTATTATCAAATTTAAAATCTCACAAGACAACATTCATTAAAGAGAACTAAATTTTGTAACCATCTTAATAATTTATTGTTAAAGTTAACATGCATATATTTTCATTGTTGACAAATTAAATATAAAATTTTTGTCCACCTTTTTTTTAATAGTTTTTAGTCATTTTTAAGAAATTAGATAATTCTTACTTTGTTTTTGATATACCATTAGTGATGGGGCAATTCTAACTTAAGTTATTATTAGACTGAATGATAATTATTTTTCACTAAACTATATTAGGTGGTAGCAGTATTTTCATATATTTATTGATATAGTTAATAATTTATGTATTGTCAAAGAAAAAAAAAAAGTGTGGTGTAGCTCCGTCCAAAATAATTTTTCTAGCTATGCTACTCTCAGTTGTAAGTGGACTGAAAAATAAAATTATTCACAAAATTTTCATATTTACCTATCATAAACCCTCTTTTATTCTAAATCATAAAGTTACTTTATTATATGTTATATGATAAAGTAAATGGCAAATAAATAATTTATATATACCCATCAAAAAGTAAATGGCTAAAATTAGGATATTACAATTTAATTTTGCTTTATAAAAACTTCTACTTGGCTTTTCTTATCAAAGAGGTAGATAAACATTTTAGTGGACAGTTGCGGGCAACATCATTAATTAATCATAAGAATGTTTGTATTCCTGAAACTCAAACCAAATGTTCCAGATGATATTTACTTTGTAGGTGTGTTCCCTCAAACATATATATGATTAGTCACGCAAAGATATTAATTATCTTCATGTGTTCATATGCCACATCTATAGTTAAAATATTTTCACTTTCGATTGCCCTCTGGAGTCCTAAATATAATCTTGATAGCTTGAGGCACCCATAAAAGAAATCCTAACCAATTAATGTAGCAGCTGAAATGACCAATATTGTGAGAATTTTCTCATCTCTCCTCGGAAATTTAAGCCGAATAAGAAAGACAAATTATCCACAGCGTTCAACGATTAATGAGAATACGACTGTAGTTGATCAACTTAAAAAGTGGCCCCAAGTGCGTGTACGACCTCTTACGTGTGTAATCGACTCAAGTGGTCCCACTCTAAAGAAAAAGATCAAGAGACTTTGACCCGGGGTGAGCGTGGAGGAATCCCTCAGCGTACAATTGGAACATAAGATTGAACTGGCTTTAGAAAATTTTCAATCTATTCCCATGTTTTACGTGAAGTATGAGATTGGAAAGTCAATCTTATATTCATTAATATAACTTCTTGTGGTGAGTTTAGTTTAGCCCACCACAACACCAGGAAAAGTTAAGGGACAGTACTCCCTTGCTTTATCTCATATATATATATAATAATAATAATAATAATTCTACCATCAGTGTCTCTTAACTTTAAAAACTTAGGACCAACCAATTAAATTTATTCATTACATTTTTTTTTTTTCTATAACAAATTCTCTATTCTATTTAATTCAAATGTAATAGATAAATTTGATAAGTTCATTCTAACTTTTTAAAGTTAGAATATATTGATGATAGAATTACTATATATATATTTGGGGTATGTATGCATTTGACTAAACAAAAAGCGTGTGATTGCATTTTAAAATGTGTTATTTAAATTTATTATATGTGATTACAACTAAACATGTATTATTATAATCAATAAATATTATCATATATGATCATATTTATTAATTGTAATCTTAGATGTTTAGTTATAATAATATTTAATAAATAACGATAACATATTTTATAATGCAATCATGTATTTTTTTTGTCAAGTGTAAGTATACCTCAGGTGTATCCAAAAAGACTTGATATGGCATATTAATATATATATATATTCCTTTCTTTAAGATATATATATATAATTTTTTTGAAGATTAAATTAATATATTTATTAATTATTTAAAAAACTAATATTATTTTATATTAATTATAAAATAAATGTTATTTCCTTTAAAATTGATAATACATAGTTATATTTATTTTAGGAAATAATTTAATATGTTATATTATTTTAAAATTAATTTAATTATTTTAACTATAAAATATATGTTTTTTATTATATTTTGTAGTCCAATTCCAAACTCTGCCAAACAAGAGGCAATACTATTTTTATCATATCCCATATTACACCAAACATATCATATTATTAATTTATCTAATTAAATTCAATCCAAACTCATCGAAATAATCTAATTCAATCCCATGTGTAAAACGGACCCTCAAAGTCTTCACAAATAAAGTCATGATCACTTGATTCAAAATTAATAAACAATGAATAATTGTAACCACCATGCCATCCATTCTAACTTGTAATTAAACCCACAAGAAAAAGAATTAAATACACAAATATTTACATTAACCTAAAATCATAAAGTCCTCTTGTATATACATTAACCTAACATCATAAAGTCCTCTTGTATATTTTCAATCCTAAAATTACTGATATTATATGTTATATCAATAATGAGAATATTGACTCTTATAACAAGTCATAAAAACCCCCCACATACATGCCATAAAATATGCACTATGAATTTATGAGATTCTAATTATTCTATCACATTTGTGAAGGCGGGGGTGTACTAGCTAGTAACCACCATGAGTTCGTATACCTTGAGGGCTTGTTTGGTATGCAAGAAATTTTATAGGATTGGATTAACAGTTGTCCATCCTATATTGACTTAAGTTTGAAAAGACTTGGTAGGGATTCAAAATGCAATCTTTAATATTTCGCATCTTGCTTTAGTTTGGAGAGACTTGGTAGGGATTCAAAACCCAATCCTTAATATTTCGCATTTTTCTGCCATGGGATTTAATATTCCCAGATATCATGTTAGGATTTCACAGGTTAGGACATGTGCTACATTAATTGCTATCACAACTTTCTTTCTTTCTGTTTCCTTCTTCTATCCTTCTATTTTTTTCCATTCTTTTTGGTTCAATATTCTCTAACTCATCTTAAAAAAATTTTCCCATTCTTTTTGGTTCAATATTCTCTAACTCATCTTAAAATTTAAAAAAAAAAAAAAAAAAAAAAAGAAGAAAACACTCTCTCTTCTCTCTGGTTGTTTAACATATTTACGAATCATTTTTAAAAATTCAAATTAAATAGAAGTTTGTAGATTGATTTGTCAAACTAAAAATATACTGTATTTATTGAAGTATTTGTTCATTTTTACATTTTTTCAGTGTTTTCTCTTTCATATAAATTCTAAAAAAATCAGCATAAGTTTCTATTTTGGGAACTATAAAATGATTTAATAGGAGTTATTTTATTTAAAATATTATTAACTTTATCTATATATAATATAATTTGAGTTATATACTGAAATACTTAAATTAATTTTATTTCAATTCAATCGCAATTTACAGTAAATATAATATAGTATAATTTTAATTCAATCCCAAATTATTCTAAACATGGGATAATAATTTTTTAATTCAATTCAATCTCATCAAATCCTAATATTTTCCAATTCCATCATCATTTCCTATCTCATCCCTTGTGCCAAACAGGCCTAAATGATATTACTTAGTAGGTGCGTTTACCCTCAATTTTTATCTTGCAAAATATACGATTATTTACTTGCGCATGCTCTCTCAAAAGATGAATGTGATTAGTTTTGTAAAGAGACTAACTATTTTCATAAGTTGGTTAGCATTATGCCAAATTCTTTACAATTAAATAAAATATTTTCAATCCTGGTTAGCTTTTGCAATTATATCAGAGACTTATGGTCCTGTCAAGATCTTAACTAGTTAAGATATATGCGCCACGTGTATTGAAACTAATCTCATGAAATCTTCATATCATCGAAAAAGAAAAATTCTTATTCATTAAACCAATCAATGCTGTTTGGGCAAAGTAACAGCTGAAATGGCCAATATAGAGAGAAATTCTCACGTGTCCTCGGAAAATTGAGGGCCGTCCAAATAGAAACATATGACTTCATGCAATCATTTTCTAGAGTCCAGCACTGTGTGAGTAGTGAGAACATGACGCCAATGTGATCAGAAGACTAGCAGAACGCAAAAATACACTTTTCCAAATAATACTTTAGACTTATAACGTGTGTAATACATTCAAATGGGCCTACACTAAGGAAAAAGACAAGGGGCCTTGACCCAACCTAAGCGTGGAGAAAACTCTTATAGTCTTCAGCAATACAGTCATGTAATTGAAAACCAATGAAAACGGTGGTGGAAGACTTGACCCAGGTCTCCGGTCTTGCAAAAATTTATAAAAAAATTGGTGGGACGCTGGTTATAAATAGAGAATTTTGTGAGCAATCATTACAATACACAAACCAAAACCATGGCAAGAGAAATGAACTTGCAAAACAAACTCTTCCTTCTTTTAATTGTCCTGGCAGTTTTTAACACATTCGCTTTGTTACCGAGTGTTGCTTTTGCTTCTACTGAAGAGGCAAAAGCTCTTCTCAAATGGAAAACTAGCTTTACAAACCAAACACAGTCTAAGCTATCTTCTTGGGCCCTGCCTTCTCACAACAATGCCTCCAACTCCAAACGAATCCCATGCACTTGGTATGGAATTTCATGCAATTCTGCTGGCAGCGTACTCAAAATCAACGTCACCAACTTTGGCTTGAATGGTACACTTTATGAGTTTCCATTTTCATCTTTTCCTAATCTTGTGTATGTTGATCTTGCTATTAATTCACTCTTTGGCACCATTCCATCTCAAATCGCAAATCTTTCCAAACTCATTTATCTTGATCTATCTATTAATCAGTTTACGGGACAAATCCCACCAGAAATTTGTCTCCTTAGACATCTTAAAGTCTTGCACCTTGTCCAAAATCAGTTAAATGGTTCCATTCCTCACAATATAGGTCGTTTACGATCTCTAGAAGATCTTGCCTTTTATAGCAACCGCCTTAGTGGTCTAATTCCTGCTTCTCTAGGTAATCTTAGGAAACTAAGTAAGTTGTATCTTTATAACAATTCGCTTTCAGGTTCCATTCCATCAAAATTAGGAAATCTAGAAAATTTGCTTGAACTTTACTTGGATAGTAATAATCTCACTGGCTCAATTCCTTCCACTTTCGAAAATTTGAAAAATCTAATTATCTTGAATGCATTCGACAATAGGATTTCTGGTCCAATTCCCCATGAAATAGGAAATTTGAAGTCCCTTACCTCACTAAATCTTTACTCAAATAATTTGTCTGGTTCAATTCCAACTTCATTTGGTCGCTTGACAAGCCTCACTACTCTTTTGCTTTATAAAAATCAACTTTCAGGCCCCATTCCTAAAGAGTTAGGAAATTTGATATCTCTTACTGATCTAGAGTTAAGTCAAAATCAACTAGATGGTTCAGTTCCCTCATCTTTTGGTGATTTGACCAATTTAGAATTTTTATTTCTTCGCGATAACAAACTTTCTGGCACTATTCCTTTGAAGATAGGAAATCTCCTAAAGTTGAAAGTGTTGCAGTTAGACAGCAACCAGTTTACTGGTCACCTCCCCCAAAACATTTGCCGAGGTGGATCACTTCAAAATTTCACCATAAATAACAACCATCTTCGAGGTCCAATACCAAAAGGCTTGAAAAATTGCACAAGCTTGATCAGACTCCGTTTGAACGGAAATCAATTCAAAGGAAATATAGCTCAAGACTTTGGTGTCTATCCAAATCTTAGTTTTATAGATATAAGCTATAACAGGTTTCATGGTGAAATTTCATCTACTTGGGGAAGGTGTCCACAATTAGTTAACATACGAATGGCAAGGAATCGTATCTCAGGACGCATACCACCTGAGATTGGAAATGGAACTCAGCTACAGTCATTAGATCTTTCTTCAAACCGGTTAGTTGGAGAGATTCCAAAAGAGCTAGGAAAGTTGACTTCCCTTATTAAGTTGATGTTAGGTGACAATCAACTTTCTGGTGGTATACCTACAGAAATGGAGTCACTAACTGATTTGGAGAGTTTGGACTTGTCCAGAAACAATTTGAGCAAATCAATTCCCATATATTTTGGGAACTTTATCAAGCTGCATTCATTGAATTTGAGCCATAATGAATTTAACCAAGAAATTCCACCTCAAATAGGGAATTTGGGTCAGTTATCCCAATTGGATTTAAGTCACAATCTTCTTGGAGGAGAGATACCATCACAAATTAGCACTATGGGGAGCTTGGAGCTGCTGAATCTCTCCCACAATTGTCTTTCTGGTTTCATTCCCGAAGCATTTAAAGAAATGAAGAGTTTGTTGCGTGTGGACATATCCTACAATGATTTGCAGGGTCCTCTTCCAGACAACAAAGCATTTCAAGGTACTTCAATAGAAACATTAGCAGGGAACAAAGATTTGTGTGGCAATGTTCAAGGACTACGACCATGTATTCCTTATACCAGATATGATCACACATCAAGGAAGAGTCATCGTAAGCTGGTGTTTTCAATCATGTTCCCTCTTCTAGGAGCTATCCTACTTGTGTTTGCTTTTATTGGAATTTACTTCATTTTACAGAAAAGGAAGAATGGTGCTTCAACAGAACACAATGAAGAGTTGCTCTCTGTATCAGAATTTGATGGAAAAATCTTGTATGCAGACATTATAAGAGCAACCAATAATTTTGATGCTACATATTGCATTGGAAAGGGAGGTTGTGGAAGTGTCTACAAGGCTAAGCTACCATCCGCTAGCGTTGTAGCTGTGAAGAAACTTCATTCTCTTCCTATTAGTGAAAGGACTTTTAAGAAAGAGTTTATGAATGAGATAAAGGCGTTAACAGAAATTCGACACCGAAACATTGTGAAATTTTATGGTTTCTGTTCAAATGCACAACACTCCTTTTTGGTCTATGAGTTTCTTGAACAGGGTAGCTTGGCATCAATCCTAGCTCAAGAAGAAAAAGCTAAAGAATTGGATTGGTCTAAGAGGTTGAATATAGTAAAAAGCGTGGCTCAAGCCTTGTCTTATATGCATCATGATCGCTCACCACCAATCGTTCATCGAGATATATCAAGCAAAAATATTTTGCTAGATCAAGAATATCATGCTCATGTTTCAGATTTTGGCACTACCAAGCTTCTAAAGCTAGACTCTTCCAATTGGACTGAACTTGCCGGTACCTATGGATATGTTGCACCAGGTACTCTAAGATCACTATTCTTTTACTTTGAGATGTGTCTTTTTATTGCCTTAGAAGTTTTAGACTAAATAATACTTTATGCCTAATGCATGATAATGATTTTCCTTTTCTTCTAGAGTTTGCATTCACGATGAAGGTAACAGAAAAATGTGATGTGTATAGTTTTGGGGTATTGGCATTGGAAGTGATAAAAGGAAAGCATCCAGGTGATCTGATTCCCTCTCTGTCATCTCCATTGACTAGGGAGAACATGCTACTGAAAGATGTTTTGGACCAACGCCTTCCAATTCCACCACCTGAAATTCAAGATGAAGTGATAAACATGTTAAACATTGCGATTACTTGCTTACAAGCCAATCCACAGTCTAGGCCAAACATGGACATGATTGCTCCTTTGTTATCAGTCTGATCAATTGTAAATTTGCATGATCAGAGAGAACTGCGTATAAGGCTGTCAAAGAATGCATATTGTACAGCTATACTGCAGTGTTTAAAGTATTAATATTTCTTACTCTTCAAAGTATCTACATGAATGTAGTTAGTTTTCATGTGCTTATGAAATAAAGTATCAATGGGATGTTTCTTTACATAAGTGAACTCATTATATTATACACGTATGTAACCAAGATTGATAAATTATTATCTATGTATAAATATTCCATTGAGATACATGTGAAGCTAATTAGACTTTAGTTGTAAGAAACAAAAATTAAATAAACAAAATTGTAGAAATAGTGGAGATCAATAACGCTAAGCAGCCATATTTTCTATCCCAACTTATTCCAACATGTATAGGATGTATCAGTTAATGAATAGATATGTTAAACATTACAATTACTTGTTTACATATTTTAAGTGAAATAAACAATCATTAATAACCATCCGTTAATTAATCAACATATTATGAGTTGGAATGCAAGGTGAGATATGTATTCAAATGTGATGGTAAACTTCCATGAATTCAAATGTCCGAGGCATAAGAGTTAGAGTTTCACAAGTAGTCCTCCAAGTCTATGCATATGTATAAGTTCGAACACATTTATTGATTATTATAAATTTAAGGGGAAACTTCATTTTAGCCCTTAAGATTTCAGAAAATATCAAAATTTTAAACATCTTTTGGAAACAACTCTTTTCATCTCTAACTTTTTCAAAACTCTTCAAAATAGTCCAAACTGTCAGTCAACTGACGGTCAAAAGAGATGAAAAGCTTGGGTAAGAAGGGTACTTTTGACATTTCTCAAAATAAACAATTAATTAAAATTAAAAAGTTAATTAATTCTAAGTTTGAACCACTCTTTCATTTCAAACATTGAAGGTCCCAGATCTTCAACACCATTCTTTTAAAAAATTAAAAAAAAAATTGAAAACCAAACAAGAAAACACCATAGCTAAACTTATCTCTATATTCATCTATAAAATCAAACAAAAGCTCTGCAAAATCAATCACCATAAACCAAATAAACCCAGCTCTTCCATTATCTGCAACTGAGCATCTTCGGCCTCCATCCCTATCGCGAATCGACGGTGCACACCTCCAACTCTCTCTCTAGTTCCATCCAGCTCTCTCGTCCCCTCTTTTTCAACCTTATTCTCTACAACAAAACAAAACTGTCACCGAGCCACCACCCAATTTGGAAAAACAAAAATCCACCCAATCTGAAAAACAATCCAATCTAGGGAAAAAAAAAATAATAATCCACACAAAAATAGCAAGAAGAATTCAAGAAACTCATATTCAGAGAAGGCACTAGCGATGATTAAATGACAAGGGTGATGAACAGAGGTAATGGCTAAGATGTTTGATAGGCCGGGATATCGAATGGAGGCAATGGATAGGCGACCGATCGGTGACGACTTGGTTCAGGTGTGAATCATCGAACTAGATCTGATGTTAACCAGATCGTCGATATGGTGCAAACAAATGATCTGGTTTGCAATCAGATCGTCGATATGGTACGGGTTCGCACCAGATCGTTCAAACTAAATCGATGATCTGGTTCGAACTAAGTTCGCATTAGATTGACTCTGGTACTGTCATCGGTGCTCCTCTAACTACAGCTTTTGAGCTTCTTTGGTGCAAATCTGGGACTGCCATCGGTGCCCCTCTGACTACTGCTTTTGAGCTCCTACCATCGTCGCACCAGATTTCTGATGGATTTTGTATTTTTTTTTCCTTTTTTGGTTTTTTTTTCTTTCAATCTCAGAGATTTCATTTGTTTTTTTAATTATTGTTTAATTGAAGCAATAATCAATAATAATCTATATACATGTGTCAATTTTTTATGGAACGAAAAATATGTAATATTTTGATTTCATTAAGGGTAAAATAGTCATTTTATGTGATGAGAGGGTAATTAAGTCTTTTGTATTTTTCTGTTTGGTTTGACCATCATTTGACTGATGGTTTAGGCTATTTTGAAGAGTTTTGGAAAAGTTAGGGATGAAAGGAGCTGTTTCCGAAATATATTTAAAATTTTGATATTTTTTGAAATCTCAATGACTAAAATAAAGTTTTTCCTAAATTTAATGTTATAATAGATGATTGATCTAACATCTAAGAAGCAAACATATATATTTCTTGTCAAAGTGACTTTGGTGGTTTGTGGATGTGCAAGTGATAGAAGAGTGAGGTATGCATCAGAAAAAGGAATATTTCTATGGATGGAAAATCTTAAAGTTTTTTTTATTAGAATCGATTTTGTATCTTCAAGAGGTATAGATGATTGGCAAATAGATAAAAAAAGAAAGATTAGGTGTTTCGATCAAATATATTGTATGATGTTTTTATTGCTTTATGTTGTTTTATTGCTTCAAACAACAATAAACTAACACCACTAGTACAAACCAATATTTGGATAGAACATTGAATGTTTCTTGTTAGTAAAGCAAAACTGACTTGCAAAACAACACAACCAAATTGAATTAGAAAAAATAACATTGATAAGCTACACAAGTCATAGTAATTGAATCAACAGCGTCAAATCACCTTAACCAACTGCAGAACCAAGAATAATTCAGACAAAGCCAATTCCCTTGCAATTCAGACAAAGCCTGAATGTTTTATCATGTTATAGTAACCCTATCAACTGCCTACTCATCGTTCTTCAAACAACTAAACTATTTGATTTTGAATGTTAACAAACTTATTAGATTATCATGTACTCTCCTATTATTGATAGACATATAAAATAATCTAAAACATTATTGGCTTTTTATATATTAGGTTTTTATACATAAAAAATTATTTAAATATATATATATAAGTTACAAATTTTAAATAACTAAATTTAGAAGAAATTAAAAATATTTTTTCCTGTTACCAAACGTGATTAAATTAATGCATTTTAATTAATTATTTTTAGTTTCAATAAATTTTTAATATTAATTTACAATTTGAAAAGAATTGATTATTTTAAAATTAATTAAAATAAATTATGATAAAATCATCATTTGTTTTTAAATGATTTAATAAATGGAAACAAAGGAAATTGGTTTATTTCCAAAGTAATGTGTTAAGATTTCTAATTACTTAAGAAATCTATTTTGAGAAAAAGCAATGAGTTAAATTAAATACATCCACGTCAATTAGTAAATTAACCAATGTATTTGTAAACGTCTTGATTTTTAAGACATTGTATTTTAAAAAACTGATGTTTTTAATTTAATTTTAAATCGATTTATAAAACTTATATATTAGTAGTGAGGTTGTAAACCCTCTATTTTAATTTTATGAATTCCCCAAAAATAGTCCCTAAGTAACTATTAGAGACCCTAAATGGTCCATGGAAGCGCTTAAGGTTATAAAGAACCCATAGAGATTTAATTAAACTCGATTGGAGATTAAATGGAAGGGTAAAATGGTGAATGAAATTAAGTAATTATTTAATGTGACAAAGGACTAAATTGAAGATAAGATTTTATATTTATGGTCAAAGTAAAATTTAGTTAAAAGCTAAGGGTTGAAAACGAAATTTTTGAGGGATGTGATTGGCATTATATGATTTGTTTGTGGAGGAAAATGTGAAGCAAAAGATGGTTGACTCGCAAAACAAAGACAGAAATCAGATATGTCGCACAAACCGAAGCCAAGAAAGAAGAAGAAAAAGAAGAAGAAGAACGCGACAACGTCGACCATCAGCTCAACCCGAAGCCGAGAAGCTCGTCGAACTAGCCGTAAATTAGACCTATCGTCGAGCGGAAATGAAAACACCAAGCTGAGTAGATCCGAAGCAAACTAGACCGCCGATCGGAGCAGGACAATGACGACAAGCTACCGTCCTGATCTTCTATAGAAATCGACGTCATGCCCAACTCATCTAGTCGAGAAGCTCACCAAATCCAGCTCAAACCGGCGCCGAACACAACTAGAATCAGACATGTCATAGATTGGAAAAGCACATAGACCCGACGGCAAAACGAGGCAGATCGAGAGGGAGAGGTGAAAGAGGAAGAGATGAGAAGGAAAAGAGGAAGACCAGCCATCTTCACACCAGATTTGCCACTAAAACTAGTTCAATACATCCCAAAATGAAGTGAACACAAAAGAGGAAGAGGGTGATTTCATGAGGAAGAAAATGGGTGAGTTGTTTAAGTTTAAAGTTGATATTATTGATGATTTTGTTGGTGTTTAAGTTGACTTCGAAATGGGTTTTGTTACGATTTGTTTGTTGGTTGGTTTTGAATAAAAATGAGTTGAAAAATAAGTGAACTAATGTTTATTGGGAGCTTAGGAAACTAAGAAAATATCAATAATTTAAAGAGAAATCAAATCGTGTACTGAACTAGTTTGAAGGTCGATTTCGTAAATTGACCCATAATGTGTCCATTGAGTGTTCGGATGACCCTAATAAGTTTAATTAGACATAATGAGATTATTAAAAGTTAAAGATTAAATTTAGAACTCAAAACCAAGAAAACGCCCAAAATTAATAGCAAAAATAACGTGTTTTTAGCCTAAAATGCCTACCCGATGGCCATTTCCTTTCATACCGACACTTAGATCGACTGAAGGGCGAGTTGGGAAGGTGTTCGGAGCACAAATGAAACGAAGAAAAGCCCTGAGTGAGGTCATGAATAGTGTTTAGCCTAAAGGGGTCAAAATTGGATGATTTTTGTTTCAGGTCTTCGAAAGCGATTCCATTAGTACTAGAATGTCCCTAGGTGATAATAAATAGGTTCCAAGCAAAGAAAACTGAGTTCGGAACCATAGAATCGATAAATGAATGAAAAAGGGAGGTTTACGTGTAAAACGGGTCACTTGGGGGCAATTGTGTAATTTTAGTTATTTCGAGTTTCCAGAAGTTGATGCGAACGTAAATTTACGTATACATATATTGTGTAGGTGATGAGCAAGCCAGTGGAGCAAGGTAAGAGCGATAGGGAGCGTTTTGGAGCCTTCTGGAAAGCTATTCGGAAGCAATCGTTAGTTAAGTTGAGTGTCAAAATGATTTTCAACGAGTTTTGTGTTGATTTGATTTATAAATGAATGTCTCATGCATGTTTAAATGTTTTGATAAAAGTGAAATATGTTTTAAATGATAAGTTGCATGGTAACAGATAATATAGTTTTTTGTATTTTTGTTAAAACAATGATTTTTCGTTTTGAATTGTATATAAAATAGATTTTAGTTTTAAAAAAGTGAAAAGTAAAACCTACGACTTACCCAAAGAGTATCAAAATATTACCGGTCTGGGTTAAGTACCCGAAACGTGCATTGGTAGAGTTAGTAGTGTCAGTACGTCACTAACTATACTAACCGCGGGAGGTACCCGCAAGTAGTTTTATCGGTCAGATGTCCGAGAGATTAGTCCAATGCACGTAGAAGGTATATTATTAGCTAGTTTACACCCGAGCGAGACAGAGTTCCGTTCTGTAGCAATATAGCATTCCGCTACTTGAACCGGATAGAGAACGATTCAGGATCCCGCTCTATACTAGGGTGCTACTATGTGGCACGGGTCATTAGAGGTTGGCGGAAGCCGGACTAGTTGGCAGGACACCTATAAGCGAAGTCGAACCATGTCCGGTTTTATAATAATGAAAGGGGCTGGTTGGCAGGACATTTACGAGTAGAGTCGGACCGGTTCGTTTCATAAAAAGAAAAGGTTTTTAGAATGAACACCCTGCAACCATAATAGATCCGATTATGAAATTGAAAACCGTGCAACATGTATTTTATAATATTAATGCACGAAATTCAATTTAAAATAAATGGATTTGATTCGAATTATTACAACTATTTAGGGAGGGTTTTATGAAAATATGGTTTTAAATATGTTATATGACACTGATTGGGCTTCCAAAGCTCACCAAACGTTTTCTGTATTTTCTAATAAAACCTCCCCAAGCACAGGTACTATTTTGTGAAGCTCACCGAACCAACCGCAAATCAGACCTGTCTCTGAGCAGAAACGAATACGCTAAGCTAAGCAGATCCGAAGCAAACCAGACCGCCGATTAGAGCAAGATGATAATGATGAGCTGCTGTCCTAATCTCTTGCAAAACCCGACATCAAGCCCAGCTTATCCAGTTGAGAAGCTTACCAAATCCAGCTTAAACAGGCGCTGAACACAATCAGAATCAAACTTGTCGCAGACCAGAAACATATGTAGACCCGATAACAAACAAGGCAGATCAAGAGGGAGAGTGATGCGACCCGACTCGGATACCTCTAGCTTTGATCCGGTAGGTCATGCCGGGCACCCCAACTCTAGCTCTAGCTTTGCTCCCTCTCAGACCCGACTCGTCGGGCTAAGCGAAACCTGTGAAGCGAACCCTAAACTCTCTAATACTTTATAAAACATCCTTGGGTTGATTTTCTTTTAAAAACTGAAAATGCATAGGAATTTTTTTTTTTCTACTCATTTTTCTAGCAAAATTTCGGCAGCATAACGACTGCATTTTTGACATTCCATAAAAACCTGTTTACAAAAAACAACACTTCGACTAAAATTTATCACCAACCTAACTTTTGGTTGCCCATAGACCTCAAACATGCATTTAATTTCTCAAATCAACTTAATAAAAATTCAAACTCAATTTAAAACCCACATTTAAATTAAAAGAAACTTAAAAATAGTTATGAGCGAATAATTACAAATCATTTATACACTTTTAAAAGAGATTTACATGAAATCTAATTAATGAAAAACATGAACTGCTCAAATGATGTCGTGTCACATTGGTTTGCCTGCTGAAGGTAAGACTACTGCTCGGCTACCTACTGAGAGTACCTGATGAGGTTTTTATATAAAACAGAAAATAATGAGCTAGAAGCTCAGTAAGTGATAATTTTTCTTTATTTGAAAATATGATTTTCTAAACTTCCTCCTCGTAAAACGTTTGAAAACAATCTTTATATCTTTAACAATTCAACTTTAATTTCTCAAACTTAATTGAAATAAGAGAATTTATATATAAATGCAAGCAAGTATTTAAATTCAAAACTTATAGCTTAAAATCACAATTAGCTTGAATACTAAACATAAATCTCTTTTTCTTTCAAATTCACTTTTCTTTTAAAACCATATATGGATATCTTTCGAAAACACCATAGTACCTCTAAATCTGTGCTCTTGCGGCTATGTGCGGAATTTCTCAGCCCTAACTATAACACGCGAGATACTACCCCACATCAGTAATGATGACTCGACTGACAGACTCGGACACTTATCCCCCCAGGTTAGTGACTTATCCCTCCCTAGGACTGTGCCAACTGATGTGGGATAGACCGAATGGGTCTAATTTGATCTGGAATCTCTGAAAATCTCTGAGAGTATACGTATGGTTTTGGAAACACTTTTCTTTTTGTTTTAACTTTCTGGTGCAAAAGCACAAATCTCTTTTCTGGGTGCATAAAACACCAAAATCTTATTTTTGAGTGTAATAAGCGTTAAAACTCATTTTCTGAGTGCATTAAACACTAAAATATCTTTGGTAAGTGAAAAAGCACAAAATAGTATCATTTCCAGCTCTAAATTCATGCTTATATCAATGCATTTAAAATAAACTCTAACAATTACTTAATCAATCAAATTAATAATTTGAAATACTTTAAGGTCTTTAAATAAAACTCACTCACAAAACTGATGATTGAAAATGGCGCGTGTTGAGCCCTTTCTTCTCTCGCCTCGATCCTCGAGCTCCCTCGTCAGCTACACAACATATGGAAATGTAAATTTTCGTTCGCTTCAACTTCTGAAAACTCAACATTGTCAAATTACATAATCACCCCTCAATCTAGTTTATCGCGCGATTCGTTTTATCTTTAACTTTTCACTATTCTTTTGGTTTCCTAAGCTTCCAATAGGCATTAATCCACTTATTTCTCAACTTATTCTTCACTCAAAACCAACCAACAACGAATCATATCAAAACCTACTTCAAAATCAACTTAATCCATAATAAAATCATCAACCTTAACTTAAACGACTCACCCGTTTTCTTCATTGTGAAATCACTTCCTTCCTCTTCGCGCTGAGCTCGTTTTGGATTGGCTTTGGTGACGAAAAAGGGCTGGTTCGGCTGGATCTTCTCCCTCTTTCTTTTTCTTCGCGCGAGCTCCTCTTCCCCCGTCGGATTCTCTCTTCTTCTTCTTCGATCTGCTGCCTCTATTCAACTTCAGCTTCGGTCACATTTCAGCACTGTTCATGCGAGATTGCAGTTGGATTTGCGATGAGTTCTAGTCTGGTTGCGTCGATCTCTTCTCCTCATTCTCCTCTCTTATTCCTTATCTATTTTCCTAGCTCGATCGGCTTCGTTCTGTCGGTTCTGGTCAGCTTCGGGTTTGCGTGTGGTGGTGGTTGGTTGATGAGCTTGGTTGCGTTGAGTTCGCCTGGTCATGCTTAAGCTGGGTTCTGCAGATCGTTCATGTCGGCAACCCTCCTCGCCGTCGTCGAGTTCGTCTTCGAGCTGCTCAGTTCGTGAAAGAGGTGCGGCTGGACGACCTGGACTTAAGGTGGGGTTCAGGTGGTTTGTGGCTGGTCGACGAGCTTGGACGGTCGACCGGCATCAGTAGCTTCCTCTTCTTCTTCTTCTTCTTCTCTTCTTCTTCTTCTTTTCTTCCTCTCAGTGTTTCTCTCGTGCGACTGGACTGTTTTGCTCGCTGATTTTTGTGATTCAATTTTACATTTTGTCTTCATGTTTTCCTCCCCAAACCACTCAAAAAATGACGGTCACGTCCCTTAAAAATTTCAATCTCCTCCATTGACTTTTAGCTTAATCCTAGTTTGACCACAGTTATTAAATCTTATCATCAATTTAGTCCCTTGTCACCTTAAATAATTACTCGATTTCATTTACCACTTTATCCTTTCGTTTAATTTTTAATCGAGTCTAAATCGATCTCTAAGTGTTCCCTATACCCTTAGGTACTTCCATGGACCATTTAGGGTCTTTAATAATTATTTAGGAATTGTTTCCGGGGAGATTAGTAAAATTACATTTGAGGGCTTACAGAGAGAGTGAGAGAGGAAGAGAGGAGAAGGAAAAGAGGAAGACCAGCCATTTTCGCACCAGATCTGCCACCAAAACCAGTTCAAAATTGCCCCAAAATAGCCCCAAAACGAAGTCAACACAAAAAGGAAGAAGGTGATTTCGTGAGGAAGAAAAGGGGTGAGTTGTTTAAGTTTGAAGTTGATGTTGCTGATGATTTTGTTGGTGTTTAAGTTGATTTTGAAGTGGGTTTTGTAACGATTTGTTTGTTGGTTGGTTTTGAGTAAAAATGAGTTGAAAAATAAGTAAATTGATGTTTATTGGGAGCTTAGGAAACTAAGAAATAATCGAAAATTTAAAGAGAAATCAAATCGTGCACTAAACTAGTTAGAAGGGCAATTTCATAAATTGAACCATAATGTGTCCGTTGAGTGTTCGGATGATCCTAACGAGTTTAATTTGGCATATTGAGATTATTAAAAGTCAAAGATTAAGTTTAAAACTCAAAACCAGGAAAAAGCCCAAAATTAGTAGCGAAAATAACATGTTTTTAGCCTAAAATGTCTACTCGATGACAATTTCCTTCCATACCAACACTTGAACTGACTAGAGGGCAAGTTAGGAAGGGGTTCGGAGTGAAAACAGAACAAAGAAAAGCCCCGAGTAGGGCCATGAATAATGTTTGGCCTAAAGGGGTCAAAATTGGATGATTTTTGTTTCGGGTCTCTGAACGCGATTCCGTTAGTACCAGAACATCTGGAGGTGATAACAAATAGGTTCAAGATGAAGAAAACTGAGTTCGGAACCCTATAATCGATAAAAGAACGAAAAATGGAGGTTTACGCGTAAAACTGGTCACTTGGGGGCAATTATGTAATTTTTGTTATTTTGAGTTTTCAGAAGTTGATGCGAACATAAATTTACGTATACGTATGTTGTGTAGGTGACGAGCAAGCCGGTGGAGTAAGGGAAGAGCGATAGGTATCGTTTTGGAGCCTTCCGGAAAGCTATTCGAAAGCGATCGTTAGTTAAGGTGAGTGTCATAATTATTTTCAATGAGTTTTGTGTTGATTTGATTTATAAATAAATGTCTCATGCATGTTTGAATATTTTGGTAAAAGTGAAATATAATTTAAACAATAAGTTACATGGTAACGAATAATATAGTTTTTGTATTTTTATTAAAACGATGATTTTTTGTTTTGAATTGTATATAAAATGGATTTTAGTTTTAAAAATGTGAAAAGCAAAACCTATGGCTCACTCAAAGAGTATCAGAATATTACCGGTCTAGGTTGAGTGCCCGAAGCGTATATTGGTAGAGTTAGTATTGTCGGTACATCACTAACTATAGTAACCACGGAAGGTACCCGCAAGTAATCGTGTAGGTCAGATGTCCGAGAGATTAGTCCAATACATGTACAAGGTATATTATTAGCTAGCTTACACCTAAGTGAGACAGAGTTCCGCTCTGTAGCGATGTAGCATTCCGCTACTTGAACTGAATAGAGAGCGATTTAGGATCCCGCTCTATACTAGGGTGCCATGTGGCACGGGTCACTAGAGGTTAGCGGGAGCCGGACTAGTTGGCAGGACACCTATGAGCGAAGTCAAACCATGTTCGGTTTTATAATAATGAAATAGGCTGGTTGGTAGAACACCTACAAGCGAAGTCGGACTGGTTCGTTTCATAAAAAGGAAAGATTTTTAAAATGAACACCCCGCAACCATAGTTGATCCGATTATGAAATTGAATATCCTTTTGGTGGTCAACTTAGATTTAAATTGTGTTTTTGGAGTAAATTGATGCATGACATATGATTTTGTTGATAATGAGTTTATAATTTGAAATGTGAAATTGTGGTTGTAATTATGTTGAAAAATGAGAGCTCGAGGCTCTGTAGTTTGGGGAAATTGATTTGTGATATTTTAGAAGTATTAAATTTTATAATCTGCAGGGTGGTAAGTTCGAAAAACAGACGGGATGCTACTCAAATTTTTATAAAATATTTTGCAAAGGTTTGAAATAAAACGAAAAAAAATTTCCCCACGTTTCCTCTGTTTTCGAAAAGGTTTCAGAAAGAACACGACTTAACTCTACAGAGATCCTTTAGTTGAGCATAAGGGCTAGTTAGAGGGTCACCGTAGAGTGTCGATAGATCACCTAGGGAAAGGGGTCTATAAGAAGTCTTTGAACATTTTTGTAGTAGTGATCTTCAAGCAATTAAAAGTTTCAATGTTAATTCAAATCTACAATCTAAAGGGGGTGAATAAGTTATAGTAATAAAAATGAAATAAAAGGAGAAGGGGAAGAAGACGAAACCCACACAATTTTTATTTGGAAAATCCAATAAAGCAAACACCACAAAACTAGAATACTCCTCTAGCCACTTTCAAACGAAACCCCACGATTATTGAATGAATTACAATTATCTTTCACAGCAACCTTTTTGTATGGACAATTAATCCTTTTTCACCTAATAATAGCCCCCAATGTCGCTTTACACGAATCTAAATGACACTACAAGAAATTACATAATTAGTAACAAATAATATGGTTACTAAAAATATTAAATTTTGTCACTAATGGGTTTTAGTGACGAAAAAAGTTCTCGTTCCCATTCATTACTTTAAGTTCGATACTAAAGATAATTAGTGACCAACCAAAAACATTGGTTACTAATTATTGAGAACAATAGTGACCACTATTTTTGTTACTCATAGTTAGAAAGTTTTGTTACTAAATCTATTCATTGGTCCTATAAAAACAATATATTTATGTAATATTAGTGAGGAAATAGTCACTAATAATACACATTAGCTACAAAAATTCAGTTACAAAAACACAATTAGTGGTCACTAATGTGCATATAATTAGTGATGTAAAAGTTGGTCACAAATTATTTATTTTTTTCTTACTATAGAGTTCTTTGATTAGTAATGAAGATTTGGTCACTAAAACAATTTTATAATTAGTGACCACTATTTTGATCACTAAAAATCAACTATTTTTGTTTCTAAATCCATTTAGTAGACCTAGAATTGAATACCAATAGTGCATATAAATTCTTTTAGCCATAAAATATTATGCCACAAAAGCATTGCATTTTGTCACTAATTTATATATATATATTTATATATATTTTTAATTGGTTGATATATTAATCATAAAACTTGTATTTTGGTCACTAATCCATATACATTATACATAATTTATTGAATTCACAATCACTGATAAATAACTAAATTATATTTACTTAATTAATAGTGATAAGAAATAATTGTATAAAAAACAAAATTTTGAAATTCAAACTCTTATTTCTTAAACTAATAAAATCGTAAATAAAATATATAAAAGAAACAACATAAATTAATATTTATGTCCATAAAATATAATTAAAATGCATAATATATCCAACATAAGTACAACCAAAATATCAAGTCTTTGGCATAAGCCAATAAAGACCAATAAAATAACATAACATCCCAAAATACTAATATAAAGCTGTAAAATATTCAACATAAATAAGTAAATGCAAACTATGACAGAAAGATGCATCTTGTTGATATAAGCCAATAACCATCTATCTGCAAAACATAGAAAAAAAGAAAGATTATGAACTGATTTTAATGTATACAAATACATCTCTAATAATATTTAATGTGAAACTAGAATAAAGTTATATAACAAATATATTAATAAAAGGAAATGAAGACATAAAATTAAAAATCTAAAAGTATAAACAAAAGCAATTGTAGAATGTTAAATAATGCATAACAATTTTATAGATGATTAAATACCAATAAACCAAATTTTTTTCAAGTATTGTACAATGAGACAAAAATAGGTAGTCAAAAACTTATTGTCTAATTAAAAAAATATTATTACATTGCATAATTACCTGTCTGATTGTTTCAGTAGGTGCGAAAACCTCAGCCACGTTCTGTAATATAACCAAATTTTCTTTAAGAATTATTTTCATTGACACAAACTCAATTTTCATATAATAATTAAAACTATCTAATTAATGCTCAAAGTCAATAAAACTAATATAATTTCCGATAGATGACCAAAACAACGTAAAAATTCAATCTATTTTATTTTAAGTAACTAAGATTGTAAATTCATATAAGTAATAAAGTTAGTAGTTTGATTTTGATGATCCCTTTCAGCAACAACAGTCAGAAAATATTATTGATATTAATGAAGAAGATGATGACAACATGTTACATAGGAATGATATGGATATGATAGATGTGGATGTGGATGTTGAAGACCAAAATGAAGTTAGTAATAACTTTGTGGATGATGATAGTGCTCTAGATGATGAACCTTTCAACAATGAGGGAAACGAGGATGAATACATTTCATCAAATGATGACAATGATTAATGAGATGATTATATTTCTTTCTCATAAAAACGCTGATAACAGATGATGTATAGGTTTTCATAAGAATGTATCAACTGTAATATATTTGTGACTAATTTTTATCAATGACAATTTCCTCAATAAAAATTTATGCTTAATTTGGTTGTGTTTTCTCTTTGTTTAATTTGCAATTTTAATCAAGTAAATAACCTTAAAAATACATAGCTCGACAAAAGAAAATGTAACAAAAACATAGTCATGAAATAAATTTTAGTAACTAATTTGAATCACTTTGGTAGAATTAGTGAATGACTTAGTGAATGACATATATTATTGTTAGTACATCTATACCATTAATGAGAAAATATAAATTCGTAACTAAATATTTTGTAACTAAAAGGAGGAGAAAGGATTTAGTGACAAAAATATAGTTTCAAAATATAACTCAGTAACTAATTTGAATCAACACTGAGGAATATAAATTATCGTCACTAAATATCTGTATTATAAGTGAGGAAATATAAATTCGTGACTAAATATTTTATAACTAAAATGAGGCGAAAGGATTTAGTGACAAATAATATAGTTTCGAAATATAACTCAGTAACTAATTTGAATCAACAGTGACGACTATGAATGGTCGTCACTAAACATCTATACTATTAGTGAGGAAATATAAATTCGTGACTAAATATTTTATAACTAAAAAGAGGATAAAGGATTTAGTAACAAAAATATAGTTTCGAAATATAACTTGGTAACTAAATTGAATCAACAGTGACGAATATGAATGGTTGTCACTAAACATCTATACTGTTAGTGAGAAAATATAAATTCGTGACTAAACATTTTATAACTAAAAAAAGGATAAAGGATTTAGTGACAAAAATATAGTTTCGAAATATAATTCGGTAACTAATTTGAATCAATAGTGAGGAATGTGAATGGTCGTCACTATATATATATTTTTAGTGACGAAATATGAAGTCGTAACCAAATATTTTGTCACTAAAACCACAATTTGTTGTAGTGTGACAACTGCATCTGTCTTATAAATGTGCTACGTCTCCTTTAACTCACCTTTGTGTGTCATGCACAAGTTTGACATATCTTCCTTAATTCTTCTCTCTAGAAAATAAGGCCTCAAGTTGATCACCAATCAAGGTTGATGCACATACAAAAAAGATAAATGCCAATGATATAAAATGTTTGATCGAAATACTGTAAATGAACCCAGATGCATTGAAAATATTCATATAAAAGATCTAGATTTAAGAAATAAGTAATTCCCTTAAAAGCCCTGAAAGAATGAATAATTAAAAACAATGAGCAATCATACATTTTAAGAGAAAAAGACACCTATATAATGTAGAATATAGAGTTAAAACCAATGGGAAAAAAAAATCATAATTAAGATTTCTATTCATACTTGGTCTAGTTTTTAAATTCAACTAGGAAGATTAAGAAGAGTTAAATTCTATCTTGGTATTGTCATATTTATCCTTCTGAAAATATATTTTAATCATTTTAAAAAGATGAGAAGTGAAAATACGCAAAAACGTATTCAAATAAAAAGAAATTGGAAGAAAATTGTGCAATTGAATCCTAACGGACCACTCAAGAGATCTATAAGCTGACTTGAAGTTCCACCGCCAACCACTGGGTTCACTACTTAAGCAATGGTCTCAATGGTCAATGGCAGGGCATTGTCTTTGCCCGCTAGGCCTCACCATTTGAGTGGTGAGGCCAATGGTCACCCGTTGGTCACTATCCAACCTTGTGCACTTTTACAATTTTGCCTATATCTTTCTCGTTCGACTATCTTTTGGCTCACAGTTTATTACTGTGGTTAGCTAATACATTGGGCTACATTTTTATGAGAAACCGTCTTAAAAAATTTTTAAAATGACCAAATTACCCTGGCTGTAGTTTTTGAATTCTAGGAAGATAAAGCAAATATATTTTCTAAGATATGAAGGCACTTCTATAGATCTAAAACTAAATGCAAATACACCTAAAACATGAAATAATAAATGTATGGACATGAATGAGCATCAAACCACAAGCGATCATCAGCATATAAGCGATTGCATCTTCGAGCCTTGCTAACCATCTTGAATCACATTGTCCTGACTTCTTAATCTCCAAACTTTATAATGATTCTTTGATAACTAACCCAAAATATATAAAACCAATAAATATACACAAAGTGCATTTTGACATAAAATAAGTCAATTGCAAAACATGAAACTTACTACAAGTTTGATCAAACTTACTACAAGTTTGATCACTAATCAAGGTTGATGTACACACATAAATATGTATGCAAGAAAAATGGAATGTTTGATCAAAACACTCCATGTGAACTTGGATGCATTTTATGCTCACAACTAACGATTAGATTCGAGAAAATAAGAAAATCTCACAAAACTCTCAAAGAATAAACAAATAAAAAATAAGAATTGTATGTATCTTATTAGAGAAGGGGGACACAAAATTCTTACTTATAGTACAAAGATTTTGAATTAGACTTCTAATCAAACTAAGTTTGGACTTTAAATTCAACACGGAATGTGGAGTTGATAACTAGCACAATAATGACATATTTACCCTTCCCAAAATGTGTTTTAATCATTTAAAAAGTCTCAAAAAAAGAGTAAGTGAAATATATATAATGGAATCCAAATGAAAAAAATGGAAGAAAAGCGTGCGTAGAAGGACCTAACATAGATTGCTCCAGCAGTCTTCATAGCGATAGTGACTTTAGCGATCGATGGTAGCAAGTTGTTGTAGCCACTAGCCCTCACCATTTGAGCGATAGGGCACCGACCGCAGGAGCGGACCTAGTACAGAGCCAAGAGGACCACGTGCCTCCCCCTGAAATTTTATGAAAATTTATTAGGTTTATGATATATATATATATACATATATATAAATTGTTATATAACTTTTCAAAGTAAATATGAGCACATTTGCCTTTTTTTTCATTTTTTCCAAAAATAATGAGCTATGGGCTTGTGGTTGAGTAGTTTACCAACCAAGCCAATCTCGAGTTTATCTTGACTTCACAATATTTTATATCCCATTACAAACTATAAACTATTATTGCTAAATATGTAAACTATTTTTTCATATTACAAAGTATATTATATTTTCACAAATTATCGGCTAATTTTCTTTTAATTTTTTAGTCTTTTGGGTCTCTTTCACATCTCATTCATGACTTAGTGAATATTATGAATTTATTTAGTTCTTTAATGCTAGTACATAAGCTCACCCTTCTTTTAGTGCTATTTGATAGAGTTTACTCATTAAACTAATAGAGGTTATCATGACCAAATTTTAAAAAATAAAACTATATATAACTGCATTGCACTTCCATTTATAGTTTAAGTAATCAGTACAGTTTCCTTTCACATTCATTATAAGAATTTGAATCTCATCATGTGTATTTAATAGTATATGTAGACAGTCTTCTTTCTTTATTATAGGATTAACTATTTCTAAGTATTATAAGAGTAAAATATATAATATTGTTTAATTTTAATAGGACTTTATTTATTCATGATTATTGATGTGAATTATTTTTGTTTTATATACATTGTTTTAAATGATAAATCACAAATTAATACATTGTTGACATCTAAGAATACATATTTATTTTAGAGTGATGTGAATTATTTTTAGAGTGATGTAAATCACAAATTATTTTAGAGTGATGTGAATTATTTTGAGTGATGTAAATCACAAATTATTTTAGAGTGATGTGAATTATTTTTGTTTTATATACATTGTTGACATCTAAGAATACATATTTCATGAAGAAGCCATCTTAAAAAAACAAACAAACAAACATTTAAAAGAAAATGAAAACAGGCCTTAAATCAAACTTACTACAAGTTTGATCACCAATCAAGGTTGATGTACACACACAAAGATGTATGCAAGAGAAATAGAATGCTTGATCAAATCACTCTATGTGAACTTTGTTGCAATTTATGCTCACAAATAACGATCAGATTCAAGAAAACAATAAAGTACCACAAAACCAATAAAAAATATATATATATATATCTTATGAAAAAATTAAAAAAAAAAAAAAAAAAAAAAGACCTCTTAGTTATAGTACAAAGATTGCAATTAAAACCAATTTAGAATACTTGTCTATCTAAGATTCCTAATCTGTCTAAGATTCCTAATCAAACTAAGTTTAGATTCTAAATTCAGCACGGAATGTGAAGGTGATATCTAATGCAACAATGACATATTTACCCTTCCTAAAATGTGTTTTAGTCATTTAAAAAGTCTGAAGAAAAAAAAGGGAAGCGAAAATATATAAAACGGAGTCCAAACGAAAAAATGGAAGTAAAATGCGAATAGAAGGACCTGACATAGACCACTCAAGCTGTGTTCGTAGCGATAGTGACCTAGCTCGGTGATCAATGGCAGCAAGTTGTCGCTGGCCACTGGCCCTCACCATTTGAGTGATAAGGCAGTGGTCGTTTCATTGATGTTCTTCAACCTCACATATCAATATGATTTTGCCTAAAACTATTTCATCTGAACTTCGTTTGGCTCACAATTTTTTTCTATGGTTAACTGATATCTAGGGCTACATATTTCATGAAGAAACCATCTTAAAAAAGAAACATTTAAAGGAAAATGAAACTGGCTTTAAATCAAGACTCAAAGGCTTCAAATTCTAAGAAAATCATGCAAACATATTTACAATGACATGAATGCACTCCTGATAGTCCAAAACTAAATGTACAAGCTGCTAAGAGATGTTATACTAAATGTATAACGATAAATGCATATCAAACCATGATTGATCATTATCAAACACAAGCTTGCATTTTCAAATCTAGTTAAGCTTTTCAAATCAAATGTATTGATTCCTTGATCATCGAGTTTTATTTAACATCTTAATTTCTAATCCCAAATCCTTCGAAGTTGATGATATACATAAAAAGCATTTTGACACAAAATAAGCCAATTATAAAAAAATATTGAATGAATCTTATTATATTAGACTCTGAATTTTTACTCAAAATAAAAATAATATGTGGTTTTTGCATTATGGTGAATTTGACTAATGTGGAGAAATTTTATGTGAAATTTGTCATCCAGTCTAATCCAACATATGTTTAAAATGCAAATCTAACTTCTTTCAGTACTTATACCTTGAATTTGGTCCAATCTAATGAATTAATTCTGATTCATGGATTGTATGGTATGGGGTTGAAACTTGCACATCCTAACTACGTACTAAAAACTCATTAGCAGCAAGGAAGGTCATAATAGTAAAAGAGGCTAATTGCACTACGGCCAAGATATTAGGTATATATAGACATAATTGTATGAAAAATGACAATATATTCATAATTATGCAGGAGTACCTTGCTGTTAGTTTAGTTCATTATAGTTAATCATTCATCAATATTATATTGTGAAATATCCATAATGCACCTAATTTAATTGTTTAATCATTTATATAATATATTGTTATTTATTACAATATTGTAATAATAAAAAAAGAAAAGAAATTAAAACTTAATAGTGTTAAGGAATAATTGCTATTTATATATACATACATATATATAGAGAGAGATTATTTGCTCAGTGTATCCTAATTTTTAGAGAAAACTATCTACATCTTATATTTTAGGATAAGGGTGAGACTTGAATCATTGAATCTTTTAAGATCAAAATAAGTGTTCAATCACTCATATTAAGGGGTGTTATACTATTATATTTTTTTTATATTATTAAAACTCAGAAATAAAAATAAGAAAATTTGGGAAAAAAAAAAAGACTAAAGAAAATCAAGAACGCCAAAAGCATTATCTTTTTTTTTTTTTTTTTTTGAGAAACATGATAATCTATTTCAATCCCAACAATAAAACCCAAATTGTAAACCACCTAACTTTTAAAGAAAACTATACACACTTTGTGTTTTTAAGAAATTGTGAGACTTGAACCCTTAACTTCTTAGGATTAAGAGAAGTGTTCAATTACTCATATTAAGAGGTATTGTACTATTATATTTTCTCAATAATATTAAAACTTAGTGATAAAAATAAGAAAATTTGGGGGAAAAAAAAAAGACTAAAGAAAATCAAGAACACCAAAACCATTATATTATCCTCTATTTCAATCCCAACAATAAAACCCAAATTGTACACCCACTTAAAATTCTAACAAATCATTGTCACCTTTTTGTTCTTCTCTACCTTCAGAACACAAAGCATATCATCAATAAATTATAGAACAAATTTGAAAAAGACTAAAACCCATTCTAAGGAAGATCTCTATATATCTCCTGCTCTCCATTTACGGAGATTCCCCATCTCCATATTTATTTTTTTTTTTCAAGAAAAATGAATTCATTTTATTTATTCAAATTATTATTAAATAATACTGCATGTTAAAACCACTATGTGCTATTAATTGTAGTCAATAAGGTAAAAGGTACTGATTTGTAATGGATGAACTGACATTTTTATGTAATTAAACCTAATATGGATACCTTAATGTAACTTGTCCTAGAATAAAATAAAATAAAAGGGCCGGGGCACCTTGCTGTGCCTCCATGGACCCAGCAGTAAATATCCCATGTTGTCATGGGCTTAAGGTGCTCGGCATGGGCTGTCGTTGGGCCAGCCTCTTGTATTTGGTTGTTTTCTTTTTCAATTTTTTTTTTTTCCAAGGGTGTTTATATTTTTAATTTCCATTTTATTAATTATTATTATTTTTTTGAAAACACAAAAGATGCGTTTGATACCTATTTCTTAAATTGTTTTTGAAAAAATGTGAAAAACAAGGAAATCAATTTAAGTGTTAAAAATGAAAAACATAAAAAAATAAAAAAGTTTTCAACTTTGTTTTTTGAGTTTTTCGATTATTACTTTTTGTTCTTTCTTCTTCACCCAGTCCTCTCTCCACCTAAACCTTCTCCTCCTCTTGATCTGGTGAAAGTTTAATTATTTATTATTATATAAATTAATTATTTTTATATAAATCACTCTTATTTATACTTTTATGAAGCTTTTGTTTAATTTTTATTTTATTTAAATCATAATTCATTTTTCTTTTAGGATGCTTTTGTTTAATTTTTTAATTTTTTTATTAAATTTAATAAATATTGACGTTAAAAATTATTCAACACCTGAATTAATACAAATATGGTGAATTAAGTGAATTGTGATGGTTGAATGATAGTTATATAGACATAATGATGGCAAGAAGAAACAAGCAGTAACAATATAAAAGAAAATCAACCAAAGAGACAAGAAAATTTTTGACATGGTTAGCCCTTATGAGTAATATCTACGTCCACACCGTTGTTTTATTACTGGAGGAGAATAGTAATTTTAGTTGAGTTTCTACAAGGATTTTTATGGCTTCTTAATGCCAACTGTGTATGAGCTTCTCAACATGTGCTTGTATATGTGAAAAACCGTTTATATAATATTAGGGTTCCTTATTTACATACAAGAAAGTTGCTTGAATATAGGAAAGACTATGATCCTCTTTCCTAATTTGCATAATATTGTATTTTGTGCTTTATATTTAAATAAAACTGCAATTAATACTTATATATTTGTATTAGAATGCAATTATGGCAACTTGCTCTTTAAGGTGATCTTTAATCTGAAATAGCGACTTTCCCTTTTCTGGAACTCTATATTGTTATGGAAAATTACAAGTTGATTATGTTTTTCAAGCTACTATATCAATGCCAGCTCGAATTGCTTTTTTCGTGAGCTGACTAACTCGGGCCACCTTACTATCTTAACGTTATTTGATCTGCTACATGCTCCTATTGACATGGCATTTGCTTACGTGTCTTAAGTAATAGGCTTTATATTGCCTTGTTCTTACATTTGGGTTTTTGGGCATACTAGTCTTTTAGGCTTTAATGGACTGGCGATCTAGGTGATATTTTTTAGCACAGTATAAGCCCCTTAGCTTTCAATGCGAGCTGATCATTTCTAGTCGCATTGGAAGCATGAACGTTTAAGTTTGCGCAAACAAGCTTGAATGCTCAACAGCTGTTAACCATTAGTCGTAACTATCATATCCTTATTAATGCAATGCATACACGAACAAGGCATTGCTTCGTTTTGTCATATGGACATGATGCACAACTTTCCCCTAACCATTGGATTTGTAGTAATAATTATTACTCTTGATCCAATAGTTATAGTGGCAACTATATAAAGGAGAAGAATTTGTCATTTTCATCACTTTGCATTCAAGATTCTTTAGGCTTCTTCTTCATCGTTTCCTTTCGAATTCCTTTTTCCTTCACACCTATTGCAGACTATGGCTCTAAAACTTATCTAACGCCCATAAGGGTTCGAGAAATCCTTTAATTTCGATGCCAACTCTCCTTTAGTCGGCATTCTTCCTATCACCACTTCATCCAATGAAAAGTTAGGGGAAAAAGAGAGGACAAGAAAGAGCCCTAGCTTCACAACTCTAAGGCTGGACCTTCATAGCTTGTCAGGGCTATCACTACTCCCTCCTCCAAATATAAAGGGAAGACAATTGTTTCTTCTAATGTGAGGCTCCCATTTCTATTCTCCTTTGTCCAGTTTGCTTGGAATTTATAAACAAATTTGCTGACTCGATGAGGAGTTCTTTTATGAGTCTTCCACTCAAGCTGTGGAAACGTTTTTAGGGGACTAGTTGATACCCTCTATAGTCTGCACTGTTGAATAGGTTTCAAAATTCTTTTTCCCTTTCTTTCTTTCTAAATTTATCTTTTTCTTTTCTCTCTCTCTCTCTCTCTCTCTTTTTAATGTGGTTTTTTATCCATATATAGCTCACGTTTTTGACCTTTGAGGTTTTTGAGGCTAATCATGCCCAGATGCAACAACGAGAGGAGTTTGACCTATGTCTGGATGAGGCAGCATGTAGGAAGGAAAAGCTCAATAGGGCTTTGCATGAGGTTGAACAAATGGAGGCCTTTTAGAAGAAGCAACCAAAAAGGTAGAGAGCATAGTGAAACCGAGAGCACAAAGCGACTAGTGTTGAAAAGAAGTAATTTGAGAAGTCTGTAGACCTTAATAAAAAGATGTGTGAGGACCAGAAGGAAGAGGTCATCGTTTTAAGAAGAAAGTTGTAGATTCCAAGGTTAAAACGGCTCTAGCAATGAGGTAGGTAGTTTGCTTGATCGTAGAGTGGCACCATGAGAGAAAGCGGATCAAGTGCAAAGCCCATTAGAATTTTCTTTATACCATTTGGCTACGTAAGAGGGAATTTGATTTTTCCTTCTTGGGCAGCAATATCCATCAGATCATCCAAAGCTTCAAGGCAAGAAGGTTTGCTAGGGAAGGATCATTTTTTTTTTCTTATGCTTATCCCAAGAACATCTTTGGTAGTTTTGAGAGCAGCTCTAGTAGCTTTTACCAGCCCGCTCTTTAATATTAACCTTGTTAGGATCATCAAACTCCTTGGAAACTGTCTTGATCTTTTGTCTAGGAGGTTTCTATAAGCCAATTGTCGGGCCTCCATCATTGCTTCCAGGATATATAAAGATGCTGGTTGATTTTACAACCTTTTTTTTTTTTTTTATACTTATTATAATCTTGGAATATACATTGGTCAACTCGTCTATGAGTTGTCTAATATTTTTGAAAATTGTACAGAAGTGACTCATTTTTTATCTTGTTGAGCCACTTACATATTTCATATTTGTTGATTGCATGAAATTTATTCTATGAACTTATTGCATTCTCCAATTTCTTTATAGATTATCGTATTTCTCTAACTACAATGCTTTGATTGTTGTGATCTAATCATAAGGGTGTGGTTGCTAGCACAGTGACTTGGAAAACACTAATTAAATATAGGGATATTATGAAAAACCCTCTGGAAAGTAAAACAATAAAAAATTACCTTTGTTTTTTTCTTATTAGATGAACCACCCCCTACAAGTTAAAAAAATCAGTTGATATTAAATTTGAAAAGTATAATGGTAATCAGATGAGTAATTTTATTTATTTTAATAAAATAAAATATAAAATTTAAAGGAAATAAATAATTAAATAAAAATTTAATATTAAAATGGACGGTGGAGATTAATCGAAAAATAAATAAATTTAAAAAATAAATAAATAATTTAATTCACTAGATCTCTGTTGGTTAATTTTTTAATTAACCAATTTTTTAAATCTTGCAAGTGCACAAATCATTTATCGAGTATAGTAGACAAGCAAGGAACGATCCCATGAGGATTTATTTATTTTTTTTAAATTCTAAGTTTATTTAAACAATTAAATTAAATGAAAAAGATTTTCAAAATTGGGTTTGAAATTTAATTGCAATAAGAAAACAAAATTTAATAAAGAAAATCAGTAAAAAAAAAAATTAGCTAGGACATCTTATTCACCACTAAACAATCATTTAATCTATGAATAAGTAAATGAAACATAATTATACTAATGCATGATGAAAACATTCACGACAAGATATGATTAACTAAGGTCGTATCGATTCTTCATTAGATAATATGCAAATCGTATGATGTCTACGTAGATGTGTGTATTCCTAATTATAATCTAGCATGATGTCTACTCATGTTAAATAATAGGAATCCATTAAGCATTAGAAGAATATGAATGTCACATAAATCTTAGAACATGATGTCTACCCTAGGTATTTATGAATTAGTGTCTCTCAGTTGGTTCGTAAGCAATTGATTGTTATAAATTAAGAATATTTTCGTATGATGTGCGGTTTATATTCCTACAACACAATCCTAAAAATATGCTCCTAAGATGGTCAATCAAAGAAACAAAATAAATAGGCTACAATTTAAATGGAGACAATTAATTTCATAATGCAAAAATAAAATACTTCATTAAAAATAATAATCGACTGAATTAATATTTAGGGCTTCAAGTTAAACCTAACTAACAAATAAATTAGCGACGCATGTTTCTAAAAGAAAATATAAAAATAAAAATAAAAATAAAAAAACTGGAGAAGAATAAACCCAAGAATAGTCGCTGCAGCCTTAAACCTCTGGTCTCTCTTCCTCTGATGTGTCCCCCAACTGAACGGTGAAAACACCTATTTATAGAGTGCTTAGGTCGGCTAAAATAGGTTTCTTGGTGGACAAGAAACTCAAAAACATGCAGATCTTGCTTCGTGACCCGTGGATGAGCTCGTGGGTCAGAACCCGACCCAGAACAGCAACCAAAGGAGAAAAACATCAAAAACATGCAGACTTGACCCTCCTAACCCGACCCACGCTCACGCAACCCAAATTCGAAACGGCGACACTTCAAAACACACGGATCCTTACGACCCAACCCGGATCCACGCGCTAGACCAATCAGCATCTCATTCAAGTGCGCTTATATGTGCGCAACCATACCTAATCTACGCTTCTGTAGACTAGCCAAAACGACAGCCTTTTTGCGTGTTTTACATGTTGTGGACTGGCAAATTGTAGTCGGGTCCTTGGCTTCTTCCATTTTGCATTTAAGCTCAAATAACTCTCAATATTTATAATTTAACCCTTATTTTGATTCTTGATTTTCGAACTTCTTTAGTCTAGATTTTTTATTTTCTTATGCCGTAATTAATTCTAAAAAGCCATCAAGTCTATTTCATTCTTCTTAAAACCTAAGATTAAACATAAAAACACGAAACAAATTAAAAGTACCAATTTTACTCAAAAGCATAACATAAATAATAGGTAAAATAGGTATAAAATAATGACAATTAATGACCCAACAATCTCTACTACCCATTTTAAAATGGAAGGTGGAGATTAATTTAAAAAGATTAAAAATAAAATATAAATTAAAAAGTTAAAAAATTAAATATAGATTAAAAATTTAGAAAAACCCCTAAATCACCCTCAAACCCAGCAACTTTAGACTAAATCACCGTCCCTCCTATTAGCCTCCTCTCATTTCTCTTCCCTTTCTAACCACCGTCGCCATCCCTCTCTCATCCCTTTTAAACCTATCAGCCATGCCTCTTCTTCTTCTTCTTCCCATCTCTTTTCTCTTTCTTCTTCTTCTTCTTCTTCCCATCTCTTTTCTCTTTCTTCTTCTTCTTATTCTTCCCATCTCTTTTCTCTTTCTTCTTCTTCTTCTTCTTCCCATCTCTTTTCTCTTTCTTCTTCTTCTTCTTATACTTATCTTGTCATCACCGCCACCCATTGCCATCGCTATTGATTATGGTACATCCATCTCCACCCATCGTTGTTAACTTTCATGTACCCATCCCACAGCTCAATGCTCTCTCTCCCCCTCTTCTCATCACTCTCTTTTCATCCTACCTCATTGCTCTATCTTTATCTCTTCTTTTTCTTCTTCTATCGTCTTCTTTCATCTTCTTTATTTTCTTCTTTTTCCATCTTCTTCTTCTCCTTTGTCCATCGCTAACAGCCAACATCTATGTTGGTTTGGTATTTGGCAAAGGATAATCACGTGTAGACTAGCAATGTTGAAGGTGGGCCAATTTTTTTTTTTTTTTTTTTCAATTTTTTTCAAATGGTTAATGATGATGATTGTGACATTTTTGGCATTATAATCGAATTTTATGATGTTGCTAATGTTATGCATTGATGATGATGATAATGGTGGGTTGAATGTTGTTGATGTTTTGATGATAATAGTGGGTTGAATGTTGTTGATGTTTTGATGATAATGGTGGCTGATTTGGGTTTTCTTTTTTCTTTTTTTGTTTGAATTTAGTTTTAATGTCTTGCTGGAAACATCTACAATTTTTTATTTGGTTTTTTATTTTGGTTTTTAATTTGGGTTTCTAAATTTGGCTTGCATTTTCTTTTTAATTTTTGCTTTTCTGGTGTTCAAATCTTTTCTATGTTTTTTATTTAGGTTTTTCTAGGTTTCAAACTTTAGAAATCTTTTGTTAACTAGTTTTTTTTTTTTTTTTTTAATTTTATGTTATTTTTTAATTTAATATTATTGTTAATTAAGAATTTGAAGGGTATTTTAGTCATTACATTAGTTTGAAGGGTACAAGAGGAATTTTATAAGATCTTAATAAGGGTATTTTGGTTGTTTCACAGTTTTGGATGGAAAATATTAACATTGTGGATGGAAAGTTAACAATAGAGAGCGATTCATCTAACCAAAAAGAAAAAAAAAACCGAGGTTAGTTTTCGATTATTTTAATTTCCAGCAGGGTTCTTCATAGTATCCTGTAAATACATTGAGAACCATAATATAACTAACATTAAAAATTAGATCGCAATGGTTGTCTGTTCATTTTTTTTCTTGACTTGGACTTGTTATTTTAAAACTTAGCTTTTGCATGAGTGACTTCCCTTAAGCAATTCACTTACTGACCTACTTGCTCATAAAGGATGTTTATTTATAATGTCCTTTCAAAAAATACTTTTATTTGCGACCTAACTCTAGTAATTTGTTTGTAGAGTCATTTGTTTATTGAGTTGCCTATTTATGGAATTGCCCAGGGCTTGTTATTGTGCCTATTTATAAGGCTGCTTGCTATGGGGCCAACTATTGACCGCGATATCCACTTGTAAGGTTATTTATCAATTAGAGCCATTTGTTGATGAATAGATATGATGATTCACTTATAGGGTTATTCCTTGGTTGGAGCCATCTATTGATAAATAAAAAGAAGACTCACTTGTGGAGTGACTCACCTACTAAAGAATGGACAAGACGGCATAGTTGTAAAGCTGTTCACCTATTGATGAATAGATAGGACGATTCACTTATGGAGTGGTTCACTTATTGATAACGTGTTGCTCGGAGGGATCCTTGAAAAGATGCGAAAGAGGCAAGGGATTGTTGTGTCAACCTTAGTTGCTTAGCGTAAAGTGTTCCCATAAGGATTTTACATTGACATTGTCCCTACAAGAGTGTGGATGAGGTAGAGGTGTTGTCATATCCTCATGTTTCTATAAGGTATCCCACAAGGTTAGATGCAAAGGAGGCTAAGTGCTATCATGACTATCCTAAACTACACCATCCTCATTAGCTCGCATGTGGAGTTACCTTAGTGTTATAGAATCAACCGCTTATGGAGTATCCACGAAATAGCCCGCTTGTGGAGTTGCCTCTTTTTGTAGTGTTGGAGTCGCCCACTTGTAGATCTATCCATAGAGCAGTCCACTCACGGAGCTATCTGAAAGTGGCGGAGACTAGGCGCTGCCTTGTCTCCCACGAACTACTATGTTACTATTCTTAGAGTTTTTATAGGATAGTGTCATGTATGCTCATTATTCAGACAGTCTTGTATTGATCAACTAGGCATTTCTTACTGTTATAGTCTTTTTCTTGCATTTTCTTAAATAATGATAGATATAGTAAAGCCAATAATTTTCATGGTTAGTCCCCCAAGTTAATCACTTATAAGTTAGGTGACAAAAGGTAAAATTCTTACTAAGGTTGATCAATGTTCAACAATATAAAAAACATAAAGCAATATAAAGAAGATGAAATGAAATTAAATGTAGTCATTAGCTATTGCTAAGTTCTTAATGCTTTAAAGGGAAATCGTATTTATCCTTTCCAGATTTCATAATTTTTTCCCATGGAGCTATCGATGTCATGGACAATTTTTGCTCGCGAGATATAATCTTGATAGTTGTTTCATAATAGGATCTAGCGAACTGCTCACTTGCTCGTACACATCCTACCGGTTTTGGGAACTTTCCAATAAAATGGTAAGTCGATGTGACTACCTCTAGATCATTGAGAGCGGGTCACCCAAGCACAACATATAAGTGGTTGGGTAATCGATGATGAGGAAGTCTACAAGTATGGTTGATTATCGACCTGGTTCTTTTAATGTCAGAGAGTCTTACTTGTGCCAATGGTATAATGGAGTTTTTGGTGAATCCATATAGGGTCTCCAGCATTGGCTTGAGCTAGTCCAACCTCTATCTTATGTGCTCATAAGTTACTTTTTACAAACATTAATTGAGCTTCCATTGTCTACCAATACATGATAAACATTTATATTGCCAGTAATTACATTAATAACTATGGCATCATTGTATGGGCAATGCATTCCCCTGGCATCCATTTTGGTATGAGTTACAGGCTCAATGTTTACTCTTGTCTGCTTTGTCGGTCGTTCTTCCACCTAAAGACTAACTAATGGAGGGTAACTTGCTTCCAGATATAACAATCGTACGCTTTATTCTAGGCCCTTGCTATGTATAGCCTGCCATGGATGGTGTTAATCTCTCTATTTATAACAATTAATTCCTAAAGAGTGGCAGCGGGTTACTGATTTGTTCGAGGTCAGGCTATATACTCCTGCAATCTACCCTTCCTAATAAGGTCTTCACTAACGTCTTTCAGCGCGTAGCACTTAAAAGTCATATGCCCGACCTTATTATAATAGAAATAGAACTTGTTCTGGTTCCTTTATTTTTCTAAATTTTTCATAGGTTGAAGCCTTCCAAAATTTTCTCTCTCTCTTTCAGCCATATAAATCAATCTCTGGAATTCGTAAGTTCAATGTAAGTGTCAAAGTGACATGTGAACTTCTTTGATTCACCATCAGTACAGGCTTTCTTATCTTGTTTATGATTTCTACGAGGAAAAGTTATTCCTTACACCACCTTTCCCATCATTCCCTTTTCTATTTTCATATTTGTTCCTGCTATTCAATTCTCTTTGAATCCTCCAATCAGGAGTATCTAACAATACCTCCAACTTGATGTAAATTGCTGCCTTGTCATAAAAAGCATGCAATGTCTTGATGATGTTCTTATAGATGTTGCAGTAGAGATTTCCACTCTTCTCTAATCCACGCTGAGATTGTAGTAACAATGCTTTCATCTTACGAGTTGTTGTAATTCTACTCCTTTCTAAAACAAGTTATATGATCCTTTGATGACTCTCCCTTATTCTAAAAAAGAGTTGCCATATGATAAGACAACACATGTTGCCTTCTTGATGCCTAATACTGCTGTAAGAGCAGCTCCTATCACTGCTCCTAACTTATCATGCTTCATGTGGGGAGCTTTTTAAATCGTTTATACTAGGCTTCTCCTAGGGTTATAAGGAAGCACCTATACCTAACATTGTCGTTAGTGGTGAGCAAATCCATATGCACATAAAAAGCATCCAGATTGTCATAAGGATCATTATTTCCTTGAAAAGGGGTGATAATCGACATCTTATAATGATCTAGTAGTGGCTTGTTAACAATTTCATCACTTAATAAGTTCCCTTCCCAAAAACAGTCCTTGTTTTCATTTCCTTATCGCTTAAGACAATCAAGCCTTCAAAGGAGTACCTACAAATCTAGCAAATTGCTCTAAGTGGTGTGCAATTCTTCTACCATCCTTTGACTAGTCTGAATTCCTTATGATATCCTTGATCATTATGCATAGAAATGCGACTCAAGGATACTATTCTAGCGAGCCTTACGAGTGCGCCCTAGTTACGACCCTTGTTCTAATCTTCTTAGTAAGAGGATGTTGATTGGTTGTTCATTATCGCTTAACTTAAGGTGGATTCTCATTTAAAGGGAAGTTTCCTTATTGCACATTATTTGCTGGCCATGGTATTCTCGCACCTTGGATTAAGTCTTCGATGGTCCTGGTCAATGTTTGCAATATATCCTTTACTTAACCTTCCCTATCTATCATGGCTTTAGGGTTTGGAGCACCTGTTTACTTTATCGATATGGTCATAAGGGGCAGATTTTGTATTGCTCCTATCGTGAGTCTACTGCAAGGTCCGAGTCCACTTGGTCATGGCCATGATTCGTTTCTCACCAATTTCCCATGACTAGAGTCTAATGCAATGAATCCATTCCTTTATCCATGCTTGGGAAGCAATCTAGTCATGCACTCTTACAAGGGGTATCTACTTGCATATGAGAGGTTTTAGCCATTGATTAACTACAACAAAAAGAAAAGCGCAAATATAATATAAACGTGTTAGATACAGAGGTACATAGCTCTCCTTATAACATCAAAATGTTGACATAAAAAATCAGTCAACATTTAAATTAATGTGAATATAGTGAATTAAATGAATTGTGAAGGGTTGCATATGTGAATAATGCATACGTCCATGGTTATTTTATTACTAGAAGGGAAGACTATGTTTAGCAGATTTTCTACTAGGGTTTTTATGGCTTCTTACTGTCAAATGTGTAAGCTTCTCAGCATGTGTTTGCATATGTGAAGGACTCTTTATATAGTGTTAGGGTTTCTTGCTTACATACAATAAGGTTGTTAGAATATAGGAAAGACTAAAATCCTCTTTCCTAATTTATATTATACTACATTTAGTACTTTATGTTCAAATCAAACTACAATTAATAATTCTTTATTTGTATCTAAATGCAATTCTAGTAGTTTCTTATTTGGGATGATTTTCTGTGTGAAATAGAAACTTTCTTATTCTTGGAATTTTGTGTTGTTAAGAAAAATTACGAGCTGATTGTGTTTTATGAGTTGCTATGTCACTGTGACACTGAGCTTATTTTCATGCAAGCTGACTGACTAGGGTTGCCTTACTATCTTAGCATTATTTGATCTGCTACACACTCCTGCTAACATGTCATTTATTGATGTGTCCTTAAGTAAAGAGTTTCATATTATCTTATTTTTACTTTTGGGTTTCTGGGCTTACTGGTCTTTTGGGTCTTAATAGGCTTATGACTCATGTGCTATTTTTGGGCATGACAATAAAATTTGCATTCACTTATCTTTTGTATTTTATATCTTAAATATTATTTTTTGATAATTTAATAACATATATTTAGAATAGTGTTTTCAACATATACTATTAAACATGTTTTAAAATTCAAAAATAAAACCAAAAACATTATTTTCATTCTTGTATTTTCAAAATACACAAAAAAAAAAAAAAAAAAAAAACCCTACGTTTCCTACTTGTTACAAAGGCCATGTCTCTCAATTTAACTTACCTGAAATAGAAATCTCAATATGAATCTTACATGCTTATCTTTAAGAATAGCTTATTGAGTACTGTTGTGTCATTTAGTTTGACCTAACTTGTCATGTGAAAGTTCTATTCAACTAATATAAGAAAACATATTACTTTTACAATCACATGTACCTCAATTAAATAGATTACAAGTTAATTGATAAGATGAGTTTCAAGTTAGGTCATGGGAACTTTGACATTATTGCTTCTAGATAGCTGGGACAATTTGTCAACTAATTACTTATGAAGGAAATAAATAATCGTGGGGGAAATAATAAAATCGTGGGTCAATAATCACCTCCCTACATTCAACAAGCTTAAACATATTTTAAGTTTTGGCTGTCTTTGTCTTTTGTGTTCCAACAACCCATTTACTCTATATCTTCATCCGATCGAAACAACATATATTTACGTAACAGACAATCTTTTGCTGTTATATTTAAATAACGTACAATGTTTTGCTGTTAGATTTGCTTAAAAAGAAGATACCTAAGTTTGTGACTTTCTGTTTAATGGTGATTGGTGAATAGTATCTGCAAAAGTTTTAAAGCTAAGATTGTACAGAGAGTTTTATTTAATCTCTCAGTTGTATACATTAAATGTTAAGTATGACATTCAACATTTGATAACCGATATGTATCCATTAATGTGATTTAGATTTAAATCCAACACCTTGTAAACAATATCAAATGATTAATTTTAATTATATATGCTAGTTAATACATTTAAGGGAGCGAGCACTTGTAAATAACTTTCTTCAATTAGAAGCAATCACCTGATGATTTATCTTGGATATTGATTGAATCATTTTTTCAAAAAATAAATTTATATAGTTTAGTTTATAATTATATTAAAAGTTATGTGTACTCTTCCATGCTGATCATCATATGAATGTAGCATTTGTAGCTTTAGTTTTCTTTTCCTCATATTTTTGTGATGAAAGGTATTGCTTGCATATCCAACACCCTTTTTTTAGCACCCAAAATATATAGAAAAAATCCCACAACACTTTGTCTCCTCTATTTTCAACCACATGACACACCATGCTTTATAAGATTTTATCTCATCGGTTTTGAAGTTTGATTAATAAAGTATTAGAACAACGATATGATCAATTAAAAAAGAATGATAATAATGATAATCGTAAAAAAAAAATACACTTTATATTGACCGATGTTGGCTAGTAGTATTCTAATAATAATGCAAGCAACTTTTAGAAGTGTATGCATGATTTTAGAAAGTTGTCTCATGACATGATATCATGCTGATAGTGAGATTATTCAAGCATAATGAAAATAAAATATTTCTGTGATCTCTCTCTCGCACCGATGTATATGCATGCACATACATGATTGTATGCACATGTACACACACATGCTATCGTTAAAGTTACATCTAATTAGGTTGAAAAATCATGTCAAGAGAGAGTAAATCTTCCTGCCAACAAAATATAAATTTCATAGACCTTTTACCAGGTTTAATCCAAATAAAATAAATGTGTGCGTATTAATAAAATTAAAAATAATTAGAATCATGATAGTAAAATCTAAAATTTTCTTATTACTTGATTTCTAATCGTTTCCAACAACTCAAAATTAATTAAAAATAAAAATAAATAATACACTTAAGAAAATTGAAAGAATACTTTTACGAATTAATAATCCATATAAAGAAAGAGAATTTAATTTTTATTTATGATTATAGCGTAATTTTTGACAATCGAATTATTTCAAGCATTACTAATATAACATCATATATTTTTTTCATTTAAGAATTTTTTTATATCATTTAATTCATTACAAACTAAGAAAAATCACAAGAACAAATAAAAAATAAGAGATAAAAATTAAATCATGATTGTATATTAAAATTTTTTATGCATTAAAATTTAATATTTAAAAGTTTAGGCTTAGATCTTCAAATCCAATTATGAAAATTGTACTTAAAATGTCTATGAAGGTAATAACATTTCAATAAAAATCATAAACACAGTTAGATTTATTTTTTATGATATATTATTATTAGTAGTAGTAGTATATAGAATCTAACATATATAAGCTAAATATATGAATAAAGATAAAAAAAAATTAATAGAAATTAAATATTAATAAATATAAAGATAGAAACATTATAAGTGAATAAAATGATAAACCAGCAATTTATTTTTAACTAAGACACCAAAATTTATACAAAAAGTATAACATAAATTTTCTAAAAAGTCCAAAATAGCATAAATTTTTTAAAAAGTCAAAAATAAAAGAAAAACTTGTCAAAAAGTTTTAAAATTTTCGGAGAGGCACATGTTCCACATTGGGTCCGCCATAACATAAATTTCGTAAAAAGTCAAAAATGAAAAAAAAAAAAAACTTGTCAAAAAGCTTTTAAAAATTTAGGAGAGGCACATGTTACATAGCGTGTTCGTGTGAACAAAAATATGTAATTAAATTTTAAAATATGTGGTTATAACTAAATATATATAATTATAATCAGTTAATATGATTACATTGTGAATTATAATCACACATATTTAATTATAATGTCATATATAATAAATTCTAATCAATCACATGTTTTAGAATGTAATCACGTATTTGTTTGTTAAATATATATATATCCCATATATATATTAGAATATATCGATATTATATATATATATATGTCAATGTTTAAATACAGTTTTAGAATCACGGTCCTCAAAGTGAAAGATGTCATTAGACAATGGCCATTGCACAAAAGAATATTGGTATAACTGATTATAATATTGATAATGGGAAGTCTGTGGGTGTCTGTTTCGAAGTAAGTCAAAGGATATCAAAGAGTGTTTAGAAACAAAACAAAATGGCAGATGTGACTGTGAATTTAAAAGAGTAATGCCGTATGTGGAGAATCGATGTTGGATAATTATTTTAAAACTCTAGTGGTTTCCATTTTCAAGTGGCACTTACACATGCTGTAGTCATTATCCAATTTGAAACTTGCTCTTGTAACCACCTGAAAAGCATACAATCTTATGTGCTTTTAATGCCAACTGAGAACACTAATTAAATTAATATAGTGACACTCTGGTTGGCTGTATGAATTTTATTTTCAATATATAAGCTGTATAATGCATTTGGGATTGCTTCTATAAAAATCACTTTTGAGTAAGAGTGCATATTGTATAGAATAACTTCTACCAAATACTGCTTTTTCAGAAAGAATACTATAAAATCTTTTTGTTTTTAATCTCTAAAACGTATTGATCTACATTTAGAACTGTGAAACATATAGAAACATGTTTTATTTATTGAAAGCCTTTTTGATGATAATATAAACGTTTTAAGCAAGCCAAGTAATTGCTTAATCACAACAATGGCATATAATTTTTTATGCATTTGTGGAATTCGATTATTATAGATATCTTGACATTAATTTAATTTTATCCAAACAGTTGTGTTTTCGGAGTTCAAATATGGCATACATCATCCTCTTGCTCCTCTTGAGTCAGATCAATGATTATGTTTATTGAACTTGCAATCATCTTGAAAATTAAGGCGTCTGCATATAAATACTAATGATTGAATACAAGGAAATAGGAAGATGATTGGACATGCATTAACACTACTTCATTCATGAGATCTTCAATAGACACTGTGACCATCAAATAATTGCAACAGTGAAACAGTGATGCATTATGACCAATTCGTTTCCAAAATATATTGCTAAATGGAAGATTTGTTTTTTCTTTTGATAACATATTACAGTGTTTTAAATTGTGTCCAAATAATTTATTTAATGATTGCGACCCAGTTGAGAAAACCACTGCCTAGGTATGGTTTTGATTGATTTATATGTCCATTAATCGTAAATTGTTCTAATAATTTTAATTTATGCTATCCATTTTCTCTTTTCATTTAGTGGGTGTCTGGCACATGCATTATCAGCAATCATATATTTAGAAGAATCATTCAAGGAGTTTCTGGATTAAGACTAGATATATTGTTCTCTATATTCTATTATCAGCATGCCCTAATCTTCCTTTAATTTTTCCCTTAAAGGGATTACAACAATGAAATTTCTTTCGTATGCCTCGTCAACAGTATAGTCCACTAGTTCTTCAGAAAATGGCAGCTAAAAAGACAAAACTTTATAGGGGTCATTTACAGAACACTTAAATATCGACATACCTAAACTGATTATATTCTAAAACTACTTATTTTATTTTATTATATCTAAATGTGTCTGATCACAACTAAACATGATCGATTGTTATAAATATGATCTGACTCATTTAATTATAATCAAATATAATAAATACATAATCAGATATGATAAAATATAATTAGTAATTTTAGAATATAATCAGTCGTTTATAGCTGTCATATTGTGTATCAATATCCAAATGTACTGTAAAATATGCCAATTTTATAGCTTCATATCATATATATTTGAGCAAACATCCCAAAATGCCCCTTTTTTATGGCTATTAGTGTTTTTGTCTAATACTTTTATTACTTGTCTTCTGCTAAAGGGAAATTTGAACTTAAGTCCCTAACTATGAACTCGATTTGTGGTTATTATTAATGAAGTATTAGTATTTTTGCATGATGAAATCATTGTCTTCTAGTTATTGTGTTTTATTTTATTGAGCTCCTTATGAGCATATTTATAGGATTATGCTATTCTATTATAAATATATAAACTGCACACAAATGGACATATTCTTTGTTTGCAACAATCAATTACTTGCGAAATAATTGAGAGACTTTGATTCATGAAAATTTAAGATAGAAACCATATTTTAGGGTTTATATGATATGCATATTCTTTTTGTTACTATATTAGAGTTGATTTGTATAAATGTCCACAAAGGAGACATGTACTCATGACCATTAATATCACAAAATGTTTTGACTCGTCCTAGGATTTAAGCATCAATTACCAGTGATGACTTTGTAGAGTTTATCAAAAGTATGCTCTAAAGATGATACTGTAATCATTAACAGATTGTTGAGATTATGATGAATCAATTGATAGATGCTGCTACAATACAAAGGTGACTAAAAAATGTAATCCATGATTGCTCGGCATATAGATTGGATCATTTTTTTCATAAGCATTCAAGTAACTAATGGACCATTTTAACTAGCAAGCAAGGACATATACGTGAAGTGTTTGACATGTCACTGTTACCATGCTTACATGCTTTGTTGTCACTTGGCATGTATCATTGATCCTGGGAATGTCACTCCATAAGTGTTTCAGAAAGCGCTAGGCCCCAAACAAGTGGTAGTCTGGCATCTAGTGCCTAGGTCGGCTAGCTGGCAATGTCATCTAGACGGTTTGATGGGCAATCAAGAGTTCCATTAACCACTAGTCAAACAAACCCATAATCAGTCAAAACACAACTTTCATTTTCAACCCACAAACACCATAGACGAGAGAGAGAGAGAGAGAGAGAGAACGAAATGAAAACATAACCCCTCGACCAAGTTGGAGCTTAAAATCCTCTAAATTCCTTCTCTAACATCATCTCCAAGTCGGACCTCCAATTATCAATTGCTGTTGAAATCATCATCAACCACCATGACCAAGCTGAATCTCCCTTCTCAAACCCCTAATGAAGAAGTTGAAAACATCAGGTCAGTGTTTTTCTCTTCTCTGTTTTTGGTGAATTCGAGTGTATGTTGAGAAAGAAAGAGAGGTGTGTCTGGTTGCGGTTTGAGAGAGAGAGAGAAAGAGGTGTGTTTGTTTTGAGATAAAGAGAGAGAGGTTATGTTGTCGCAGTGTTTGAAGAGTGGGAGATGGGCTTTTTGTTAACCTATTTCAAAGCAAAAAATGGCATTATTTTATGTCTCCAAAATGGTGTTGCTTTGATCAATTTTTTATTTTTTAAGACGCCTAGGCTACCTAGGTGGATTTAGGCAGTCGCCTAGGCCCTAAATCCGCCCAGGCAAGCCTAGGTGGTTCACAATAGAGAACTATTGATTTGGGCTATTTTGACCCGATGGTCAACCGACTACCAATGTTTCGACGACTAATCGCTAGAAATCACAATTTTCACTACAACAAAACAGGCTATTTATGCCGGCATATCCATACCGGGCATTAAAGGCCTGGTATGGATAATAATATTTTATTCAAAAAAAATTTGTAAACGGATTATTCTTACCGGGCGGGTCTCGCCCGGTAAGGATAATAACCATTCCATACCGGGCGGGTCACCGCCCGGTAAGAATAATAATCATCCTTACCGGGCGGGTCGCCCGCCCGGTAAGGATATACAATTTGCGTACCGGGCGGGTCTCGCCCGGTAAGAATAATATACATCCTTACCGGGCGGGTCGCCCGCTCGGTAAGCAATTTTTTCTATACCGAGCGCACCGCCCGGTATGGAAAAGCTGGGCGGTTTTTGCCCAGCTTTTCCCCCCCTTTCCCATTTTCATTTTCCAACTCTATCTTTCTCTTTCTCTCACATCTCCTCTCTCCTAACCCTAGGTGCCGCCGACGAAGCTTGCCCATCGCCGACAGGCCACCGCCCCTGAAGCTCGCCGTTCACCTCGCCGTCTGCCCCCGTCCGCCGATCTAGTGAGAGTGAGTTCCCTCTCCTCTTGTTCTTCTTCTCTTCTTCTTCTCCCTTTCTTCTTATTCTTCTCTCTTCTTCTTCCCCCTTTCTTCTTCTTCTTCTTCTTCTTCTTCTTCTTCAAGATCGCCGTGGGACCGGTCGGAACAAGTCTGACCGTGCGACGGCCGATCGGACTGGTTTCGACCGCCGGCGCGGCGGTCTCCCATTTCTTCTTCTTCGATCTTCTTCTCCTTCTCCTTTTCTTCTTCTTCTTCTTCTCTTCTGCTTCTTGTTGGTTGGTCTGCGCGGCTGGCCGGACTGATTCCGGCCACGACCGCCGGTCAGACTGGTTCGGCGCCGGCGCCGAACCAGTCCACCCTCCCACATTTCATTTTTTCTTCCTTTTTTTTCATTTTGACACTTATACTTTTCTGTTGCAGCCACTACCGAGCATTGTCGTCGTTTGGCGCCATCGTGTGTAAGTCCGATCTACTACTCTTCCACCATCCGGCATCATCGTCTTGGCCAATATACTCCTCTTTCGCCGTTTTATTTGTCAATAAGGTACGACTTTTACGATTTTGTGTTTTATTTTGAAATTATTTTGACTTGTTGAGGTTATTGGATGTTTGAGTTGTAAACCAGAGGTGTGATGTGAATAAGAGGTAACATGAGCAATTTGTGGTTTTAGAATGCTAGATTTGAATACACTTTGATATTTGACACTTAACTTCAGCTTTGTCTTCAGTCTCTCTCTGTTTTGTCTCTCTTAGTTTCTTTGTTTTGTTTATGGGGTTTTAAAAACTGATTTTGTTTGATTTCGAATTTGGCATCGTGAATATGTTCGATTCGTGTAGATGATTTTGTGCTTTTGGGCAAGGGATTTTCGCTTCTCATCTGTCTAAGTTGGGATTGAAGCTATTGCATCACTTTATTTTTTATTTTAGTTAAGTTGTTTTGTTTTTTTGGGAATTAATTGAGTTGATTGTATGTGGAATTGATTTTTTTTTTTTTGTTTGTGTATGTATTTGTAGAGAGACAGAGTCTCTAAAGTGGTTGGATCTGTTGTGAAATTATATTGTATTTCAATTGCAGGTGAACTAAATTTGTGGTAAGTTCAAAAAACAGAGGAAACTCTGTCAAAATTTTCATAAATTAAACAAGCTTGGCTTTATATATATTGTTGTATATATTGAATTTATCATTTACGTGTTGGCTACTAATATATATGATATTTCTATAATATTTCAGATGTCGACGGAAGGAACATCGACCGGTAAATCTTCAGATGGCTCTAGTGGAGAAAAGAAAAGAAAAGGACGAGGTCCAAACCGTTTGGACTATGAAAAAATGGCTAAGGTGAAAGCTACAGGGATACAAATTAATGAAGTAGGACAGCCAATTGGACAAAATTCAGTGATTTATAGTTCATGTTATGGAGCACTTGCAGCTCAAATGATACCCATAATCTATAGTAGTTGGGATAAAATACCAGAAACATTAAAAGATACAGTATGGGAGAATGTAAAGGTATGTTTGTATTGCGTTATTGGATTCATTTATTTAAAATATTAATGTTGGATATTTATTTAATCGTAACTTACAATTGCAGTTACGATTTGGTGTTGATGATTCAATGAAAGTTCAGACATTAAAAGCAATGAATGAGTGTTGGAGACATTATAAAGGCAAAATAACAAAACAAATTAGAGACATTCCTCCTGGTCCCGATGCACAAAGAAAATATGAAATGCTAAAACCACCAAATGTTAGTGAACAGGATTGGATTGAATTTGTGAATCATCGATTGTCTTCAGAATTTGAGGTAATTATACATTCATATATTTTTAAGCTGCCATATAAATCTGTAATGGATTCTAACTGAATTTACATTTTTTTAGGCTACTAGTAAGCATTTTTCGTCGTTGTAAAAAAAAAATGTTACTCCACATACAACAAGTCGTAAAGGGATGGCACGTTTACGAGAAGATTTGGTAAGAATTAAATAAATTATTGTTTCATTCTTTTTTATTATTTCTTAAGCTCAAAAAATACACACGATTTCAAAAATGTGTTATTCTCTAACAACTTTAGAAATAAAAATCGAAAAATATGTGTATTTGTTTGTTTGTATATGAATATTAGAAAGCCAAAAAAATGGCTGAAAATAAAGATCCCGAAGTCGATAGAGTTGAAATATGGATAGCCAGTCACATGCACAAAGATGGGAGGGCAGTGAATAAAGACGTTGCTGAAAAAATTGTATGTTATGTTCATTTATTCAATTATTACGTTAATTATATTATTTGTATATAGTTTTTTTAATATTAATGTCATATGACATCATATATAGGAGCAAATTGGGACACTACATCAAGAATTCCAATCTTCACTTGGAAATGATGCTATCACTCAAGTTTTAGGTCCGGAGCATCGAGGTCGAGTTCGAGGAATGGGTCATGGTGTAACACCATCTATTGTATGTGGATCTGTGGTTGGTAAACAAAATTTTACACAATACCAACAGCACGTTGATTCTAAGATGGCAAGTCTGAAACAAACAGTTACTAATTTGACAAATTTGCTTATGACTCATTTGCCGAACGTAGATCAAACTCAAATACTAGCATGTATGCCTCCCGTACAGCCGGTAAATAACACAAACCCATTTAAAATTTGTTTACTTCTTCTTTTTTGCTTTTTAATATTTTTTTTTTTCGTATCGATGTTTTTTCACAAGTAGGTATAAATATATTTTATTATTTTTTGCTATATGTGTGTTTGTGTATATATATATATTGTTTGGGTATTTATTTACGGAGAGATGTTTATCCTTGATCAATTGTGAAAGTATTTTAATTTGTAGGGAAATTAAATTTTTGGTAATTTCGAAAAACAGGGTATATTCTGTCAAATTTTTTGCAAAATTGATTGAGTTTATATACATTGTTTTATATATTGAGTTTGTTACTTATATATTGTCATATATGCGTATTTATTTATGAAGAGACGTTTTGGTTGGATCGATTGTGAAAGTATTTTAATTTGCAGGGAAATTAAATTTTTGGTAAGTTCAAAAAACAGGAGAGATTCTGTCAAATTTTTTATAAAATTGATTGTGTTTATATATATATATATATATATATTGTTTAATATTTTGAGTTTGTTATTTATAAGTTGTCAAATTTGGGTATTTAATATTGTTTTCCCCCTTATTTATGTTCCCTTACAATCATACTATTGATTTTTTTCGTAGACACAATATTCAAGTGACTCAAATTCGATGGGATCTAGTAAGAGTGTTGCATGTACTGAACCTTCAACAAAGGTAAATATTTATTAAATTTTTATTATTTATTCTTCCAACTTAATTTCATATATAAATGTATTTCCATAATATTGTTTTATGGGCATAATTATTTAAATTTTTATGCAAATGTAGTCCAAATCGAGGGATTCTACAAGTCAAGCTTGTGGATCGAGTGGAAACCATTGCAAGTTATTGGACTGGTTAGGTATAGGAACAGTGGTGGGAGAAGCAGAAATTGATTCCAAGGACCCTTATGATCAAGTTCATCACGAAGAGCTTGGTCCAAATTATTGGCGAGTTTCTGTGAAGAAAGTAATTGTTAGTATTCCGCTACCTCGACCTACCAACGAGCTACAAACTTTAGAGCATACATTAGACTCATTTATTGCTTGGCCAATAAAATATATTGTATGTTAGGATTATATTATTATCATATATATAGTAATCGTAAATGACTTAAGTTAACTTTAAGCAATATATATAAATACATTTTAAATATGTGTTGAAATTTGGTTTAAGAATTTTTGGAATACATAGTTTAATTTCAGTATTAAATTATATATCTTTTAACCGAGAAAAAAAATTATAATTAAAAATCTTTCCATACCGGGCACAGTGCCCGGAATTGATACTAAATATCCATACCGGGCACTGTGCCCGGTATTGATAATGATTATCCATACCGGGCACAGTGCCCGGTATGGATAATGACAGCATCGATACCGTCGGTATCCATACCGGACGGTCTGCCCGGTATTGATAGTCATCCATATCGGGCATTGCCCGGCATGGATGATCTGTTTTCTTGTAGTGTTTTAATGTACTACACTCTGTATATATATATATATATATATGTATATTTGTTTTAGGGAACCTAATGTGGATTGCACCTTGTTGTCCTCTAATCACCACTGAAAAGGTGTCTTTGTCTAAGCTTAGAACCAATGTTGCTAATTTAGCATTCATCGCAATGGGTACTTTCGAAGGATGTTAGTGAGGAAGTAGTTATTCCCTTTGATGTTAGATCTCAAATAGGCCATCCAAGATAGTGCAGAATCCCATATACGTATGAAAGGACACAAACTCGTATGCAATAGTCCATTAAATAGGAAGAAAAAAGCCACAATTGCAAGAGTTGTCTTAATCGAACTCTTGTTCAAGTTAGTCCAAGTTCGGCTCCCTTTCTTAATCAATAAAAATAGAAAGTATGCTTTTATGCAAAACGGTCACAACTGTCTAATATGTCCAAACGTTAAAGATGATATTGTCTTAAATGCTATGTTAGATGGCATATATACTTGCATAGATTGTTGTTGTATCTTTTGAAACTTCTTAAAAACTTGTTACAAGTGTTTTCTATGGTTAAAAACTTGTCAAAAATTAATGTTAAAATTAATGGGTTTATGTTCGAAAAAAAATGTCTGAAACTTCATGTTGATTTTCATTCATAAACTAAACAACATCATGATAATATATTGTAGTAATAACACTAGTTAAATTATAGAGATGTTGAAATACATACCTTCAAAAGTAAAAATAAAATCAAATGAATAATGTTACAGGTGATAAGCAATCATAAATCGAAAACAAACTCACAACACAGTGTAAAAACCTTAAAATAAACTTGTGTTTTCTCTTTGTTTTCTATCTCGGAAAAGAAGCAGCAGTAGTTACCATTTTCACATTAAAGGAGGTGTTTTGTATGCTCTAAACTGCTAGCAATTTTAACTGTATTCAACCTCCTTGGTAGGTTTTAATCATCATCTAAATGAAATTAGATATTAGGTTTTAGGTAAGACCTGACCTATAATCCAAGGTCCAATAACACATTCTGGGCGGACTTTTGTATTTTCCAACACCTCCTGCTCACACAAAATAGGACAATGTTTATAAAAGGATGTAAATATTCAAACACAAATCTATTCTAAAATATTCATACATGTAAATACACCGTGTGACCCGTGAACAATTGTTAATTTTGTAGCTTGTAGTTCAATATTTCAATAATGAAACATCACACATTGTTCACATGTACACTAGATTCAATTTCAAAATTTTTTCAGTACAAGTATGCTTAATCACTCTTTTAATTGATAAAGAAGCTACACTCGGCTTTAATAATTCTATGTATTCACAATTGCAAGTACAACTTTGATCACAATTGGTCGATCGACGAATACACTATTTGATTAAAGAAATGTCGAATCTTTCTATTCGACTTTCATCCTTTGGTCCACAAAGACAACTGTCACCATACACATACCACATAAGTTAGATTATTATAACCATAGAAAGGTACGCTAAAGGCGCTAACATCATCCTATAACTTCAAATCAAAATCAATGGTCTTTACGGATATGATTTGGAGTTTTACAACTCCAATAACATTTACACAATTAGGAAGTAGGGATTCATTCTCTTATTTTTCATATTGGTCACTTAAGCATACATGGTATGGATCATATGCTACAATGAATTTCATTCTCAATTTAGAATGCATAGGTCTAATAATTATTTCACTGTACGGATCTAAGTTCAAACACAATTTAAGAGTTTAACCTAAGTTCTCAATTGCTCATTTTTCAAAGCGTCATATTAAGATCTCACGCCCGGCTTAATCAGGTTTCATTGACAATGGGGTGATTGTCCTTGATTGATTTTCATATTTATTTATATAGAGAAAACTTTATCTTGATCAAGTCAAGGGGACAAAATCATATATCTTAGCTCTAGGAAAATTATATCACTTATAATTTTCAATGATGTATGTGTCTCATCTTAGCTTATTATCCTAGACAACCAAGGCGACAACATGTGTAAAAATGCTAGTCTTTATTTGACGACATATGTTTAACAAGTTTTCATATGAAATATGTATGCTAGTCTAAAACTGAAGATTTAAATTGAACTGATATTTATATTCATAAATGAAAAAATAAATCAGTTCAAACAATTTAGTATATATAAACAACATTACAATATATACAATCCTAAGGATTTAACATGTAACTGATATACATCTCTAGTCATTGCTTTAGTCAAGGAGTCTGCAATCATCACGTACATAGAAATATATTGAATTTTCATTTCCTTCTTCAATATGATATCCCTCGCAAAATTATACTTCGTCTCTATATGTTTAGATTTGCCGTGATACTTGGAATTTTTTGTATATGCAATTGCGGCTTGACTATCATAATAGACAGGTACTATTTGCACTGCACTAGTAACGATCTTAAGATCTTCTAAGAATCTCTTAAGTCAAACTACTTCTTATATTGCTATCAAACATGCCACAAAATTGGCTTCTATTGTTGGCAAGACTATGCATGTTTGCTTTTACTACACCATGAGATGGTATCGTTACTGAGAAAAAATTTATAACTTGAGGTGGATTTATGTTCATCTAAATCACCTCCTCAATCAGCATTCGTATAATAGACTAAATGGAGATCACCTCTCTAATAACAAATGGAGTAATCTATAATACCATTGAGATACGTCAAGATTCTCTTAATAATAAGCCACTATTTCTATTCAGGATTTGAAAGCTATCTGCTTGCAAGTCTAACAACATAACAGATATCTGGTTTTATACACATCATAGCATATATGAGATTCCTAATGGCCCTTGATTAAGAAACTTTCTGCATCTTTTCACATTCTTACGGAATCTTTAAAACATGTCAAAACCAAAAGTTTGTCCTTTTAATATGGGAGTATTTATCAGCTTACAATTAGCCATACTAAAATGTTCAAGAATCTTCCTTATATAAGTCTCTTATAATAGAGCAAGAAGTTTTCTCGAACGGTTTCTTGTGATTTTAACCGTAATATATAGGTAGTCTCACTCATATCTTTCATCAAAATTTGAGGACAATGACCTTTTTATCGTTGTTACAAACTTTTTATCATTCCCTGGCTCATAAAATATTATCATCCACATATAAGGATAATATTACAAATTTATCATCGCATCGTTTGATGTACAGGCAATAGTTCTATTCTATCATTATAAAATCGTAAGACATAACAGCTTGATGGAAACGAAGGTACCATTGTCTAAAAGATTGCTTTCATCCATTTATGGATCGTTTTTGTCTACATACTTTGCACTCTTGGCTTTTGACAATTAAATTCTCAAGCTGTTCCATATAAATCTCTTTTTCCAGTTCTCCACTAAGAAATGTCATTTCTACATCCATCTGATGCAATTCTAAATTCATATGTGCAACAATTGCCAAGATAAGGTATATGGAAGCAAATCTCACCACAGGTGAGAAAGTTTCTTCATAGTCTATACTTTCTTATTGAGTATAACCTTTAGCGATCGATCGTGCCTTATATCTTTATACTGTGTCATTTACCTTTCGTTTGATTCTTAAGACCCACTTATTTTCAATGGCTCTTCGATTAGACAGTAAATCAACCAAGTCCCAAACGTGGTTGTTTTTCATTAATTCCATTTCTTCTTGCATGACTTTCATCTATAACTTTTTAACAGATGAGTTGAGAGCCTTTTCCATATTTTTTGGCTCATCGCTATCATGTGAAGCAATCATAAATGCTTATTCTTCAATCTCGAATCGACGATGTGGAATTATCTTACGATTGCTTCTACGAGATGGTAAATCTATCACATTGCTCTCATTAGGTACTGAAGGTCCCATTAAATTTTTTACTACCTTTGTAGGAGCATTTTGATGTACACCATTTTCTTGATCATCCAATTCATAAAATTAAACACCTTTATCAATCCCACCTCTGTTAGGAAATTCATTCTCTAAAAAATTAACATCTTATTATTTATAATTCAGTCACTCCTTCATCTGTATGTTCTCCAATGAGTACATATCATTTGGAGTGCTTAGTGATAGACCCCTTTCCCTAGGCAGCCTACCGGTAACCTCATAGTGGCTTTCCAGAGGATGTCTGATCTGTCTGGAAGGTTCCCGTGAAGTTAAGCCGATTAACCTTTCAAAACTTTCTTTTATATAGAAATGTGTGAGAAATTTTTCTTTTTAATTTTACACTTTTACTAATAGATTTATCAAAATATGGGCAGTATCACGACTGTTTTTCTAACTATACCACCCTCCAAAGTTTTTAAAAATTATAAACACTTCAAAAATTCAACATTTTCTCAACTCCTGGGCCTTAGGCCTTCAATTTTCTCAATCCACAAGCAAACACAAACGTGCGTACGATTTTGAAAGATATATTAAATTAAACTTATAAGTCATGCATAAATAATTTCAACCATTTCAAACATAAAATCAAACTAAAATTTTAAAATCCTTTCAAGCAACTTCCAAAAGTTTATATACAAAACTTTTTATGCACATTTCAAAATTATATACAAGTAGTCCCACATTTCAAAATGAACAGCACAATCAGTTCGACTCCTCTAATCACGATCCGGAGTTCCTACTATTGAAGTGCTCGTACCGGTACCTATACCTGGAGAGGATTTTATTTACAAAAATATAAAACATTGTGAGCTTTGATAGCCCAGTGAATGTCATATAATTTCCATCAAATCTAACTTTATCAAATAACCTCCCAAAAATTTTTTTAAAACATTTTGTACATAATCAAATACTATGATTAAAAAAGTAATATTTCTGAAATTCATAATCCATTTAATAACAATAAAAATCAATCACAATTCAATAAAATTCATGCCCAATAAATAAATTTCAAACAATAGGTTACATGGTTTCCATTTCTTTCAAAACATTTTAACAATAGTGGCAATAATATCTTTCAAAGAATTTATGAATATAAATAAGTCAACCATTAGTGGTTTGTACCACATGGTACCCTATGAGTAGAGCGGAATTCTACATCGCTCAGGCCATCCCAGAATTCTACATCGTTCAGGCCATCTATCTAGTTTTTACGTAGTAGAATTCCACGTCACTATGGAGCGAAATTCTATATCGCTCAGGTGGAAGCTAGCTAACAATATACCTCTTACGTGCATTGGGCAACTCACAGGACCAAACAGACACGGTCCCACCCGCTGTTAGTGACAGACTCTCCTAACACAGCCAATGCACGCTTAAGGTACTTAAACCAAACTGGAGATATATAATATGCAATCAAGTGTACTATAGGTTTTCAATTTCATTTCAATTGTAAATTTCATTTATCATTAAACCATATTTCATATCAATAATTTCCATAATCCATGCAACAATTTCAATTTAGAATTCATTTGATATCAATTATAACATGATATATTTAAGCATGAATTTAAAATCAATCATAGTAAAAACACTTTTTATAAAAACACTTACTTGTTCTACAAGCTTTGTGTAAGGAATTCAAGGGCCTTGTCGTGCTCCGCTCGCTTCCTCCTCACCTATACATCACATTCTCGCTTAGAATATGCTAAATTGAATTTTACAAAACTCATTACAAAGCTCGTAACTCACTTAACCCACCGAAGGAGAAATTTAACTAAAAACTTCTCTCCTTGATTCTAACTTAACCAAAGCTTTAAACTTCCGATTTCTTTCCATAATTCTTACTCATTCTCACCTAAGATCACCACCATATACCCAAAATAATTTTCTGAAGTTCGAAACGAAAATTAATGGATTTTAACACCTCTTGGCTGAATGCATTGCACAGCCCACTCCATTGATTTTCTTTCCTCAATTCTTGATCCATTCATCTCCCTAACTCGCACTTAGATCACTTGTAAAGTGGTTCTGAAAAATTTTAACTATCGGATGGCGAAACCTAGGAAAAACCCCACTTTTTCACCACTTTTGCAAGGCAAATTTTACACTTTTCATTCCTAATCTCAATTCTCTTTTCCTTAGGGCTACACTCACTCAATTATACTTATTCAATTTCATTAAACATATAAAAGAAATGATATTACTTGAAATCCACTAATACCCTTCACATGGGCTTTATAAATGCATATTGCCTAAATGGTTTTCTAACCTTTTTTATAAGTTTACCTAGCATGAAATCAACATGGAATCATGCTTAAAACTCTTAGATTTAATTGGCATCTCACCCCCCTCACTATGGCCTTGAATGACCCAAAACACACCAAGTTCATTTCTTTTAAATTTCTCATGCCAAGTCTTTGACATATTTCATCAAACACTTGGTAAACATCATAATTCATTGTTTAACACACTTTATAAACACTTTAGGATTTGTTAGAGACAACCCTAAGTCACCATACAAGCATGATTTAACTTCAATTTTAACTAGGTCTTAATCACCATATATTCAACTCTAAACTTACATTAAAAGCCCCATCAAAATCCCACTCAAACATCATCAAAAACATCATATGAACAAGTTGGAAAATCATGAAACTCACTTATTTTTTGCTTGATTTTTGTCTACACTTTGTTCTCTAGCTTGGATGATTTTGAACTCTTGGATTGGAGGCTTGAAAAAGGATGGAAAATCACTTGATCCTCTTCACCCAAGCATGGCTGAAATCAACTCCCTCTCTCAGCTCTCTCTCACACACTCTCGACCTCTCTCTTGTTTGTGGCGAGTTTGTGTTTTTGTGGGTGGAAAAATTCCACTTTTTATACTCCACAAATTTTGAAAATGATATTCATGTCCCTGAAAATTTGGTTTTCGTCCCTTAACTTTAGCTTAATTCTACTTGACCCCAAATGTGTTTTATTTTCTTCAATTTGGTCCCTTACCGCCTTTAATAATTACTTAATGTCATTTACCATTTTACCCTTCCATTAATTCTGTAACTCGGGTTCAATCAATCTCTAGAACTTCTCTACATTCTTAGATACTTTTATTGATCATTTAGGGTCTTAAATTGTCACTTAGTGACTATTGCTGAGTGTTAGGTCATTGATTATCATTATTTTATACATATTTTACCTATTATTTATGTTGTGTTTTTGAGTAAAATTGGTGCTTTTAATTTGTTTCGTGTTTTTATGTGTAATCTTAGGTTTGGAGAAGAATAGAATGGAATTGGTGGTTTTTCATAATTAATTGTGGCACAAAGAAATCAGAAATCTGGACCGAAGAAGTGCGAAAAATCAATAATCAAAATAGGGGTTAAATCATAAATATTCAGAGTTTGTTTGGTTTAAATGAAAAATGGAAGAAGCGGAGGACCTTACTGCAATTTGCCAGTCTACAACATGTAAAACGCGTAGAAAGGATGTCGTTTTGGCGCCCGTACTCAGGTGTGGATCCGGGTCGGGTCGCAAGGATCTGCGCGTTTTTGAAGTGGCGCCGTTTCGGATGCGGGTTGGTGGATCCGGTTCGGGTCAGGCGGGTCAGATCCGCGTGTTTTCGATGCTTCTCTCTTTTGTCGCCGTTCCGGGTAGGGTTTTGACCCGCTCGCACATCCATGGGTCGCAAAGCAGATCCGCGTGTTTTTTTTAGTTTCTTAGCCACTAAAAAACCTAATTTTGGCCGACCTAAGCTCTCTATAAATATATGTTTTTCACCATTCAGTCAGACAGACAGCAGAGGAGGAGAGATCAGAGGCTTAGGGCGGCAGTAGCTATTCTTGGGTTTATTCTTCTCTATTTATTTTTATTTTTATGTTTTCTTTTAGAATCATGTGTAGCTAATTTATTTGTTAGTTAGGGCTAATTTGAAGCCCTAAACATGAATTCAATCTATTATTATTTTTAATGAAGTATTTTATTTTTGCATGATAAAATTAATTGTCTTCGTTTAAATTGTATCCTATTTATTTTGTTTCTTTGATTGGCCATCTTAGGAGCATATTTTTAGGATTGTGTTGTAGGAATATAAACTGCACATCATATAGAAATATTCTTAATTTGCAACAATCAATTGCTTACGAACCAATTGAGAGACATTAATTCATAAATACTTGGGATAGACATCATGTTCTAGGATTTGTGTGACATTCATATTCTTTTAATGCTTAATGGATTCTTGTTATTTAACCTGAGTAGACATCATGCTAGGTTATAATTAGGAATGCACGCATCTACGTAGACATCATGCGATTTGCATATTATCTAAGGAAGAATCAATACGACCTGAGTTAATCATACCTTGTCGTGAATGTCTTTATCATGCATTAACATTATTGTGCTTCATTTATTTATTTATTTATAGATTGAATGATTGTTTAGTGGTGGATAAGATGTCCTAGCTAAGTTTTTCTTTTATTGATTTCTTTCATTAAATTTTGTTTTTTTTTATTGCAATTAGATTTCAACCCAATTCTGAAAATCTCTTTCATTTAATTTAATTGTTTAAATAAACTTGAAATTTAAAGAAATATAATAACTCCTTGTGGGATCGACCCTTGCTTATATGCTATATTCGATAAACGATTTGTGCACTTGCAAGGTTTTAATAAATTTGGTTTATTGAAAAATTTACCAACAAGTTTTTGGCGCCGTTGCCGGGGAATTATTACTTGCTTTAATTTTAAGTTTATTTTTGTTTTAATTTCTATTATTTAATTTGATTTTTTTTTTTTTTTTTTTTTTTAGGTTTATGCAAGGTCGTCGCTCACGAAGTGTCACTCGTGAACCATACGATCCTGAAATTGAAAGAACTCTCCGTCAACTAGTTAGAAGAACTAGAGAGGCAAACATGGAGGACCAACATCAAGATGCAATAATTCCAGGGGCTGTTAACAATCGTACAAGACCACTCCAAGACTTTGCAACACCAATGGCCACCGACCAACCATATTGCATTGTCTACCCAACTCACAACAATAATTTTGAGATCAAGAGTGGTACAATCCATCTCTTACCCCAATTTTATGGCAAAGCAGGAGAAGATCCACACCTACACATAAAAGATTTTTTTGTTGTATGTGCCACAATGCACACCGGAGGGGTGAGTGATGAAGAGATCCGCTTGAGGTTGTTCCCATTTTCCTTAAAGGACAAGGCAAAAGAATGGTTATATTCTTTGCCAAGTGCTTCAATTCATACATGGACCGAGTTGATGGTGAAGTTCCTTTCCAAGTACTTCCCAGCTAAGAAGATCAGTCAAATCCGCAAGGAGATTGTGGGGATATCTCAGAATGAAGGAGAACCCTTTCATGAGTATTGGGAGCGATACCAACGCTTACTCAATTCCTGTCCACTCCATCAAATTGAGGATTGGTTACTTATCCAATATTTTTATGAGGGGTTGCTTAATGAAGATCGAACAAGGGTGGACTCATCAAGTGGTGGCTGCTTAATGAAGAAGAATGTCGATGAAGCAAAACAGTTGCTTGAAGGCCTAGCAGAAAATTCGCAACAGTACTATCAATACAGGAGTACTGCAAAGAAGGCTGGAATATACGAGGTAAGTACCAAAGATTATGATCCTGAAATTGCTAACTTAACTCGTCTTGTGCAGCAATTACTTTCATCAAAGGTGTGCGCGGTATGCACAAATCAAGGCCACTCATCAGAGGATTGTCCTATTGTGAATGGGGAAGTGGATCAAGTTAACTACTTGCAACAACAACAAAGACCAAGAAATGATCCATTCTCAAATACCTACAATCCAGGATGGAGGCAACACCCAAACTTTGGGTGGAAGAACAACCAGAATCAAGTGCAATAACAATTCCAACAAAATCAGAACTTCTCACCTCAGCAACAAGCTTAACATGTTCCTCCTAAGCAAGGTTCAAATTTTGAAGAAATGTTTGCTTGCATCTTTTATGCAAGAAACAAGACACCAATGCTCAAATGGCCGTAACCGTCAAGAACTTAGAAACTCAAATGGGACAGAGCATACGAAACTTAGAGAATCAAATTGGGCAAATTGCAAGCTCATCCAACCAAAGGGAATCGAGAAGATTACCCAGTCAAGTCGTCCCAAATCCGAAAGGAGGAGTGGAATCTGCTAAGGCGATTACCCTTCGAAGTGGTAAACAGGTTGGAGGACAAGATAAGGATGAACCAAGAGACATAGAAGATGTTGAGGAAGGACAAGATGAGAAAGTGAGTGATAAACTTAAGCATGAGACAACTCAACAAGAGAAGAGAAAGAAGAAGGAAGAAAGTGAGATTAGTCCTGAAGTGATTGCCCGGATGCCATATCCAGGAAGGTTTTTGAAGAATAAAAAGGAAAGCAACAATAGGGACATCATGGAGATATTCAAGAAGGTTGCTATCAACATTCCTCTACTAGATGCTATTCAGCAAGTACTGAAGTATGCCAAATTTCTCAAAGAGCTCTGCACCAATAAGAGGAAATTTAAGGAGCAAGAGACAGTGGCATTGAATGAGGAGGTTTTAGCAATCCTTCTAAGGAAGTTACCTCCAAAGCTAAAAGACCCAGGCAGTTTCACCATTTCTTGTGTTATAGGAACTCAGAGGTTTGAGAGGGCATTACTTGATCTAGGTGCTCCAGTTAATTTAATGCCTTTTTCTGTTTTTGAATCTTTACAGGTAGGTGAACTCAAGGAGACATCAGTAAGCATACAGTTTGCAGATCGATCAATTCGATACCCAAGAGGAGTGCTAGAAGATGTGCTAGTTAAAGTGAATGAGTTGATCTTTCCAGCTGACTTCCTTGTGCTAGAGATGGAGGATGCACCCATACCAGGACGAGATCTACCTTTAATCCTCGGGAGACCATTCATGCGCACTGCAAAAACTATGATTAATGTTCACGAGGGGACACTTACTATGTCAATGAATGAGGAGACGGTAAAATTTAATGTTTTTAATGCATGGAAATATCCTCTTGATAATAGTGCTTGTTTTGCAGTGGAACTTGTGGATAATTTGGTGCATGAAGCTATCATGACGTCGTCAGAGACAACAATGCTAGAAAGGGTACTTATTCACGGTCTACTTGATGAGGAAAAAGCAAGGACGATGATGAGGGACTTATGGAATAACCCGTGGAGTGATCAGGGGCAAAGATCAAGATGCCTGATTGACGAGAGCAATTTGCCACTAACAGAGACAATCAATCTACTCCAATCCACTCCAAAGTTTCAAGGGAAGTGCTCTTCATCCTTTGAACCTTTACCTGTTTCATCTAATGAACTTGTTCCATCTGTAGTGAAGCCACCCAAGGTGGAGTTAAAACCTCTACCTGAGACATTGAGATATGCATACCTTGGGAAGGAAGAAACTCTGCCCGTCATTATTGCAACAAATTTGAGCAAAGAAGAAGAGGAAAAGCTTCTTAGAGTTTTGAGGGACCATGTGACAGCTATAGGGTAGACCATATCAGACATTAAAGGTATTAGCCCTATTACATGCATGCAAAGAATACTGTTAGAGGAAGAGGCACGTCCTACAAGAGAAGCCCAAAGGAGACTCAATCCAGTGATGAAAGAGGTGGTTAAGAAAGAAGTGATAAAACTTCTTGATGTTGGCATCATCTACCCTATTTCTGATAGTAAATGGGTAAGTCTCATGCAAGTGGTACCAAAGAAATCTGGAATAACGGTGGTCAAGAATGAGAACAATGAGCTCATACCTCAAAGGCTTCAAACAAGTTGGCGTGTGTGCATCGATTATAGAAAGCTCAACAATGCAACTCGAAAGGATCATTTTCCTTTATCATTCATCGATCAGATGTTGGAACGCCTAGCGGGACATAGTTATTATTGTTTTCTTGATGGATATTCAGGCTATAATCAGATTGCCATAGCACCAGAAGATCAAGAGAAAACAACTTTTACTTGCCCATTTGGTACATTCGCCTACAGAAGGATGCCTTTCGGACTATGTAATGCACCCGCCACTTTCCAGAGATGTATGATGTCCATCTTTTCCGATATGGTCGAAGACATAATAGAGGTATTCATGGATGATTTCTCAGTTTTTGGAGACTCTTTCGACCAATGTCTAAACAATCTATCCTTAGTGCTACAAAGGTGTCAAGAGAGCAACCTTGTTCTTAATTGGGAGAAATGCCACTTCATGGTGCAAGAAGGTGTTGTTCTTGGTCACATTATTTCAAGTAAGGGGATTGAAGTGGATCGTGCAAAGATTGAGGTAGTCAAGAGCTTGCCACCACCAAAGTCAGTGAAAGATGTGTGTTCATTCCTGGGACATGCAGGGTTCTACCGAAGATTCATCAAGACCACTATGTCGATTGTTGCAGAAAGAAGTGGAGTTTGACTTTGATGATGAATGTTTGCAAGCATTCAACACCCTGAAAGAAGCACTCACAACCGCCCCAATCATGCGACCACCTGACTGGAAATTGCCATTTGAATTGATGTGTGATGCTTCAGACTATGCTATAGGAGCTATTCTTGGGCAAAGGATGAATAAGATACCTCATGCCATCTACTATGCTTCGAGAACTCTCAATGATGCCCAACTTAACTACTCCACAACTGAAAAAGAGTTGCTAGCAGTGGTATTCGCATTGGAGAAGTTTCGTTCTTATCTTATAGGAACGAAGGTGATAGTGTATTCTGACCATGCTGCTCTAAGATATCTGTTGCACAAGAAAGATGCAAAGCCGAGACTCATTCGATGGATCCTTTTACTTCAAGAATTTGATATGGAGATTCGAGACGAGAAAGGGAGTGAGAATGTAGTTGCTGATCACCTAAGCCGATTGACACATGACCCAAATGATGAAGAAGACATGTTGCTTTTGAAAGAGAGTTTCCTTGATGAACAACTCTTCAGTGCACAACACCAGGAGTTGTGGTCTGCTGATATGATCAACTACTTGGAGACAAAACAGCTTCCATCAGATTTGTCACAGTATCAAAAAGACAAGTTAAAGAAAACAAGTAAGTACTTCATATGAGATGACCCTTACCTTTGGAAGTTCTGCTCTGATCAAATCATAAGAAGGTGCGTACCTGAAAATGAATTTCACTCTATTCTTACCTTTTGTCACTCGTCTCCCTGCGGAGGTCACTTCGGTGCTAAAAAGACAGCACTTAAAATTTTGCAAAGTGGATTTTATTGGCCTACTCTTTTTCGAGATGCCTACCTTTTTTGTGCCGCTTGTGACCGATGCCAAAGGATGGGCAACATAGGTAAAAGAAATCAAATGCCCTTACATTCTATTTTGATTGTTGAAATTTTTTATGTGTGGGGCATTGATTTCATGGGTCCTTTTCCATCTTCTTTTGGTTTTCTTTATATACTTGTGGCTGTAGATTATGTTTCGAAATGGGTGGAAGCAATTCCAACCCGTACTAATGATGCTAAAGTTGTTTCGAAGTTTGTGAAGGATAACATATTTTCTAGGTTTGGAACACCACGAGCAATCATTAGTGATGGAGGAAGCCATTTTTGCAACAAATCTTTCGATGCGCTCTTAAAGAAATATGGAGTCACGCATAGGATTGCAACACCATACCACCCTCAAACCAGTGGACAAGTGGAGATAAGCAATAGAGAGATTAAGCATATACTGGAGAAGACTGTTAACCCAACACGAAAGGATTGGAGCGTGCGTCTCAATGATGCACTCTGGGCATATAGGACTGCATACAAGACACCAATTAGGATGTCTCCATTTCGACTAGTGTATGGGAAAGCTTGTCATCTCCCGGTTGAGTTAGAACATAAAGCCTGGTGGGCCATCAAGGAGTTCAACTTTGCACTAGATGAAGCTAGGCAACAAGAGAAAGCTACAATTGATGGAACTTGAAGAGCTAAGGAATGAAGCTTATGAGAGTGCACGAATTTACAAAGAGAAGACGAAAGTGTTTCATGACAAAGCCATTCAGCGCAAGGAATTTGTTGTTGGACAACAAGTTTTGCTCTATAATTCTCGTCTTCGTCTCTTTCCTGGGAAGCTTCGCTCAAAATGGTATGGTCCTTTCACTATCACTAAAGTTTTTCCATATGGTGCTATTGAGATTCGCAACTATAGAAATGGAACAACATTCAAAGTGAATGGCCATCGCCTCAAGCTCTACCACCAATCATGTGAGATGCCTCAGGAGGGTGCTACTTTGGTTGATCCTCAACTTTCAAGAGAATGACAGAGAGTCAAGACGTCTAGCCAAGACGTTAACTAAGGCGCTTGATGGGAGGCAACCCATCTGGGTAATTTCGTTCCTTTTCTTTTCTTTTATTTTTGTTTTTCAATCTTCTCTTACTTATGCTTTACATTTGAAACATTGAGGACAATGTTTAGTTTAGGTTTGGGGGTGATGAAAAATGTTTTTAGGTTTTAGGTTTTGAAAAAATTTTCAACATTTTTGGTAAATTTTTCGTTTTTTTTTTTAGTTTTTCAATTCTACCCATAACAAATTAGCTAGTTGCTTTGTGTTTGTTGATGAATTTTTTATGCATGTTTTTGATTGGATATCTTTACTAAGGAGTAGCCATGAACATCTTTGCATGATTTGAGACTTTTGAATACTATGATCTTAGTTAATTGAGTGGATGAATACTATGTTTGCATAGATTATGGACTATTAGTGGAGACTACCCTCGATGAGGATTTGAGCTTTTAAAGCGTTTCTTTTTGAGGGATTTAATTGTTTCTACTCTTTAAACACTCTTCGCCTTTGTTCTTAATAGATGATCTCTATAGGTTTTGCATTGAATACTAAAGAACAAATCATTATTGTAGATAACATGAGTTGCTTTGATTCAAGAATTGGATGCAATTCTTAGAAGTAATATAGGCAAGTTTTCACCTCATAAGAGCCTATTCTCTCACTTTGAATTGAAATACATCATCAGACCCTTTGAAGCCAAACATATTTAGTCTTTTTCTTTGTCTACCCTTACTAAATGACCCTATTGAGCCTTAAATTTAACCATACCATATAAGTTTGGGATCATGCCAAGTGGTGTAAGGGAGGAGAATTAAAGTGTTAGTATTGATATGATGTGCGCATGGGCATATGCATTGAAAAAGTTTGCTTCTATGCATTATGGTGATGATAAAAAAAAAAAAAAAAAAAATTGAATAAAAATGTAAGAAGCATAAATCAAGTTTTATGATGCCTAAGTGTGCGAGGGAAAATGGAAGTGAATGAAGGAGGGAGAGTGAAGAATAGAAAAGAAAGAAGGTTGTGATGAATAAAAGAATAATGAATGAAGTGCTTTGGTGTGATCCTAAGTTTTTTTTTTTTGAACCTAGACTTTTATTGCTTACTCATTAATCAACCTTAGCCCAAATACAACCTTTAATATAGCCTATTGATCTTTGAAAGAGGGAAGTCCAATTTGAGAGTTAAAGTATGTCATCATGCTCTATCTACGTTCTTAGTATTTGATTCCATTCATGAGATCTATTCACTTAAAATTACGGTTCTTTTTAATGTCTATATTCATATGTGATGTAAAAGACACTTGCTATGCCTTTACATAACTTCTGTCACATATGATTGCATGAGTGTTCGCCTTAGGACTCTTGAGAGAGTTATGAGTGATATCTTGTGAGGATTAGAGTCGAGGCGAAATAAGTCCATGACATGTGAATATGGTGTTTTGAAATGAGATTGCTTTGAGAGTGGTGTGAGATTGTTGACAATTATGTTTTAGATTATTAGTGACTTATCTTTAGTCTTGATACAAGATCATGCATGTATGAAATTTCTGTTGATTTGCATTTAGTGACGTGTTGATGAGTTATAGGTGGAATATTTTAACGTTTGTGGGTATCGTTGCTGGTAAACCCTCAGGAGACATAACTCCTTCTACTAGGGACACCTAGAGGTTTAAAGACTTGTGGCATACGCTCAATGCCATCGTGTTTATCTACAAAAATGGATTGTGTTTTATTTTCCGTATTTTTAGATTAGGTTGTTTTAAAGTTCTAGTTTTGCTCGAGGACTAGCAAAATATAGGTTTGGAGGTATTTTTAGGTCATTGATTATCATTATTTTATACCTATTTTACCTATTATTTATGTTGTGTTTTTGAGTAAAATTGGTGCTTTTAATTTGTTTCGTGTTTTTATGTGTAATCTTAGGTTTGGAGAAGAATAGAATGGAATTGGTGGTTTTTCATAATTAATTGTGACACAAAGAAATCAGAAATCTGGACCGAAGAAGTGCGAAAAATCAAGAATCAAAATAGGGGTTAAATCATAAATATTCAGAGTTTGTTTGGTTTAAATGAAAAATGGAAGAAGCGGATGACCTGACTGCAATTTGCCAGTCTACAACATGTAAAACGTGTAGAAAGGATGTCGTTTTGGCGCCCGTACTCAGGTGTGGATCCGGGTCGGGTTGCAAGGATCCGCGCGTTTTTGAAGTGGCGCCGTTTCGGATGCGGGTTGGTGGATCCGGTTCGGGTCAGGAGGGTCAGATCCGCGTGTTTTCGATGCTTCTCTCTTTTGTCACCGTTCCGGGTAGGGTTTTGACCCGCTCGCACATCCATGGGTCGCAAAGCAAATCCGTGTGTTTTTTTAGTTTCTTAGCCACTAAGAAACCTAATTTTGGCCGACCTAAGCTCTCTATAAATATATGTTTTTCACCATTCAGTCAGACAGACAGCAGAGGAGGAGAGATCAGAGGCTTAGGGTGGCAGCAGCTATTCTTGGGTTTATTCTTCTCTATTTATTTTTATTTTTATGTTTTCTTTTAGAATCATGTGTAGCTAATTTATTTGTTAGTTAGGGCTAATTTGAAGCCCTAAACATGAATTCAATCTATTATTATTTTTAATGAAGTATTTTATTTTTGCATGATAAAATTAATTGTCTTCGTTTAAATTGTATCCTATATATTTTGTTTCTTTGATTGGCCATCTTAGGAGCATATTTTTAGGATTGTGTTGTAGGAATATAAACTGCACATCATACAGAAATATTCTTAATTTGCAACAATCAATTGCTTACGAACCAATTGAGAGACATTAATTCATAAATACTTGGGATAGACATCATGTTTTAAGATTTGTGTGACATTCATATTCTTTTAATGCTTAATGGATTCTTGTTATTTAACCTGAGTAGACATCATGCTAGGTTATAATTAGGAATACTCGCATCTACGTAGACATCATGCGATTTGCATATTATCTAAGGAAGAATCAATACGACCTGAGTTAATCATACCTTGTCGTGAATGTCTTTATCATGCATTAACATTATTGTGCTTCATTTATTTATTTATTTATAGATTGAATGATTGTTTAGTGGTGGATAAGATGTCCTAGCTAAGTTTTTCTTTTATTGATTTCTTTCATTAAATTTTGTTTTTTTTTTTTATTGCAATTAGATTTCAACCCAATTCTGAAAATCTCTTTCATTTAATTTAATTGTTTAAATAAACTTGAAATTTAAAGAAATATAATAACTCCTTGTGGGATCGACCCTTGCTTATATGCTATATTCGATAAACGATTTGTGCACTTGCAAAGTTTTAATAAATTTGGTTTATTGAAAAATTTACCAACACTAAGGAAACCGTAAATAGAAATCGAGGGTTTATACTCAGAGTGTCTAATAAAGATACAACTTTTACCTCTTACACTCAATTTTCCATATTTACCAGATAAATCATGTACACAACCTGCACACCCTTAAGGTTATAGGTGAGTTAAGTTAGGTTTTTTTTTTGTTCATAACTCATAAGGTGTCGAAATGACTAATTTTGTGGGAACTCGGTTAAGTATGTATGTGACTATAAATAATGCATCTTCTTAATAGGATATTGGGAGATTTGTTTGCACCATCATCAACCTAACTATTTCCAACAAAGTTCTATTATTTCTCTTTGCAACACCATCTTGCTACGAAGTTCTAAGAATTGTTAGTTGTTTAGCTATGCCTTTTCCATTACACAATTCGTTGAATTGTTTGAAGGTATTCATATCCATGATCAATTCTCAAACTTTGATGTTTCTATCCAATTGATTTTGCACCAAATTTATATATAATTTAAAGTAGTCTAATGCTTCATATTTGTGAGAAATCAAATAAATATAACTGAAATGCGTGAAATCATCAATGAATGTAATAAAATATGAGGCACCATGCTTTGCTCTAATGTTCATCGGACTACAAATGTCAAAATGAATTAATTGTAATAGATGGTCAACTCCAATTTCTTTTCCAAACAGTTTTCTAGTTGCTTTTCCAACTAGAAAACTTTCACAATAGATAAATCTACTTTGTTAAGTGAGCCTAATAATCATTTTCTGACCAATTTATTTATTCTATCATGACCTATATGACCTAGTCTAGCATGCCAAATATTTGCATCAATTTTTGCAACATCAAGAGAAGCAATTAGAGAAAAACAATCATCATCATAATTAAAATTGTTTGTTTCGATGTTTAGTATAATAAAATCATCTAACATATAATCAGCACCTACTCAAACAGAATCCAACATAATATCCATACAATCATCATAAATTTCAAAGCATATCTTCACTTTAATAGTACTTGAACAAAACTAGATTTCAACAAATATTTAGAGCAAAAAGTACATCATAAAGATAAAATAATTGACCACAATACAATACAAGCTTGCATGTGCAAATTCCTTTCATTTCAACACGTGAATTATTCCCCACATAGATCCATCTTGTTCCATGACTGATTCCATGATATTCCACAAATGCTAACCAGTCTCTAGCTATCTGGTATACTACTTCTGAGTTTATAATCCACAAAAGACGAGATTCAATAAGTAATACTAAGCTAGAAGCATAAACATAGGTAGCAAATTCGTGTAACAATATACCTTCTCTTGCTTAGGCTCAATGTATTCACAAGCATAATGACCTAACTTTCCGCAGTTCAAACAGTTTATTTTGGTTTTGTCCTTCTTACCCCTAATGCATTTGCCCTTTTTATGCCTTCCGATCTTATTCTTCTTAAAGTTGGGATTACATTTCCCTTCCTTAAAGTTCTTCTTCTATCTCTTGCACTTAAGGCCTGAGCTTTTAGGCTTGCTAGACTCAGCCATGTAAAGCTGACCTAAAGCTTTAGTCATTTCTAAGCACTCATCTTCCAACTTAACATGACACGAAATGTCATTAAAAGTCTTGATGTTATCATTATGCGTCATGTTAATCTTCATGTTCTCTTAACTAGAGGGAAGAGACCTAATTATTGCCTATACTCACTGTTCATTAATGAGATTATGCTCAACAAACTTAAGCTCACAGATCATGTTTGACATTTTCCTAACTTGTTGCCTTATTGTCTGATTTTGGCGCTTTCTATAAGTGTCAAACTTGATAGTGAGCCTCCTCAGCTTAGTGGTTGAAGTAACACCATACTTGTCTTTTAGGGCCATTTATATGTCTTAGGTCATTCATAGTCCTCATACATACATATAAAGTTATCATCCATGATGTTAAGAATCGTGATTCGAGCAATGTTATTCTTCTTTTTCCAAGTCTGATAGATTTTCATATCTCTCCTACCTTGAGCAAATGTACCAGATTGGGGTGGTATCATTATGTTTGTAAAAGTCTCAAGAGCACCTTGCTCTTCAAGGATGTACTGAATTTTGCAGTGCCATATGTTATAGTTGTCATCATTCAATTTCTCACCCTTGTTAAGCTTGACAATGATCTTATTTAATGCTGAAGCCGTTTCCCAAAATTTATCTTATCCAGAGAAAAGTAAAAGATAAGTATTCTAGCATACAATATAGTATGTCACATTTCCTTTGCAGTAAACGTACGTCTATAAATATAATATTTGAATGCAAGGAGTAGAGTGAAAAAAACAGTCAAGCTGTTTAATCATTGTCAACTTCCAAGCATTTTAAACATGACATATAAGTAAGTGTTTTTGCGCAAAATTCAGTCCTATTCAAGCATTAAGCAACTGACATCTATTTTGATAAATGAATATAATAATCATTCAATTAAACGCACAAGTAATTACATTAAATGACATTAAATATTTACATTCAATTTAAATAATATAAATGAACTAACAATTAAGTAATGTTATGAAATTAAATACATATAACATTTACAAATAAAATAAGATAAGTATATTAAAATCGAAAATAGTCCATGTCATCATAATGCCAAAAATCATCTATATCAGGTTTCTCCTAGTCCAATAAGATGTCTACCTCATCCACCTTATCGTTAGAAGTCCCCATGACATCGGCCATCTCATCATCGGAGATCTCAATGATCTTAACATCCTGCTCATCATTCGATATGTTAATGACCTCGACGTCTATCTCATCATTCAATATCTGAATAATCTTGATGCCCCTCCTCATCATCTAAAATGGCTATAATATCATTCAGAGCATCGAAAGGCATATAGTCTAGAGGCTCGATGCCCTCTTTGTCATATGAAATGACTATAACATTGGTCGGAACATCAAAAATAATGATGATATTAGGACACTCTAGTATCTCGATGACTTCTTCAATTTCATCGTCAGAATTAGTAAAATAACAATTAATATGATAGGTCATCTATAAAAATAATTTATTATGTTAAACATATTAAACAATTTATTATAACTAAATTGAAAAAAAAAAAAAAGTAATAGTTTATGGCATGTAATTCAGCTTTAATTAGGGTGAATATTCCATAAATTTTATTGTAAAGAAATTAAAAAAAAAAAGAGATGTATTTTTATTAAAATTTTTCGGTCGTTGGAAACCATTGTCAGCTATGGCACGTAGACCTATGCGTCGATGACCATCGCAGGCATACGTGGATGGCTAAGGCATATCGGCCTCGCAGTGTGCGCCGACGTGTCCTTGCTTCAGCGAGCCACATGATGCCTCTAGTTCGACCACATGTCCATGAGATATAGCCACTCTAGATATTGCCACTTCATGTTACACATGGTACCATCGCAACTATTCAAATTGTTGACACGTGGTCAATCCAGATGTTGCCATATCGCATAACACGTGGCTTAATCTAACTACTCCACGTTGCATGATGCGTGGACGCTTCAAATGTTGACATGTATCATGTTATGTGGCTTCATCTTAGCCACTCACGTTACCTAATTTGGACCTCTCTTAACTTGACACGTCTCTATTACTGTTCATTATTTTTAACCTTCAAACTTATTTCCATATATATATATATTTTTTAATAAGATTTGAATAAAATTCTTTTTTTATCACTCAATTTCTATCGAAATTGCTCATATGATATACCATTGGTAAGCCCTTTTCAAGCCTTATCCAATGATGTGTCAATCGCATTGAAAAGAAAAACAATATAAAGTATTAATATCCAAAGAAGAGTTTCGGGTTTATTCAAGACATGAGTTTTTGAAATTTTCTAATTTCCTAACTGATTCATGTCAACCAAAACTTCAATAATCAATGTCTTTTCTCACTTTCATACAGTTTTCAAGTCTCTAATGGCTTATATAATTCATACTTCAAATTTTAAAGTTCACAAACATCACAACACAGTGAAACTAAACAAGAAAAAAATATAAACGAGCACTGTTATATGAAGCCTCTGATACCATTGTTGATTTTCATTCATAAACTAAACAACATCATGATAATATAATGTAGCAGTAACAACAATTAAATTATAGAGATAATAAAATAAATACCTTCAAACGCAGTAATAGGATCAAATGAACAATGCTACGGGTGGTAAGCAATCACAGATGGAAATAAAACTCACAACATCGTATAAGAATCTTAAAATAAACTTCCATTTTCTCTTTGTTTTCTGCCTTAGAAAAGAAGTAGCAGTAGTCACCATTTTCATGTTGAATGAGGTGTTTTATATTCTCTGAACTGCAAGCAGTTTTAATTGCATTCAACTTCCCTGATGGTTTTTAATCATCATCCAAATGAAATTGGATGTTGGGCCTTAGGTTGGTCTTAGGTCCTAGTAAAACCCGACCTATAATCCAAGGCCAATAACACATTCTAGGCGGGTTTTTTTATTTTCCGACACTCAAAATATCACATATTTCAATCATTTAAATGTACAAAATTTGAAATATTCCAAAAGCACCACTCATTGGAATGTCACTTCAATGAGTAGCATTTTTTTGCATAGGTCTTAAAATGAGGACCATAAGTCCCGAATGAATTAGTTCAAAGCCTATGCTCCCTTATTCGGGACCTAAGCTAAAATGAAGTACTCACTAGAATGCCTTGAACAGCACTCATGATGGTTGTGCGTTACTCATCTCATTGGCGTTTGCAATTTGTAAATCCAATCATGATTGATTGACCCTGACTCTTCACTCACTCTTTTGGCAACTAAATTTATGTACATATAGAGGCAATTACACTATCCAATGTAGCCAATATGTTAACACCTATACTATAATTATTGACGATCACCCTAGAAAACCTCATTTCATTATACATATGTGAGAAATGCCTAAAGCAGATTCCTAGGAATTTTTGTTTAGGTCTCTACTATCATTGATCCTTTACAAAGGTTCTGCTTATTGCTAGCATGATATCAAACAGGCAACATTAGTTTATTACAATCCTAATTAACCATCTACAAGCAGATAAAGAATATAAGAAGATACACGATTTTAACTAAACATAGGCCACAAAAAATAGACCATAGTTCCCAAAAAGAGGAACATTGGCCTTAAATTGAAGCCCATTGGTCCTGTAAAGGATCAACTAAGACATGTAGTCTTCATTCGACACCTATCTCAAAATTAAATTATCGATCACTAGAATCGAATGCCACAAATTCTAAGGTTTTATGACTAGGTCCCAAAAAGGGGACCATAGGTCACGAAATATCCTTTTGACTAAATGGGCCTTAGTTTAGGTCCTAAGGTTCTTTTATTGGCACCTATGCAAAAAACTCTAACCTGTTAACTCATGTCCTCATCAAGGATACTAAGTATCGAATCCAAGGCCATTAATCTCATACCCTACCCATTTTTATCTCGTTTTCTCATTTTATAATTTCTAAGCAATTAAATACAAATCTTATCAGGCAATTGAATTAATCCATAATGAACACTTACAATTTCAAACTTGATAATGAACAAAAAGAAAAGAAACACCATTAATCTTGTCTTGCAATAGCACCTTAAACGAAAAGGGATTTCAATGCAAATGGGAGTTGTTGCTCATTGAACTTCGATAAGCTCTTTATCATTGCTATCGATTTCTTCTTCATTGTTCTCTTCCACCGTTGTCAAACACTATAAGAAAAAAGAGTAACTACACGGACAATGCCCACTGTAGATGACTATCTACAGTGGGTAGGACGCCCATTGTTGTTGCCCCTGTAATACAAAACCCAACTTTTCTAGAGTGGGTGGGTTGTCCGTTGTCATTGTCATTTCCACAGGCATTATTGATATAAATAACAGTTTTTACAACAGGCAAATCTCGTGGATAGTATTTAAAACAAGCAACTAAGGGCCCGTTATAGATTTATTAAAAATGTAAGCAAGAAATAAAAATTTTGAAAATAATTTTTCCTCCACATTTTCTATAACGGACATGTAAAAGCCTATAGTAGATAATGACTTTTCTACAATAGACAACTAAGGGCCCATTGTAGATACTGAAAAAATATAAGCAAAAAATAAAAATTTTGAAAACAATTTTTCCTCTATATTTTCTACAACGGACATTTAAAAGCCCAGTATAGATGATGACTTTTTTACAACGGACAACTAAAAGCCCATTGTAGATACTAGAATTATTTAAAACAAGCACCAAAGGAGCCTATTATAGATACCGTAACAATCATAGGTCTTTGAAGGTCCGTTACATGTTTCTAAAACAATCCCCAAAGCATCCATTATGAATAACCTGTTATAGTGCCCTAATATCTTGTAGTGAAACCCATCATCAATCAGTTGCTTGACTTTGATGAGGTCTTTTCTTTCTCTCTCTATCATTGTGTCTATCTAACTTTGCTTAATTGTAACTTTACCTTTTATATGTGAAGGCAATTTTGTTCCAAAACCTATAATATATGCCATTAAATATCAAACTATTATTTTGGTGACACTATTGCAACTCAAGTGCAAGGATTCAGTGCTAGTTTTTTGTTTTTGCTAGACTTTCATTAAAGGTGTTCAAGTTTAAGCAGAGAAAAAAATTAACAATCTTGATTATCTTTTTTTTTATTTTTTATTGATATGTCGCTTGATTATCAAAATTTTTTATGTTGATGCGTCATTAGATTATCAAAAGTCTAGCAAATAAAAAGACTAGTAGATTATCCTTTTTCCCACAACTCTCCTTATTGTGTTACTTAAAGAAAGAAAGAAAAAAACTCATGATATAAATTCAACTCCTCTAATCCATTATGTTGTGATAATATTTGAATTTAATTAATATCTAATTTGCAAGTGAACAAAAACTTTACTAATTAATTGGTACCCACACAAAACTTATTATCAACTTTACAAGTATACAATCATGTGTGAGGATTCTTCTCCTCTTATTATAGGAGTTGTTATATTATCAAAGTAAATATCCATACAATGTAAGTAGTATTTATTCTTTGTAAATTACCTTATTCATTTAATGTCAACCTAAAAAAAATCATAATAAATTAAAGCTCTATTCTTTAGCGTAAGATTCTATAACAAGCTAATGAAAAGGAGACTTGTGATATAATTCTTATAGCTCGTGGAAAATACCAATAGATATAAATGAATATAGGGATAATCTCACAAAACCAATTATAGTTTGCAAAAATATTTATTTCACCACCTACGTTTTTATTTTTTACTCAAATCTCCCTAACGTTAATAAAAACACTCAAAATACCCCCTAGAGATGTGCAAAATGACAACGATACCCTTGATGGTCACAGATTGATGATGAAGTTATAAGGGCTAAAATGGATATTTTATGATAATTTATGAACATCATGGAGAATTTTGGATAAAAATGAAATCATATATAGTAAAATGGATATTTTTACAAACTACAATAAGTCTTTTAGAATTATCCCATGAATTTATGGGTAAACTTAGAATATATATTATATGAGAATAAATTTGAAGACAGTGACAACATGCCAGGATGAGAATGTAAATAAGGTGCATACAAAGATAATGTGATTCAAAGAGATCATTGTTAGGGGAAGTTCGATTGTGATCAACATGACGATAACTTTGTCACTGAATCCAAGTATAGAAATCAGAAGTACAATTCGTGTTGTGTCACGGGCGTGGCAAGCTTCCAGAATGCAAAGACATCTGTTGGTACTTTGTTTAAAGGATTCCAACCACACTCTTGCCTTACTTGTTAATGGATTCATACACATGACTCATTGGTCATGAGAGAGAGACACAGAGAGGGACTAATGCTTAATCAACTTTGGTAGAATAATTCTTTTGTGTTATAGTTTATATAATCTAAACCGACGGAATCTTAAATCAATATTTTATATTTAGGGATATCTATAAATCCTCCCTGAATTTAACTCTAGTTTTAAATATTTTTTTTAGTTTCAAATATAGATGAAAATCTATAGGGACTTTTTATTTTAACTTAACCATAACATGGTTTTGATGTATAATGCTAGGGGATTTACCTGTATTCGTAACTATATGATTGTTTAAGAATAATGATCAAAACTCAGGGGGATGATTGCAAATCTCCCTTTTATATTCATGTTATAGAATGGACTCTAATTTCTATTATTCTTATGTTTGAAAGTATGATCTCCTTTTAACTATAGAAATTCAATTCACTTATAATTTAATTATCAAATGACATTAATATTCTATGATACTCATTTATTTATCAATCTGATATATTTTATTTTTTTAACACTAATTAAAATATATTAAAAATCCTATAATTTATTAATTCGGAATGAAAATGAAGGAGAAAAACTTTGATGTATTAATCCGCCCAACCACTATTTCCAAATAAATAAAATTATATTATATTACATAGCATTTATATCCAATTATACACAATAATATCTTGATATATTACACTTGGTATATTTAATATCTCGTGAAAATAAATAAAAGTAAAAATAATGTAAAATTTAGAGTTTAGATATCATGTTAAATGGGTTGAAAGACACTTACATACGGCTTCTTTTATATATATATATATATATATATACACATATGTATTTATTTATTTATTTATGTATATCTTTTAGAAAGCATCAAATACTTGTGTACTGAAATTCGATGCCTATAACGTCCAAATGAAACTCGATGATTTCTCAAAAAATAATAAGAAATGCGAATAAATAAAAAGGTCAACTACCACTAACTATATTAGTGGAATCTGCATCAGACATCAGCAATTATGCCACATATGATAGTAGGGCACAGCATACAAGGCACATTAAAATTCAAAAATCGTCTCAACATCTCTCATTACCTTTTCATTAACAGGTAATTAGCATACATATGAAACATAACATGAACCAAAATTAGAAAATAGATAAAAAATGAAAATACTATGAGATGGAAAGTACAAAAAAGCCCCTCTCATTCACTCACTTTCCTATCCTAGCAGGACCATGTACCTTGGTACTTCAATTATTTCTGTTTCTTTGATCTTATCTGATCCTCTAGCTCTCTTTCCAATTAATTAACTAATTAACTGATCAAGCTTTGGGTGCTTCAATAGCTTTCATGGATGGGTTGCTTGGTTGGCTACCATTCTTCTGCATTTCAATATCATCGTGTTCGACTTGGAGATGATCCATGGTTGTAGCTCCACAATCCTTGATGGGTTCAGGAATATTGCTCTCCTCTTCTTCTTTTTCTTTGTATTCCTCGTACTTTCCCCACAGCACCGAGTAGAGCCCCATTACAATCAATGCAGACCCAACAGCGCTGAAACCATCAAGTAATAAGAACATAAGTTAGTGCTTCAAAAAAGTAAAAGATTGAATGCATGATTTGTTTATTGATAGTGACATTTCACAAAATATACTGTTCATGAAAGCAGTATTTTTTGTCTTTCAACATTTTTATTTACATGCAATTAATTTTATATATCAAAAAATTCGTTAAAAGACAAAGATGGTAAAACCTTAGCTCAACGTCATACGATTTTTAAAAAACATTCTTTTTTCTTTTCTTTTTCAATCTTTTTTTGAAAGTTTTTCTTTTTCAATTTAATCCAAAAGTCGGTAACAATTTTTTTTTCTTTTTACACAAAAAAGTGTAAGGAAATATCAAAATTAACTCAATTGAAACTCTGGTAGTACAGTTTTGACAATATTGAGAGACGGTTAGTCACACTTTCGTGAATATTAATACAAATGATAAAACTTATTTGGAACTGGAACCTACTACTTAAAATAATAGGTGGAAGTGGACAACCACTCAACCATTCTGCTTGGGAGTCTTTTTATTTTTTTATTTTTTTTATTTTTTTTAGATAATGATTTTGAAGGAAAGAGAAATTACCCTCCAACATAAATCTTCTCAGCAAGAATGAAGGTGCCCATGATAGCAACAATGATCATCATGAGAGGACTGAAAGCAGTAACAAAGACAGGTCCTCTTTTCTGCATGACCAGCCCTTGCACATAGTATGCAATGCCTGATGACACTATACCCTGTTTGTACCACAGTCGATTTATATATCTTTAGCGAGCTGGTGAGACAAAAACAGAGAAACAAAAGCAAAAGAGAAAAGAGAGAGAGACTCACAGCATAAGCAGCAGCTAGAAGATTCATGTCCCAGCCGATTGTCCAAACAGAAGCTTTGTGTTCCATCACAAGGGTAACAGCTATGGATTGTAATGTTCCAAGACAGCACACAATAGATGTCAGTGAGAGGTGAGCTGGGTATCTCTTCATTGTCACAGCCTGAAAATTACAAGTCACCAAAATACTAAATAAATCTACACCTCTCACAAGTCACAAAATCTGTTTATTTGGGAAGATTTTTGTGCAAACTTCCACCTGAAGAATGAAGAAGGAAGCCCAAGCAAGTGTAGCGAAGATCAAGAGAATGGAACCCTTGAGCCAGTCTTTGTCAGAGGAACCAGCTGCTTCAGGAACAGAGGATGTTTGAATGTGTTGAGACCAGAGCAAATTGATGACATGACCCTTGTACAATGTCATTAGCATAGCTCCAGCCACTGTCACCACAGTACCTATCACTTTTGCCTGGCATCTGATTTTCTTTAAGTCCACTTTCTCCATTCTAGATTTTAATCAAATTTTCAGTAAGTTAGAAGCACATCAACCCTACTGGTCCACCTAATAAAATTAATATACAAAATATTGAGAAAACGTAGAGGTGATTATAGTTATAAATTTACCTGCAGAGAACCGCCATGACAAATGTCATCGCTGGTAGCATGTTGCTCATGGCACAGGAGAAGGTTGGTGACGTGAACTTCAAGCCAGCGTAGTAGAAGTTTTGGTCAATCACAGGCCTATATAACCAAGAAAGAAACTATTTTAATACTAATTTCCTTCACAAAACCAGATCATAGCATGAAGCGTGTATGTATGTGTGTATATATATATATATATATATATATGATGGTGTATTGAAGACAAAAGACTAACCCCAGAAGACCAAGCACGAAAAGTTGCATGAAAATGGGAAATGTGATCCGTGGTCTCACTTTCCTGTAAACAAACAGACAAAAAGAACGAGTAAGGAACCCAATTCCTCGAAAACTGATAGTAATTGATCTACACACCTGATAATTACTATGTAAAGTTATAAATATAGATATATGTATATTTATACCTCTCAAGAACGAGAGCGAAAGGGGCGATAGCAACGGTGGCGAAGGCATGTCGGTACACAACAAGAACGTAATGAGACATCCCTCGGTTGAGGGAAACCTTGGTGATGATGTTCATTCCGGCATAGCCAAATTGCAGACATATCATGGCAATATAAGGCTTGCACCTTTGTAAAAAATCACCACAACATCCTTTTCCCTCCATTTTTGTTTTTCTTCTAAGCTTATAGAATTTTGTATATTATAGAATTGTATATAAGGGTTTGTGTGGGAAACAAAAAAGCAGAGAGAAAATCAAAGGAAGACTAGTACAAGAAGAGTGTTTTTGATGAGGAAGAACACTTGAGGTTGGTTGTGTCTCCTAAGTCTAAATTGCTTACAAGCTCACATATTTATAGTAGTTTTCATCAAGTGATCTCTGTGACAGTATCTATCCCAATAGTGAATGTTACATGCGTACGTAAGTGTGACAATTGAAAAATTGAATCTCATTCTAACTATAACACGAATGAGTAATGTTGCACTAAAAACCATGTTGGATCTATTTGAATATTCTGCAAATTTTAGCAACGCATGCGTCGTCCATGTAGAGATGATATGAGTTCCTGTGGCATCAAATGGGATCCACTTGGTTCAATCTTAGTGGCAAATGATTTGAGATCTGCCAAAACAAAGATGAGTTTGGTGCTTGCTGATGCTATTGATGGGGCCTAATTATCGTGTAGCGATGGTCGTGGTGGTGGTGGTGGTGGTGGCCCGCCGAACGTAACTGCCTTCCGCTGATCTACGCGGCGTTCCGACGCATCGAATCCGTCGGAAACTCGCAGCCGACTACGCATGCTTTTTGCCTAAAATATTCGGATCATCAACCATCATCACATGATTCTCTGTTCATAAGTTTCTTGTGCTTCATTAATTAAAATATTGTTCATATTTTATGACTTATTGAATAGTATCTTAGTGTATATTGTTTATAATCAATATGCAAAGTAGCATTTACTTGTAGTTCTTATAACTCGTGGACGGCTTTCATATATTATATCTCAACAGAATAAAGGTTTATTTGAGCATTATAACCCTTATTCTACACGAAGTAAAGAATATAAGATGCTCGTATTAATTTAAACATTATGATATGTAACGATGGTATAAATCTAGATAAAAATTAAAAATGCATATACTTTTACATCTAAATAAAAATAAAATAAAAATTATTTTTAATAATTTGAATATAGTTTTTTTTTTAAAAAAAAAAAAAAAAAAAAGGTACAACACGAGGACTTCCTAAGAGCCTATCCTAATATTGCTCTCGTCTAAGTATGCTTAACTTTAGAGTTTTGATGGGATTCGATGTATTAGTACTGATGTGGTTGCACTCAATTGTTTGAATGTAGGTTGATAAGAATTCTTCTTAACTGTTTTCAGACAAATAAATAAATAAATAATCCTTCTTCAACTCTTGTATGTTGCGGACATATCAATATATTACAACAATATAAAAGGTAAAACTCTGTCTTACATGATGTGACATAAATTTAAAGGCTTCGGTATATATATGATGTGTACACAAGACTACAAGTGAAACAAAATGTAACATCCCTAATTTTATATGCATGGATATTATTGGCATTATTTTTATTATTATTAATTAGATAAGGGATTAAATTGAATATAATATTTGAATTGTGTGGTCAAAGGAAAATATAGCTAAAATTTAAGGTAAGAAAATGAGATTTTCAAGGGATGAAATTGGTATTATAGGATTTGTTGGGGAGGAAAATCGAAGTCAAAAAGATAGTTGACTATCAAAAATCAACTAAGAGAGAGAGTTGTCATCGCCAACCGCCGACCGCGCCAACTAGCCGACGAACCAGCCCGACGTAGAGCAGATCCACGGCAGAAACAGACCTGAAACCGACTGCACGCATGACCCCAACGTCGAGCAAAACAGCCGCACGAACCAAGCCGATCGGAGCTTAAGAAGACGACGAGGAGCTGCCATCCGACCGCCCTGTAGAACTCGACTCGAACAAGAGCAGAACCGAGCTAAAATCGCGCAAGAAACGAGCTCAAACCAGCTTAACCCACATGCAGAACCAGTGACAGAACGGTGGCGAAACCAGCGGCCAACTGCGGCGGAACCGAGAGGGAAAGAGAGAGAGGAAGAGAGGAGAAGAAAGAGGAAGAAAAATAGCTTGAACCAGCCCCATATCTGTCACCATAATAGCCCCAAAAATCAGTCCAAAACCACCCCAAAACCAGTCCAAACAACGTTGTTTCGATAAGGAATAGGGGTGAGTTGTTTGGCGTTTGGGATTGATGATTTTTGGTTGGTGAGATTTGAAAAATAGTTGGATCCATTGGGATTAGTAAATCATGCATTTTAAATTATGAAATGAGCTTTTATTGAGTATTTATGTATTATTTGAAAATCCAGAAGAGGAGGTAGCTCACGGGAGTCAGAGAAAAGGAAATGAGAAAGTGTGAGCTTCCGTAGGGAAATAAGGTTGGTGTACACTTTATTCAATTCGTTTTTATAAATAGAATATTATCGATTTTTGAATACTTTAATGCTTTAAAATATTGTTTGCGAATATGTTGATATGTGTTTGATGAAATATATTATTTTGAATTGTGATAATTGATGAGATTTATATGATTGTGACAAAGACGAAATGATGAATTCGAAAATTGATTTGTATGATTGTGGAAAACGAAGTTGGGTTAGATTGACAAGATATTTAGAAGTGTTATTGTATATTTTCAGGTTTTCTAGAAACTTCTTAAATGCAGCCGTTATGCTGCCAGATTTTATTTGAAAAAAATGATTAGAAAACGAAAAGTTTAAACGAAACCAACTCAATGAATTTTGAAAATGAATTGTTATTCAAGCCCTAGTAAGCTTTGACACAGATAGGTGGGGATTGGAGTGGCATGCCATTAATGGGTCACAAGAGCAGTACTGCGCCGTTTGATTCTATACCGACTATAGTGAAAAGTTACAGTGAATTCGGAGGTTGTGAGAGGCACCGAGTGTCCGACCCCGAATATACATGATTATATGATAGTCCGGTGGGTAGTCACTGAGTGTCCGATGCCGGAATACCTGACTACCAGTCCATGGTATCGTGCTTGTGTTTACTAGGGGCATGAAAAATTATGATGAAAATTATTTTGATTAATATATTGTTTTAAATTTCCTTTGAATATTAAATTAAGTTATTGCTAAATTGTGATATTTGTTATTGATTTTATAGATTTGTTATTGATTTTATAAACTGATTGTGTGAAAAAAAATAAACATTGAGTTTTATGTACACCCACTAAGCAAATATACTTAGTGCATTGGAATTTCCGCGCGTAGGTAATAGATGGCATAAGGAAGGCGAAGATTGAAGAGAAAGCATCTACAGTGAGCTGAGACAGTCACATCTATCCTTCTATATATATTTTTGGGTATATATATATTATCCTTGACTCTGTATATAAAAGTTTTAAGTTGTATTCATACACATATATTGATGTATTTGGATTTAAAATGATGTTTTTGATAAAGAAAATCAAGTTGTGTATATATATTTTGAGATAATGTTGTGTATATGGAAAAATGATGAGTCAAACGGAGTTTGGTTCCAGTTGTTTGAATATGTTTGTGGAAGAAATGCTTTGGATATGAATATGATGGTTTGTAACAGGTTGAGAAAGTCCGAATTTCAGAGGAAACTCTGTCAGTTTTTCCGTTTGAAATAAAAGGATTTTATATTGTTTTGTAAATTGATTTTGAAATTCGTATTTTGATGTGAATAAATGAATATATATAGTTTTATAATTAAAGATTTTGTAAAAAGAAATATGACTGTAGCGCCCCTTGGAGTCGTCTGGTGAAAGGGCGAGTAGGGGGTGTTACACAAAATGTTTCTAATAGTTATATATGGGTCACTGATTACAATGAATAATCTGCGTGCTTAGTTGAGATTGGCATATATTGGATATTTTTTTTTTTTTTCTGAAAGAGCCATAAATTGGATATGTGATTACCGAACCATAATAATTTTATTAGAATATTCATAAAATATGTTCTCTACTTTTTGGATTGCAGGTTCGATGGAATTTCTGTTCAGAGTCCATTATCATGTAAACTGAAAGACATTGGTCACTTTATAAAGTAGGAATTTTGCTTTCATATTTGGTAGCAGAACGGAAAAGTGAGTAATCCAATTTTTTATTTTATTTTATTTTATTTCTGTTGATTTTTACATGTGCAGTACTTCTCATATATAATGTATTAAGATTTAAGAATAGTTACTGAAAAATAATGTGCACTTGACTTTTCGAGATATGAAAGTATTTCTAATTAGGAATCTTTTTTACTTCATCCCTCCATTAGAATGTTTCTCACGTGTCATTTGCATGCTAGTGGGATTTTTTTTTTCTTTTGTTTTGTTTTTGTTTTTTTTTTTTAAAAAAAAAAAACTGAAAACCCTTTAGGAGTGTTTATATATTATAACATAAAATCTTAAATACTATTATTAGGTCATTTTTCATTAACTTAAACTTTGGGGTATAATGGTAACTAATAAAATATTATAACTTGAAAATCTTTTATTCAAACTCTTTCTCTTCCCTTTTATTTGAAAATCTTTCTGTTATATATGTTATACGGTAGAGAGTGTTTAGTATGTGTTCGTCATCTATTATCTGTCCACATTGCACGTGAGAGACATGTTAACGTTTTATAATTTCAAGTCTTAAATACTATAATTTGACTCTCTCCTATCAGTTTAAAATTTTGGATTTGATGATAACTAATAAGGGGTGATTTATTCATGATTATACAATAATTTTAAAAACTAGGAAACAATTTTGAAATTTGATTTAAATACAATCATTTCTTTTATATATAAAAAACAAAGATAGAGAAAATATTATAAAAAAACAAAGACACAGAAAATATTTTCCCCTTGTTAATTTGTTTGAAATTGCAACTCGGTATTTTTCAAAAACAAACAAAAAGAAAGCACAATAGTTTTATAAAGAATATAGCATCTACTTTATTTTATTTTGAAAAAAAAAAATCTCTTCTTCAAAAATGAAATTCATATTTTGGTCAAAAATCAAAATCCTTATTTAACTATTTGTTTATGATCTTGACTATTCAAAGTACTGTGTACAAGAGCTTTTATCAATTTAAACTTTTAGGTGTGATGGTAACTAATACGGTATCAGAACTTGAAGATCTTTGGTTCACACACTCTCTCTCCCCTTTTATCTGAAAATCTTCTTGTTATACATGTTACACAATAGAGGTTGTTTAATATATATTCATCATCTATTACCTGTCCACGTTGCACGTGAGGTGATATGTTAATGTATCATAACCTCAAATCTTAAATCACTACAATAAAACAGTCCAACTATTCCGAAGTATCCATACCGAGCATTAAAGGCCCGGTATGGATACTGAGATTAAATTTTAAAAAAATTGAAAACGGGTTATCCATACCGGGCGAGTAACCCACCCGGTATGGTTAAAAATAATTTAAAATTTAAAATTTTAAAAATATTATCCTTACCGGGCGGGTTACCCGCCCGGTATGGATAAAAAATATTTAAAATTTAAAAATATTATCCATACCGGGCGCGACCCGCCCGGTAAGGATAACCTAATTTCCTTATCGGGCAGGTCGCGCCAGGTAAGGAAATTCTGGGTTTTTTGCAACCCAATTTCCCTTCTCCCTCATTTTCACTTTTTTTTCTCTGTCTTTCTCTCTCTCTCACATCCTCTCTCTCCCAACCCTTCCACCGATGCATCTCCACCTTTGTCGACCGGTCACCACTCCGGGAGCTCGCCGTTCACCTCGTCGTGCGCCGCCGTTCGTCGATCTGGTAAGAGTGGGTCTTGTTCTTCTTCTTCTCTATTTCTTCTTCTTCTTCTTCTACTTCTTCTCCATTCTTCTTCTTCTTCTTCTCCATTCTTCTTTTTCTTCTGACCGCCGCGCGATCGGCCGGAACAAGTCCGACCGCGCGACAGTCGGTCGGACTTTTTCTAATCGCCGGCGCGGCGGTCTTACTTTGAGCATCTTCTTCTCATTTTCTTCTTCTTCTTCTCCTTCTCATTTTCTTTTTCTTCTCTTCTTCTTCTTCTTCTTCTTCTTCTTCTTCTTCTCTTCTCCTTCTTGTTCTTATTGCAATGTGCGACCGGCCAGAGTGATTCCGGCCACGATCGCCGATCGGACTGGTTTCGAAGTCGGTGCGGAACCAGTCCGACCATCGCACATTGCATTATATTTTCATTTTCTTCTTATTTTGACACTTTTATTTTTATGGATCTGTTGGTCGTCTTTTACAACAAATGTGAGCTTTTGAAGGATGCAAGACAAGTGTTCGATCAAATGCGTCAACCCAATGTGGTTTCTTGGACTGCCATGATTTCTGCATATTCTCAGAGAGGTCGTTTCTCTCAAGCTTTGAGTCTCTTTTTGCAGATGCTCAGATCAAGTATTTTCTTGAGTCGTAATATAGTTTGTATTATTTTCATTTTCATGCCACTGAAAAATGAGAATGTAAATTTGCAAATACAGAACCGCTCAATGAGTTCACTTTTGCATCTGTAAGAAGTTTGTTGCACAGGTGCTTTTGAGCTTGAACTAGGAAGGCAAATCCACTCTCTTATAGTTAAGAGAAATTATGAATCTCAGATATTTGTTGGGAGCTCCCTTCTTGACATGTATGCCAAAGCTGGTAAAATCCATGATGCTCATGGAGTTTTCGAATGCTTGCCAGAAAGGGATGTATTGCAGAAGCTATTCACTTAAGAAATTCATGTCCATGTGAATGACACAACAAACAGACTCATGACTCAGTCTGGTATGGATAGTGATGGGAACTGAGATTATCCATGCTGGACACATGCCCGGCATGGATAATGATTTTCCATGCCGGACGGTGCCCGGTATGGATAATTCAAATATCTATACCGTCCGTATCCATACCGGGCATCATGCCCGGTATGGATACTCAACCATACCGGGCATTGCTCGGTATGGATTAGCTGTTTTGTTATAGTGAATATTATAGTTTGACTCTTTCCTATCAGTTTAATTTGGATTTGATAGTAACTAACAAGTGGTGATGCATTCATGACCCATACAATAATTTTATAAACTAGAATACAATTTTGAAATTTGATTTAAATACAATCATTTCTCTTATATATAAAAAAACAAAGATAAAATATTATAAAAAACAAAGACAGGGAAAATATTTTCCCTTGTTAATTTGTTTGAAATTGTAACACAATATTTTTCAAAAACAAACAAAATAAAGCACAATAGTTTTTATAAAGAATAGAGCAGCTACTTTATTTTATTTTGAAAAAAAAAAATTATCTTGCTTAGAAAATGAAATTCATATTCTGGTCAAGAATCAAAATCCTTATTTAAATGTTTGTCGATGATCTTCACTATTCAAAGTACTATGTACCTCCACTTTCATAGTTTTGGTGGGTGTTCAAGTGTCCTTATGTGTCACTATGTGTGGAAAGATTTCTTTGTAATATTTGTAAGAGTATAAATTTTCCGGTTATGGATTCGAATATCTGAGCCACTCATGTAATGTTTAATTTCGATAAATTTTCATTTTATTTACAATTAATTCGTGACAAAACTCTTTTATCTGAAATGCATTATCTTCATTGTTGTGTGTCCTTGTCTTTCTTTTTAAGTTTCCTTTTTCCTGTTTTTTCCTTTTTTTAGGCTAATATAAAGTGAATATCAATGCATAAATGACATAGAATTAATTCCTTGTAGGATAAGTTATATGAGATAGCTAGTTGAAGACTTTTCTAACTAAAAAAATATACCCTATCAAAGTAAATTACTCATCAGCTTTGCTTCTTCTCCATGTTGTTACACACATTTTTTAAAAGAGAGCATCTGGGTTGCTGTTTTTTCACCTTTGATGTGAAATTTAGCAAATTTATGCGATTGAGATATGTGGGAATTTTAGCAAGGAGATTCCAAGGATTACATTATGCTTGGATATTAAAAGTCCTTATTAACTATTCGATTTTAGAAACACATTATTCCTTCAACCACCAAGTTTTGTTGTAGTTATAGTTTGTTTATGCTTCTCTTTCTACTTGCCAAATTTAGTGGTGGTTATAATTAGCTTTATCTTTTGTATTTTGCCCTTTTATTAATAAATTTATCCTGACTTGCTGGTTTACAAATTATTTTATTTATTCTATTTTCTCAAAAATGTCATCTAGGTCCCTAAAGTATTAGAAATTAACAAACTTTTACTAGCGAATGTTTAAACTCGATATGTGGTCCTAAAGTTTCGAAAAATGTATTAATTTGGTCTAATTGTCAGGTGACTATTAATCAAATTTAATACTTTTAAGGGTATCATTGTCCTTAGACATACATAAGCCACATGTCAACACTAGATAAAACCTATATACTTTTAATCATTAATTATTCAAAATAAAAAATATGAAAATAATTAGGAAAAAAAATTTTTTTAAAAAAAAACTTTACTTAAAACCAAAACATTAGAACTTCCAAATGCATAAATTTTGATTATTTTTTACAATTGATGTTATTATTATTTTTTCAAAGTTTTTAATCAATGAGAAATATATTTTTTTTGAATTTATTTATGAAATAATGAAATAAATTTCAAGGAATGATTAATCATAAGGGTAAAAACATAATTACGCTTTCACCATTAAGTTTAATGGAGGTAAACAGTTAGTCAACGGTTTGAGAAGGTGTTAGTGTAATTAAATCAATGCTTTAGGGTGGAGTGCAATTTCATATAAAATCAGGGGCATTAATGCAATTTATCCTATATTTAATTAAAAATATTATTCTGTTTTTCTATAATTTAGATTAATTGCTGTCACTTTTAGATATGTATATCTCTTAAGAATCGGATAGGTTTCAATAGCCAAAACGTCATTTTATAAGCCCATTCAGCATCAAGTAGCCACATTCTTCCATCTATTCTACTTTACTTTTTCTTTCCTGATGATGTCAACGCGTATAATAAGGTACAAGTTAAAGAAAAATTATTTGCTACAAGAGTTTGGTAGATACATAATTCATTGAAGGTACTTGATATAGCTAGCTAGCCAGATATAGAAAATTAATTTGATATAGCTAGCTAGCAAATGTTTGATAAAAAAAAATATTGTTTTTTTTTTTGGTTTATTTAAGATATCCTTTTAAAATAATTAATTCAAAATATTAAATCTAGCCAAATTAAGCAACAGCATGATCAAATCATATACTGTTTACTATCCTAATTGTAAGAATCTTTCCTTGTTTTTCATCCATTCTAATTTCTTCAAAATTTTAATATGTTCTATGGACCTATTTCTTGGAAACCGTTTAATGTGTCCATTCATTCGTAATATAACTTAAAGACTAAGACATCCGAGTATTATATCTTTTCAATCTAATATTGAACTAGAAGTTACAATTTGGATCATGCCATGATAACTCAACATGAACACAAAGTGAGCCAACAAGCTGGGGTTGAACTAATCCAATCAAGTCAATAATTAATCATGTCAATCTTTCTAATAAATGTATCATGTTTGTGTTTAGTTTGGGTTGACATGATTATTAAGTGTACATGTATAAGTTTAAATTTTAACCGTATGCTTGTAATTTTGATTTATGGGTACAAGTACAATATGAGACCCTAAATTCTGACATACAATATAAATAAAATACCCATAGGCCGTATGTAACTTATCCTAATGGTGTTTACCGGGTCTAACCCTATTAATAATTAAGTGGTGTCTGCTGGCTCTATATTGGTACAATCACAATCACAATCACAATCATTCACCATGAAGGCTTTGTTTCTCATTTTGAATTCTTTTCCTTGCATGCATGATAATCATACTCCTGCATTTTTTGCATGGCACACCGTAATTGACGATACAAGAGTGCTAACAAGAAAGGAAATATTATCATTTCTTCAATTTTTCACCCTTCTCAGAACTGACTCTGCAGTAAAACTTTGAAAGGGAATAAATCGTTAAATCTCTTGAGAATGTAATTGAGTGCTCAATCATACTCAATAATGTCATTCCAAAGGTTTATGTATGCAGATCGCATCCCCGTTGGCCTTGCAAGTTGAGCCCTTGGGAGTTTTGGACGGGGTCCTACTTTTATTCATGTTGGGTATGTCTGACTATGACATTAGTTATTATATTCCAAAATTTAAAGACTAGGATTGCAGATATTGAAATTAAATGAAAAAGTCTAAAGTACATCATACGATACATATATATAATATATGTCTCATCCATATTTTATATGACGTGATTAACTAATTACATTAATTCATATATATGAACAGAATGAATAGGGCACATATATTATGATTTGTTCTAGCCTATCTCTCGTATTAGACCCCACCTCACCTTATCCATCTTTGTCTCGTTACTCAGACCTCTCGAATAATAACTCTTGATTACGTGGTAAGATTAATATTGATCATGATAATATTAATCTTCTCAGGAAGACAAATATATGTTCAGTGCCTGAAACAATTTCTGAATGGGACCAGAAAACAGGTTGAATAGAGACGTCACTTGCAAATGTCCCAATAATCCTAAATGATCAGTACATATCGCGCAGCATGAGAAATGTGGTCTTTCAAAAGCATGCAATCGATAAGACTAGCAAGAAACGTCTGTTTACTGCAACCTTCCACTAGCCTTTTAAGACTTGACATATGCATCCATGAACCTTAGCATAAAGTCTAGCTAGGCACTAGCAAAAGATCGCACAAGTTTTATTACCTATTGACACTGATTAGCTATTTGAACTGTGCATGTTTTCAGCATGCAACTCATTTTTAGAAAAAAGAAAAAGGCATTCTTAATAATTGTGTGTTTTAATGATGCTTTTATGTTCAAGTATAAAAAAATTAAAAAAAAAAAAAAACGTTTTTAAATTTATCTATAGAGTAAAGATATTTTTGATAATGACAAAAGTATTTTCAATTCCATTTTGAATGCATATCATATTTATGCACGAAGTTGACATAAATACATATGAGTGACATGACCCTTGCCATTATGGATTAATAGTATTTAATATGTTTTTAATATGTTTTTATATATATATATATATATATAATTTGTATCAACATATGCTCTGATTTATATTAAACTTTGTTTTTGCCGCTAAATTAAATTTAGAAATACCATCATGTGGCGCCGGTACTCTTCTTTAATTGGTGCAAATTTGTCCTTCAATTTTTGCAAGGCAGTACATTCAGTGCATTGAACCAAGAAAATATCCCATTGTTAAGACAATAATTTGATAAATTGAATTAAACACTAAGCATCAAAGGAGCTTTCGTGTCTAGTGTAGCTTTCTTGTTCAATTTGAGAAATGTATTATGCCGAGCACGCGTCTGCTATAATGTCAATTCTCAGCTATTATTGGGGCCTCGTTGAAAATAACCAGTCGAAATTCAAAGACCACGTTGTTTGGAAGACGATGATTCATTACACAACAAGACCATAAAAATTAACAAGAGCAACATACACATACTTTTTGAGTGACCCATATGCTATAGCGGCACAACTTTATTAATGAAATGACCAAATTAAAATACACATATATTATTTCTCACATCAGAAATTTGATTAAACAGTTTAGTGAAACAGGCTCGAGCATGAGTTGATAAATAAGTGGAGCACCAAGAAACAAGAAAATGGGCATCTAATCACCTCCCAATCATCGCGACAATGTCACGTCTCCATGGTGCAGCGTAGGACCGACGAATGGGTGCATGCTACAAATTGCAGTGTGACCAACTAGGAATGTTCTTATAATTTTATGTTACAATGAAAAGATCGAAATAAAAATGCTTTTGGCTAAAATTATTGTCCATGGGGTCATCATGATGAGCCATGTGGCCCGTAATTTCAATATAGGGCAGTGCGTACCCTACAATATAGTGAAAAGATACAAGACTATTAAAAGAGTTGAAGTGCTGGGAGTGAGATGTTAAAGTGTTGGGATATTTGAGGCAGTTCCAAGAGGCAAGAACAAGTGACCTTCTTTTATGTTTATCTTTATCATTTCTTTTTTCTATATACACAAGTTTTTGAGCGCTGGGTGTGTGTGTTTGTGCATGATTGTGTGTGTGTGTATGTGTGAGATTCCACTATAAAAACTATATGGCATTTTGTTTTTCTTCGTTTGGGGGTTTAATATATAATTTTTTTGTTGTCGGTTTCTCAGGTGACGTTGGGTTAGGTTATAGCTGAGTGTGGAGCATGGCAGCAAGCAGCTACAAGTGTGCTGTGAGCGGTAACATGCACAGTTCGCTCTCTCTCTCTCCGATTTTGTTGATGATAAGAATGAATAATAAATCATATTGAAGACCAATCTCATCATTCTACTAAAAAATAAAAACTAGATTTGATTTTATAACTGATTTTATTTAGACAAAATTTAGAATATCTGTTAGACAATCATTTTAGTAAGTTAATAACTATTTAATTCTGATTTTTAAATTTAATTAAAAATAAAAAAATATGAAAGCATTAAATAAAAATACATAAAAATATTGAAGAATAATTTTTAATTTAATTATTTATTGAATAATATTTATACCATGTAAAAAATAAATCTATTGCATTGATTATATGATATTTTTTTTAAAAAAAGAAAAAAACAATCTTGGAGATGCTGTAATATGATAAATGATTATACTAAAATACTGGTTATATAGTTTTTCCAATCAATAATTTTGTCCAAATTTGACCTTTAGTACTTTTCATAAATTTGGGAATTCAAGATTTCGAAAGCTTTTGACTTTCTAGCCTAAAAAGGCCTATGACCTTTATTTGTTTCTCTCTCATTGTATAATTTTAATGAAATTGCAAGATCAAATAAACAATAAATTTCCAATAATATAAAAACCGGTCAACAAGATAACTCATGCATCACTATACCATTAAAGATGATTATTAAATTGGACTCTTGAAACAACTTTAACAAGTTTGTATTCAATTAATTATTAAAAATTAAACTCTTTCCACTCACTTGAAAATAAATAAAAAGAAAGAAGAGAACAAATTGATTGATCAACATGCCCCATCTGCAATCGTGCAATAAAACTCTTTTCTTTTATAAACTTTACATCAACTTGAACATATATTTGATTGATTTATTTTGAAATTCGTCAACTTTACCCATTTTTCTTGTCCACGGTGATATTTCAAGAAATCAAAGACCGTTCTTTACATATATATATACTTTAATGACAACTTCTTTTTTACCTCTCTCTCTCTCTCTCTCTTTTTTTTTTATTTTTATTTTTTTTTCCTTTTACAGATTATGGACAATTGAAAAACTTCAGTATCACCACTTTAATATCATATTTGTATTGTTTTGTTTTATTACAAAAGAATTAATAATCCAAAATATAAAAGTTGCTCCTTTTGGTCCTTTGACAGAATGTCCCAATTCAAAGAGAAATCAATTATACAAAACCATAGATGTCAGTTTCGCTCAAATATACATTATCTTTAAATTAACATTGTTATCCTTTTATTTTGCAAAAGCCATAAAGAGGCATCTATAATTGTAGTCATTGGTCAAAGATTCATTTTCTGTAATTCTGTAATTGGAATTACGTCCAATTAAAGCTGTTGCTTTGCAACCCCTTTTTCTTATCATTTTGAGTTGCATATTATAAAATTAGCTACTTTCGCTTTTTATTGAAAGACAATGAAAAGAACGACTCATATGTGCTACTGAATCCCGCAAGAATGGCTAATCAATCACCTACAATGGCGGAAGTTGCATTAGATGAAATTATAAAAAATAATTGAAAAGACGTAGAAGGAACAGCAATGTTCATTTACGAGGAAATTATCAAGAATCACCTCCTAGATAGTCTAAAGTTGTACCACAATAGCATTTAACCATATGGTGTTTTGACTGCTCAGATAGATTCATACTAGTTGCAACATCATAAATTTATGTATTTTGGATATTATTTGCATAATATTAGAGTTTATTGAAAAATCGGTATAAAAACATGTAATTTTTCATTTTTCAAAATATTTCAAAAAACAAAAACCACAAAACATTGCAAAAAAAAAAAAAAAAAAAAAGGGGGGGGCTAAACATCATGACATTGACCGAACTAACCTTTGGTGGCACGTGATAGTGCATTGGACCTCTGATGCTAATGTAATTTGCTTTGTCAGATTCCATTTCAAGGGTACGTCGTTTGTACCACTTAGGCATTAGTTGAAGTTCATTCGAATTTCTCAAGGATATACCAACCAAAACCTAGCATTAATGGAGAATTCTAATTGATGCATTAGCGTTCTAAAATGATATCTGACCCGATGAATCTAACTTAGCATTAACAAAGATAAGAATAAAAAAATAAAAAATGAATTAGATGTTCGATCTACAATTTATCTTTTAACTAATATATCTATATTTATATATAAAAAAAATTGTAAAAGGAAAAAAAAACAAAAAATTTCAAAAATCCAAGAGGGGCATGTGTCCCCCCATTCTACGCTGGGTGCGCCAGTGCACAGTCACATGCCATCAAAAGTCAGTTGGGTTAATGGTATGATGTTTCACATTTTTTGTTTCAAAAAATATTGTTATATAAAATCGAACTGATGAATTTAATTGACCCATTTTTTTTTATCGAACTCTTTTAATTAATCATACAAATAACACCCAAAATATATAAACTTATGATGTCACAACTAGTATGAATAGATTTGATTAGGGTTTAAGTCGAAGAATAACACATTATAACCAGTTGAGAAAAAGAAAATGGAGAGGGAGGAAAAGAAAGCAAAGATGGGGTTGGGAATATGCGGGTAAATTAGTGTTTTTTTTTTTTTCTTTTGAAATAAGTAAATTAGTGTCTTAGGTGATTAAAAATAATTGAAATTTTATTAGTCATAAAAAACAATTTCTTATTTTATATCATTTAAACATCTTGATGATATATATTTAAGTTTTCATGGAGTTATTGGTGTATCATTTTGTTGATGATGATGACGTTTTTTTACTTTGTTATGTGCTTTCTTGCTACACGAATGTTTTCTTTCATATTCTTTTTTCCAGAAAGTTACAAGAAAGGAAAAGCTTAGATAAGTTGGACCAAATTACTAGTGTCGGTGTCCTTTACGAAAATTACATCTCGGTTGATGGTTATGTCATCATCCGAACCCTATAAAAAAGAAATGGGACATGGATAGTGGTTAAAGTTATATTGTTGAATAATCAACAACTAGTTTAAGCTTTACTTTTGTAGAAAAAGAAATAAAAGGTAATAATGGAAAGATCTTTTAATCAATGTTACTCTTATTTTTCAAAAGAGTAATATTAGACATTCTACATTTTATATTTCACATGCATTTTAAATGTGATATGACAATTGGTGAATTAATAATAATTTTTCTACTTATTATATATATATATATTGTTGGCTTAATAAATGGGTATTGGGTCGGGTCCATCTAAGATGACCCAATTATCTGATCGAAATCCATTTGGATTGGATTAAATCAAATGACCGCTTGGCAGTTACTGGGAGTAATCCAATGATAACTACCAATTTGGTTGCCTATATAAAGAACAATGGTCTTTTTGTTTTTGGCTAATGAAAAAATATATTTACAACGTGTATGCAAACACAAAGAAAAGTGAAAATAGAGAGAAAACAATGGCAAGTTTTTTACACCATGATTTGAGAGTTTGGTTGCGTAATTGGTGGCCAAGCTCCAACTAATTGAATAACTCGGATCCAGAAGAATTTTAGCTATGCATAAACGGGTACTAATTTGTGTTCCGTTTTACTGCTTTTTTATAGAATTTATATATTGTTATAAATTCTTTCATATATATATGTGTGTGTGTGTGTGTGTGTGTGTGTGTGTGTATAGGGGTCCCCATGGATACATTTGGAGTATGCATTTACTTGATAAAAAAATACATAATTGCATTTTAAAATATGTGATTATAATTTGATATATGTGATTACATATGTGTGATTGCATTTTAAAATGTATTATTGTAATTTTAAAACGGGTATTAATTTGTGATCACAATATGATATTGTGATCATACTTACTGATTGTAATCACACATGCTTAATTATAATCATATATAATAAATTACAATCATACATTTTAAAATGTAATCACATATATATATTTGTATGTTAGAATGTGTTTTTTAATATATATATATATATATATATTCAGAGAGAGAGAGAGGGGGGGAAGAGACACATATTTGATTGGGATATAAATCGAAATATGAACAGGGACATTAGCATTACCTTTAAAAAAATAAAAATAAAAATAAAAATAAAAATAAATACCGACCATGTCTTGTGCATGGCCTACCATTCAGGTCACATTACTCATTATCCAAATTTTATTGTCTATCGTCCAAATTACATTGTATGTTATGTACATCAAGCCGCACGTTATTTTCGGAGACAAAAGAAGTTTACAATGGTACTAGATAATTTCAAATAATGGAATGCTTTGTAGTACAAAAGCTTGAGTTGTCGAATGTTGACTGAGATTTATCATTGCTTTTCTCACAGATGGGATTTTGTCATGGAACCAACGTGGCGGTGGTCGATTAAGGACATCAGCCTTCTAAAGTGAAATTGTAAATCGTTCTTAAAATTGTCTAGGTTTCAATAACCAATTATGGTGTTAGTGTAAAGGTTTGGCATCATATGACTGTTGCAAAGATTTGACATCATATGATAATGTTTCACTGAACTCAGATGTAGTTTTTGAGATTATTTTGAATGTTCTCTTAATAATCTTGAGTTTTAATTATTTGGAATAATTTCTTATGAGATAATCTTGAGTTTTAATTTGATAATATCCTCTTACTAAATATGGAATTTCCTATTTAAGAAAAAAATATTCTTTAAGTCATAAAATTCATTGCAAATATTTTTTTGGAATTATCTCTGATACTTTGATGTTGGTTTTAATAACTCTTTTTCATTTATTAGAGATATTCAATACCAAAATCGAAATTGATCTCTTGGATGATTCTGATTATGATAATGACTAGATTCGGTCATGGCTAAAAATTATGAAAACTTTTATATTTTAATCTGATTTATTTTAACTTTTTTATCTGTAATTAAATTCTTTATTTTGTAGATAATATTAAAGAGATTTAAAAATGTATGTTGGTGTTATAAATACTTATCAAATTCATAAAGTTATGTGTGCAGACGATGAACATCTTAATGTAATATGAGAGCACTAAATATACATTAGAGAGTTTTATGTATTTTGTGAGCTATAGAGTTAATCTCTTTAGGGTCTTTTAATCTTAGGAAGAGTATAGCTTTCTAAGCAAATACAACAACATAAGTTCATTGGGAGAAAGAACGGTTTTGTCTTCGAGGGGAGGTAGTTTACAAAGTCTTGAAGAGAGTTCAAACAACCTATGTTGTTTGGGAGGAAGAACTATTATTATTCAGGAGAAGGCAGGTCTCAAGACTTTTAAAGGGAGTTCAAAAAGTTAAGGATCAATTAAGTCTAGGGGAGTGTGTTATACTATATTGGCGGAGAGAGTACAACACTTTGTGTCAATTGTAAAAAGGGAGTCTTTAATTAAATAAGTCAAGCATACTATTTGAACCTTCATCAATTAGAATAAATATTTAGATGTGGCCTTGTGGATGTAAACTAAAACTGAACCACGTTAAAAATGTTATTGTCTTTTTTATTTTTCGTTACAACATTTTTTGTTAATTTTTACAACGGAACGTTGTCAATCATTACAATAATTTACAATCAATCGTTATAATAATTGACTGTCAATTGTTACAATTACTAATTATCAATCATTACAATAACTAGACAAATTTAATTTAATCCGAAAAATTTAGTAACTTCAAAGAAAATCGATTTTTCAATTGATATAAGAGCAAAGTCACTAGAATTTACTTAGTGAGATTCTTGGGAGTTTTTTATCTGTTTTCTTTGCAGCTTGCAGATATCTTCAAAATAGCCCTGAATTTAGTAAGATTTGATTCCTTAAAAAAAAAAAAAAAGTACCAAGTATATGTTCGATTTAATTCTTCCAAATTTGCTATTTATAAAGCCAAATTTTATTTTCTTTAATATCTAACATATTTTCGAGATGAAAAGTTTACATGCAGTTTCAAAAGTGTTAAATTCATCTCCTTTATAATTTTGGTTGTTTAATTAGGTTGTATTTATTGATCTTTTTTTTCAATCTCTAAAGATTTGACACTAGATGAACCTTTTGGATTAATTTTTTTATTGATAAGGTTGAGTTATAATCGAGTCCCATGGTTGGGAAAAAGCTATGTACACGAATATGCGAAAGCCATCATTGAGTAATTTGGGCCTCTATACCACAACTATGGAGAGGATAATCTACCGTATGAAAAGAGTTACCTCAATGATTGTGTTAAAGCTACCAATTATGGGTACTTTCTATTGCAACACAAAAAGAAACTTAAAAAAGGTTGGTCGAGATTAAAAAAAAAAAATGAAAATGAAAAAATGAAACACAACACACACTAATGCTTGGGAGCGGCTTAATCTTTATTTAGAAAGATGGAAAGGGATGAATTAGTGATTTTTCAATCCAGTTTCTTCATCTTGTGCTCATAAACTAAGGGATTTGTTTTCCAAAAAGTCAACAATACTTTTTAATTTCTTCATCTTGTGCTCATAAACTAATGAGAACCAGATGAGCAACAAGCAAAAATCCACTCTCTTTTTTTGTTCAACAGCACCGCCATTCCTCTCTCTCTCTTGTTTTTTCTTCTTTTTGTTTTGCTGATCTTTCTCTCTAAGATTCGAACTGCAGATAACAGTGCTTTCACAGTGGAGATCGATCCACTTGCACCATTTGAAGGTTTGCTCAAAACTATAGTGGCAAAACAACCTCTCATCTCATCTGTTGCTAGCACTTCAAGGATGAAATTCAACAAAATCCAAGGACTTATATTGTCTTGTTTGTTGCGGGATATTTTTTGATAGTTTCAACATTACGTTTTGCTTTTGGTGCTATTGATTTTATTATTCTCCTTTTGATCTTTTTGTCAAAAAAGGGGAGAATTTATATTAAGAGGTTAAGTTCATATTGAGGGGGAGTAGTTATTTTCTAGTTTTTTGGTTTGTGTTTTGTTGAAGGGGAGTGTATTATGTTTAATTTGGATTGCAGAATTGTTTGAGTTTTGCTCAAAAGTTATCAAGGTTGACTTTTTAACGGGTAGGATTTCTAGATGTATTTTGGAATTGACCTACCTAAGGTTGGTAATTCTCAAGTTAAGTTTGAGTGATCTGAAATAATAGGTTATGCTCATAAAGGAATTAATTAATTAGTAAATTAATTCCTTGACCGAAATAAGCAGTAGTTAAATAATATAGGAATACAAGTTATTTTATTATATTATTTAACTGAGATTTTCTCAATATAACAGACAAATATTTGACCTACTCTAAGAAGGTTTTTGTTTGTGACATGTTAGATCATCATGGCATAATAATTTTTGTTAAGGTATTTCTGATTCATTATTTATATATTATCATGTTCAATTTTATGCCGAATTTATGATACTATATGAATGCAGTTTGAATAAAATATTTTATTATTATTTGGTTTAGCAATGTCATCTCCTTTAATTTCTATAATTGCTAGTGATAAATTAAACGGGGATAATTATGTTGAATAACTTGAATGCCATTCTAGTATGTGAGGACCTGAAGTTTGTCCTAATGGTGGAATGTCGTCCTATGCCACTAGTAAATGTTATGCGTAATGTATGCAAACCCTATCAAAATTTGGTTAAGACTAATGATAAGACTCACTACTACTTGTTAAAAAAAATTGTCTGAAGTGCTTACTTCGAAGCACAAAACAATGGGAACAGCATATGAGATGTTGGAATCATTGAAAATGATGTTTGGGTAACCTTCTAAGCAACAATACCACAAAACTGTTCATGATGCGATGACTATTAAGACAAAGGAGGGTATAATAATTCAAAAGCATATGTTGAAAATGATGACTTTAACACAGTTGTAACTCATGGTGGGGTGATCATTTGCCTAGTCAAGTGAGCATGATACTGAAGACTCTTTCGAAAAGTTTAATATAGTTTAAAGGAACTATGTTATGAACAATTTCACCATGCATGTTGGCATCAAGAAACCTGTGCAAACAGTGGGAAAAGTCCGACTTTTATTTTGTAATAGTCGTTTTATTGTTTTGAATAATGTTTATTTTAAGTTATAGCAAAAACATTATTTCTATTTCTAAACTTATGGAACATCATCATTCAATTTCTTTTAATAATAAATTAGTTATTATTTCTAGAAATGATTTACATAGTTATTTGGTAATATTAGAAAACAACTTATATGTGTTAAGATCATTAGCTCCTAATTCACTGCTCAATGTTGAAATATTTAAGGTTGAAAGACCTAAAACAAAATGACAAAAGATTTCTCCCAACGATGATACATAATGGAACATAAGTCTAAAACTTTTGAAAAGTTCAAAGAGTATTGAGCTAAAGTTGAAAACCAATTAGGTAAATGTTGGAAGCTTTATGATCTGGTCATGGAAGTAGTACCTCGATACAAAGTTCAAGGATTAATTGATTAAGAATGAGATTCGATCTCAACTCACAGCTCCTAGAATATCTTAATAAAATTGTGTTATAGAGAGGAGAAATCAAACCTTGTAGGATATGATGAGATCTATAATTAGTATCTCATAATTACTTAGTTTATTCTCGGGATATGCATTGTAGATTGCAATAATCATCCTAAATGTAGTATCCTCTAAGTTTATTCCTAAAACCCTTTTAAATTAGTGGAATGGTCACAAAATTAGTTTGCAATATTTTCATATATAGGGGTGACCAATATATATATCGAAAAACAAGACTGGGAAACTGGAACCATATTCACAAGTTTGCCTATTTGTTGGCTACTTTAGAGAAATTAGAGAAGGATTATTTTACAATCCTCAAGAGAATAAAGTGATTGTATCGACAAATGCTACATTTCTTGAAGATAACTACATAAAAGAACACAAACCTCTAAGTAAGGTTATACTCGAGAAGCTATTATTTGGTTTGACCAGTAATCAATCAACAACAATTATTGGAAAGGCACAAGTGTAATCTATAGTAAAGACCACATTTGAGCATCTGATATATTCCCATTAGTGTAATCTATCAACTCGTCGTAGCAGGAGATTTATAAGATAACCACTTCACTATATAGTTTTTAGAAGGGCACAAGTTGCCATCTCTAATGATAGTACCGTTAATCTATTGACATATAAGGATGAAATAGATGACTCTGATAAAGAGGAATGACTTAAAGTCATGAATCTCGAGATGGAGTCAATATACTTCAACTCCGTCTAGGAACTTTTTGATTAACCAGATAAGGTACTCATAGGTTGCAAATGAATCTATAAGAGAAAAAGATAAGTAGATGAGAAGGTAGAGACCTTCAAAGCTAGATTCATGGCAAATGGTTATACCCAAGATTAGAGAGTTAATTATGAAGTCTAGCTAGTAGCCATACTTAAGTCCATTCACATTCTTCTAACTATAGTTGCATGTCTTAATTGTGAGATATGGTAAATAGACGTCAAGACTGCAATTTTGAGCGGCAATCTCGACGAAAGCATCTATATGGTTCAACTAGAAAGATTCATGTCCCAAGGTCAAGAGAAAAGGTTTGCAAGTTACAAAAGTCCATTTATAGTCTTAAGTAAACATCTTGATCTTGGAACATATGGTTTGATACTTTGATCAAATCTTGTGATTTTGAGGAAAATGTCGATGAATCTTATGTACACAAAAGAATCGTCGATAATAAAGTGGTTTTCCCCATAATTTTACATCAACGATATCATAATCATTGGGAATGATGAAGGAGCATTATTTGACGGAAGAACTGGCTTGCTAATCAATTTCAAATGAAAGATTTGGGAGAGGTTAGTTATGTTCCTGGGATTCAAATCATGCGAAATCATAAAAACAAACTGTTAGAACTATCTCAAGCATCGTACATTGATAAGATCCTTGTACGCTCTACAATGCAAAATTCTAATAAAGGTAATTTACCTTCTCAAAATGTAATTTATCTATTAAGGAACAGTGTCCTAAGACACTTCAAGAGGTTGAGGATATGAGACGAATTCCCTAAGCCTCCACAATAAGCAGTCTCACGTATGTTATATTATGCACGAGACTGAATATATGTCTATTTAGTAGGAGTTGTAAGTCATTATCAATTTGACCCATGATTGGATTATTAGGTGGCAAGAAAGCATATTCTCAAGTATCTTCAGAAACGAGAGACTATATGCTTGTGTATTTGGTAGGAATTTGATTAAAACAAGACACACAAATTAATTTTCAATCGAACAAGGATTCAAGGAGATCCACGTCCAGTTCAGTATTCACCTTTAGTGTTGGAGCCATACTATAGAGAAGTTTTAAACAATCTTGCATTATTGACTCTACCATGAAGGTTAGATATGTAGCCACTTATGAAGCAACTAAGGAAATGATCTAGCTCCATAAGTTCTTGATAGATTTAGAAGTCATTTCAAATATGGATAAGTTGCTCACACTTTATTGTGATAACAATGGTGTAGTAACTAATTCTAAAGAATAAAGAAGCCTTAAGCGAAATAAGTATATAGAGAGAAAGTACCATCTCATTAGAGAGATAGAACATAGATGAGATGTGTTAGTGATAAAAATCACTTCAAAGAACAATCACACTTATAAATTTACAAAGGCCTTAATGGCTAAAAGTTTTTAAAGGTCACCTAGAGAGTCTAAAATTACAAGACATGTCCCAACTACTTAAGTGTAAATGGAATATTGTTAGGGCTTGTTCTCTAAAAGCTTGTGATATTTATCAAAGTTTAAATAATATATAGAATATGTTTTGTTTTATTCAATCTATGTATATTTATAAAATGTTTGCTTCATATGAATATCATATAATATTTATGATTACTTATATAGTCTCAAACTAATTATATAAATGTTATAAACAAGAAGATTTAGTTTGATATCAGTAATCTAAAGAGTCCATAGAAAGTAAACAAAGATAGTTATTTTGTTTGTGATAAATCTACAACTACTGTTCATTTCATATTTGATATAATGATTTTATCCGAGATTGTTCATATGGCTTCATAGAAATGGAGGCACCTTATATAACAGAGATTATATCGAACTGAACTGTGATAAAAATGAATTCCTTATTAATATCTGTTAAACAAATAAATTTATATTTATCAACTTAATGATCATATATGGATTGATATTAATCCTAACTGTATTACAGACTCCTATTTATTAGGTCACATCTTTTTATTTACACGGGTGAGACTGTTATACATTGACAATCAATAAGCTTCGTACTTTGGAGATATAATTTGATAAGTGATTTGGAACATTCTACATAATAGTGAAATCGACTCATTCTTAGCAAAAGTAGATGAGTAATTTCCTTAAGTATTGAATCGGATCTTGAATAATAAAAGTGCTCAACTTTCTATTCATGAGTAAATGGAAAGATAAATTCATAAGTTATTATAAATATATTATTTATTAGATAATCAATGGTATTTACATGAACAAGATATAATTAAAGAGATATAACAAAATTTATAACCTAGCTCCAATTATAAACTATTTATAGAACATCAGTCTATATGTAGTAATTAGATCAATGGACATTAAAGAATTCATATTGTATAAAACATCTGCAATTTTAATAGTGTAACCTTAGGTTTTTAGTAGAGTAACTCTAAGATTAATAATAATGAGATATTTAATTAACGAGTTTTAATTAATAATTTCGATATTATTAGAGCTCAAAATTGTAAGTCTATTTGGTTCCCTTGCTAACTTGTACTCACTACAAGAAATAAGAAAAAAATAATAATAATTCGAGCTTCCAATATTATGTGTCACACATATTATGTTCACATAATATTTAAATAATATTGATTATTTAAATTAATGATTATTTAATCAATAATTATGAATTATGAATTATTTAATTATTTATCTGCAGAAGTTATGGGTTTAAATCCATATGACTACATAAATAAAGAATGATTTTGAATTATTTAATTTAATATTCATTAGATTTGAAAAAATCAAAGCCAATTAATGAATGATTATGAATCTTTATTGATTTGAAAATTGGATCATCTAATTATGAATTAGATTTTCCAATTGAAAAAAAAAAAAAAAAAACATCATCTAATTATGAATTAGATTTTCCAATTTGGAAATAAGATTATCTAATTATGAATTAGATTTGGCAATTTGAAACTTAAATCATCTAATTATGAATTAGATTTTCTAAATTGAAAATTAAATAGTCTAATTAATAAGGAAGTATGCTTCTTTGTCAAATTAGAAAACCCTAAATTGATTAATATAAAAAGGATGTTCTATACTGAAAATCAATTGATCAATCTTTTTTTTTTTTTTTTTTTGACTTGATCCATATTTCATCATCCTAGCCGCACATCACAAAAGAAAGAAAACAAATAACCCTAAAAATTAGAGTTGGCCGCACATCATCAATCAACAAGAAGGGTTGGCTAAACCTTTCATGGTTGTTAAGCCTTCATCGTTTTCTTTTTGTTAAAGGATTACTTTTGTGAAAAGAAAAGTGAACGGATTCTTTAAGATCATATCCACACACAGTTTCTTAGTAAAGAGTCATAGTAAGAAAGATCAAGTGGTGAAAAATCTGTGAATCCAAATGAATTAATTCAATCTTTATGTAATGTAAGGTTCGATTTTATCAATTAGAATTATTAAATTGTTATTACTAGCATCAATCGGTTAGTTATAGTTTGAAAAAAAAAAAAAATTAAATCCTCATTTCCACTTTAATCATAAATCGATTTTTCCCTTCACATGATGCAATTTTTTTTTAATTATTTTTTAAGATGGTTTCTTCATAATAAATGTAGTGCTAGACATTAGCTAACCATAGAAAAACATAATGAGTCAAATAGAGGTTGGAAAAGAAAGGTATGGTCGTTTTCATAAGGTCATGCAAAGCTAACAACAAACTAGAAAGACGTGATAGTCCCTTGTGTGGACTTTGTCCGTTTGGGCTCTATTTTTGTGTTCTCTCTTTTTGATGACGTGTTTTATACTTTCAAAACTTCATTTAAGAAAGATAAAATTGACTTTTTAATTTCATTAAAACATCTCACGCTTGGTATTGAGTCACTTTACGGTTCTTGGATCTTTCCGTATTTGACTAAGATTTCATATATGCAATTAAATCTTTTATATTTCCTATTCCTAGTTAGATTTATTTCTTAGAATAATTTTATTTAGGATTCTTAAATGAGAAAGATTTAATTGGTTTCTAACTCACGTAGATTACACTATAAATAGGGTTTTTGGTTATTAAAAATGATACACAACTCTTTGCTTTTGAATTACTTTTTCTTTGAGAGCTTTTTAAGCTTTCATAGAGAATAAATTCATTATGTTTAAATGAGTGCATCGAACGACTGGTTCTAGATCAACTTGTGGCCTAGCCTTTTAGAGAGAAGAAGTGGGGAGAATTCATCAGGCTTGTGTGATCAAATAAAAAGCCGAGTTCATGGTGAACTTAGCGAGCGAAGTTAGAAGATTGACGGGTTGGTGGGTCTAATTTCATGAAGAGCATGACTTGGAGACTATTATTAATTAGACAAGGGTTTGATTTCTAGGCTAGGTGGGTTGTGAAAGAAACTTATAATCCATTTTTTAATAGTGAAGTTTTGTTGAAAAGTACCTGGAGGGGCTCTCTAGTCCTCGAGCATTTTCTATTAGGGTGTCTACGTAAAATTATGAGCATAGCTTTTCTCTTTCTTTCTCTCATTCTTTCATTTATTTTGTTTTTATTTTTCCATTGCATACTTTAACACGGTAAAAGGAATTTAATAAACCTATTCACCCTTCTCTAAGTTTGTTTTTGTATTTGCTAGGCCTTCTAAGTGGTATCAGAGCAAGTTTCTACAAGTCTATAAGAGATTTGTAGGCGAACATGGCTAGATCAATTAAAGAAGGAGCATCATCAACCTGTGCATCACTTTTGATTAACACCAACTACGCATTCCGGAAGAATCGCATGAAGGCATATTTACGCTCAATTGATAAGCATATGTGGGGCTAGTGTTGAACAAGGTTATACATGGCCCATGACTCCATATGAGTAAAATGCGATAAATTGGAGGTGCTTAATGAGTTGTTTTATAGTGTTGATGAATAGCCCCACATATGCTTATCAATATGTGGATAAGATCTTAGAGAGGACTCATGAGAGCATGTTGCTCGTCAAGGAGTCCAAATTGCAACTCTTTACGACGAAGTTTGAAACTATGCGGATGGATGAAGATGAAGAGTTTGCGGATTTCTATGCAAAATTGACGAACATCACCAACAAATGTGCTATGCTTGGTGAACCTTATTCGAACTCAAAAATTGTTCGAAAGATTTTTTGGTTTCTTAAGGTAACAACAATTGAAGAAAACTACGACATCGATACAATTTGAATTGAATAAGTGATTGGATCTTTTCACGATTATGAGATACAGTTCAAACGTAAGAAGAAATCATAGGGTGTCGCTTTCAAGTCTGTCATGGAGGCTCTTGAAAATAAGGAGAAAGATGATGATGATGATGAGGAACTCGCCCTTCTCATAAGGAAAATGAGAAGTTTTTGCGAAATCGCAAAGAAAGGATGCAATCATCATCAAGGAATGATGGTAACAAGAAGCTTGCTGTCAAGAAGAACTTTAGTGAGTCAACTACTTCGAGGTCAAGTGCTTGAATATGGAAGAGTAGGGCACTACTCTAATGAGTGACCTTTAAAAGAAGGTCTTAATTCCAAAAAATTAAAGGCGCTGAAGCTACTTGGCGTGATGCTGAATAAGAACATTAAGATGAGTCCAACAAAAAGAAGGACGTTGCTCTTTTAGCTAAGTATCATGAGATTCTTCAAATGATGAGATTTAAGATAATTACGAAAATGTTTCAAGTTGTGATTCAGATAAAGAAGACTCCAATGAAGATAACAAGATCAAGGAGTATGTGATTGAAATCAATAAGTTGAAACTAAAGAACCTTGATCTTGAGAAGAAGGTTTTAAGCCTTAAAGATCAATTTGACAAGTGTATAGGTACAGATTTTAATCTTCATCCTTAAAATTAAATGACCTCTATTAGGATGAAATAAAGATTTGTACCTAAATGAAAAATATTTAAAAAGTAAATTTAAAATCATATACTATGGAGACAAAATCACGTTAGTCTTAAAAGCTGTCTATAAGGACGAAAATTGAAATTCGTCCCTAAAAGACATCTATAGTGGCCAAATTAATTTTAAATTCGTCCCTAAACAAATGTAATTAAATATGGTTATAAAATTTTATATTGTAGGGACAAAACTACATTTGTCCTTAAAAAATGTCTATGGGGACGAAAATTGAAGTTCACCCTTAGAAGGACATCTATAGGGCAAATTTAAAAAATTATCTCTCAAAGAATATAATTCAATATAATCTAAAATTATACGCCGCAGGGATGAAACCGTATTCATCTCTAAAAGACATCTATAGGGACGAAAATCAAACTTTGTCATTAAAAGTTTATCTATAAGAAAGAAAAAAAATTAAATGTATGTCCCTTAAAAAATAATTAAATACTCAATTAAAAATTATATTTGATATGTTAAATGAAATTAAGTGATACATTTAAGTAAATACTATTTAAATTCACGTTTGTTATATAATTATTAATTTAACTATATCTAAACAAAATTAATTTGTATGAAACATTTTTAATTGTTAATGGATGTTGAAATCAATTAAAGTTGTCAAATTATGAAAATAAAGGGTAACAACATTATAATAACTCAATAAGTTAATATTATGACCGATAAATTAATCTAAAGAGTAAAATACTGAATTAATAAAATAATTAATTAATACTTTTTATCACGTTTAATTGTTAAAAGTTTGGTTAAATAGACTAAATTATTATAATTTTGTATTTTGATAGTTTAGAGACCTCACTAGTCTGAGAGATAAAAATAATTTTCACTTTGCAAAATGATGACAAATATAATTTAAGTTTAAATACAAATATTAATTTTTAAAATTAATTAGTTGGTTAAACATTTAATAAAACAAAAGGATATATATAATATAATATAATGTAATATAATGTTACCATTTCAATCAAAAGTCAATAAACAGTGGAGCGATTAAAGTTTAACAATGAATAGTACGTTTACTTCAATGCAGGAATCAAAATGATATATCGGAATCAGAATAAACTGTTTATTTCAACTACAGAAATCAAAATCGAAATCAGCAATATTCTCATTGAGCTATTTATTTGTTTTGAAATCGGAATTGATTAATTATAAATTACAAAAATATCCTTGATTAAAATTATAAATTAATTACAATATACAAAATTGTGTTTAAGATGTAGTGTCATCTTTTTGTCATGTAACTCATCATAATAGACTTAAAAAAAAAAAAAATTCTTAACAACAATATTGTAAGTATATTGTGTATATATATATATATATTTAAAAAAAAAAAGAATATATTGTGTATCTATATTATGTATCAAATCGTGATTTTTTTTTTACATATATAAAATATTACTTGAAAATATGCTTATAATAATATTATTAAAAAAAAAAAAAGTTTCTTAACAATATTATTGTAAGCATTATTTTATATATATATATATATAATATCGTGATTTAGGGTATGTTTACTTGATAGATAATAAGAATGAGGAATGAAAATGATTGATAGTGTTTACTTACTCTAAAATCATTCCGTATTGGAAATGAAATAGTAGATCCCACATAAATTGGAGGTTGTGGAAAAAGAATCTCAATCACACCCCACCCCCCCACCCCCATCACTTGAGAATCTTATCCTCATTCCATTTTTCAAATTAAAAATAGTTTTATACACCTTATTAAAAATACTTTTTGATGAGATTAGTAACAATATGTTAATCTAAAGTTAATGCATAATTTGATATTACATTATAATTTCTTTTTTCATTGTCCTTAAACAAAATTCCATAATATTATATTCTTTCTCAAATAAGAAATTACATATATATATATAAGTGACCATTGTATTCTTATTTGAGAAAGAATATAATATTATGGAATTTTTGCTTAAAAACAATGAAAAAAGAAATTATAATGTGATTTCATATATTATAGATAGTTTGGAATTCATTAACATTAACAAAAATAAAAAGTAAAATATAGACACATAGTATACTTACAATAATATTGTTAAGAATTTTTTTTTTTTATGAAGCGTAAAATATTGTTAATCAAGAACATTTTTGTAACTTGTAATTAATTCATTTCCATTCCACAATTAAGTGAATAACTTAATGGGAATACTATTGATTTCGGTTCCGATTCCTACAATTTAAGTAAACAACTTATTCTGATTTGATACATTATTCCGATTTCAAACCATTTCCATTCTAGATCCTTCTAATTCTTATTCTGATTCCTATAATTCAAGTAAACGCACTATTAATATATATTGTATATCTATATTATTATTACTATTATTATTTTAAAGAATGATATAAGAGACTTTTATCTTGCAAAAAGGAATGAGAATGAGATTCCTAAATTGGGTGGAGGGAGTGGGATTCTCATTTCACAACCCTAAATTCATATAAGACCAACAATTTCATTTCCATTATGAAATAATTTTAGAGCAAGTAAACACCATCAATCATTCTCGTCCCCTAATCCATCAAGTAAAAACACCATAAGTGTGTGAGGTTGGTGGTTCACCCCAACAAACTTTTATTCATCCCAGTAAACTACCTTCAAGGACAATTTGTTCTTTTTGTTCCAACATATGGTTTATTGAGACCAAAACTTTTTTCATCCCTATAGACAATTTCAAGGACAAAATTAGTTTTTTGTTTCCTTGGCCCTTTTCCCTGTTGTTACGCATCTAGAAGGATGAATTTTGGGATGAAAAAAAATTTATCCCTATAGGCTGCAAGGACAAATGCTAAGTTTTGGGAACAAGAAACTTTTCGTCCATATATGTGATTTTTCTTGTAATGATTCCTTACATTACTTCTCCAATTTTTTAGCCCAAAACCTATCCAATTTCCTTGGTCATACAAAACAAAGGTACATTATGAATTTGAACCCAAAATTCCACTTTATCAAAATCTATCTTTTCCATCTCCCAAAACCTCACTGGTTCTTCCAACACTATTACAACCTTATCAAACGTCCAAGGACTCCCACCAAAACCCTTCTTTAATAACTTGGTTTTGAAGTGAAAAGCAAAAATGTTATTGCTCACCATTTCTATATTAACTTCTTTGATGGTCTGCCATATATGTGGTAAGATAACTTTAAAAGTCTCCCTATTCACTAATTTATTGGTTAGCACTTTGGTAGCTAAACATAGATTAACTAGATTTTCATCATAACTTGTAATTGCTTTTTCAAGATTGCAACCCGTTTGTTCTATTTTGCTAATGCAAGTGAATCCCACAACTTTGCTAAATCTTTCATGTTCATGGTAGCAGCATACACTAATCAAGGAAAGATTAGCTAATAAGAGAGAGAAAAAAAAAATAAAAAATAAAAAAAAAAAAAAAAAACTACATTCATCTGGAAATGAGAATTGATCCAAAGACCTAGTGACTACTTTTACCTAACTAATTTCTTGAGAGAAAAACTAAACGAAGACTTGAAAAATATTATTTTTTTTTTAAAAAAGAGAGTTTTTAGTATTAGTGACAAAATTATGGAGCTTTATTAAAAATGAGCAAAATCAATAATTTTACTAAACCTGACCTAAAATCAATGTAATTTTATGTAATTACCCTTCACCAATTCGAAATTTTATCCACATGCTATTTTCAAAAAATAATGATAAATGAAAAAAAAAATAACTTGAAAATATTTCACTGGATAGAGCTTCTCACTAGATGATGCTCCATCTCAGACCAAACTTCTTCTTCTTCTTCTTCTTCTTCTTCCACCTTCCCTTGATCTTCTTTTTTCTCTAGTTTCTTCTTCCTTCTCTCTTTCCTTCTTCTTTCTTTGACTCGGATCTTCTTCATCAACAATGAACCACATCAATAGCACATTCTTCTTCTTCCTTCCTCCTCTCTTTTCTTCTTTTGCTTTAATTTTCTCTTCTTGTTAATCTTCTTCTCTAACTCTAATGAACTTCTTGTCAACGAAAGTCTACTTCTTCCACCTTCCCTTGATCTTCTTTTTTCTCTAGTTTCTTCTTCCTTCTCTCTTTCCTTCTTCTTTCTTTGACTCGGATCTTCTTCATCAACAATGAACCACATCAATAGCACATTCTTCTTCTTCCTTCCTCCTCTCTTTTCTTCTTTTGCTTTAATTTTCTCTTCTTGTTAATCTTCTTCTCTAACTCTAATGAACTTCTTGTCAGCGAAAGTCTACAATTTTGTGGGCACATAAGGTTGCTAGTTACAGGAGAGACGCTCGTCAATGATGTTTATAGTTTTTTGGTGAAAAATTCAGCAGAGAATGTAAAAGATGGAAGAAGAAAAAGAAAAAGGAAGAAGAAAGAAAGGAAGAAGAAAAGTGTTGGTGGAGAAGTGTCATAAAGGTTGCTGGAGATGGAAACTAAAAAAAAAAAAGTGGAGGTTAAAAATGAACGTTTCCGGAAATAGAGGTTGGATAAATAGAAAATTAGTCTTTAATTTTGTTATATTAATAAAAATAAAATAAAATAATTCATGTTATTTATTGATAACAATATCAAAGTTATGAAGTTGGATCATTTTTATTGAGAGACAATATTTTTTGGTCAATTTTAGTTGTTTCCTCAAAAACAAAAAATGTCATTTATAGTTTGTTTTTACTTGGTTTTAAAATGATCCAAAACTAGGGGTGGACATAAAACATGGGAACCGACCTAAATTGACCCAAGGGTGTTCGATTTGGTTCACATGTTTAATTGAAAGGTGTTCAGTGCACAACATAAGAAAACCAAATTTTTTTTAGGTCGTTTGGATTGTAGGCATCTAGAACTGAACTAACCTAATAAATCGACCCTTTCTAGACTTTTCAGGTGAGTTTCCCTCTCTAGACTCTTTCTCTCTCTATTTCTGCTTCATGTGTTTGCAAAGTTGGTTTATTTGACTCAACAGTTTTGGTTTGGTGAGTTACTATTGATGCTATGTGAAGCTGAGAAAGTTGTTGAAATTAGATAATAGTTTGGTCAATTGAAAGGTAGAACTAAGGGAACCGAATGAACTGAACCGAGGATGTTCGGTTCTAGCTGGTTTTACCTCCCATCTCCATGTTTTGTTCTCCACATGGAGAACCGAGCATCACTCGGTTCAATTCGGTTCCAATAAGAACCAAACCGATCACTCATTTACCCACCCTTATCCAAAACCATTATAAATGAAAAACTCAAAGTCAACCTTTTCCTGTACAGACATCAACTCTCATGCACTCTCACGTGCCCCATTAAGTTCCTCCATACACCCTCACTGCAACCACGTGCGTATACGTACATGTAGCTTTTATGGTAAAGGCACAAGTGTCATATATATATATATATATATATATCATCATCATCATCATCATCAGCGAAATCTTTGTTTTAATGAACGATACGAGAGATTGACTACTTTGTCGATGCATTATACATCTTGTGCTGCATTTACTTTTGTTAGTCAACCGTTCTTTATTCGCAGCATTATGTTTTGTCAAGCCATCCACGGACAAGATATTGCGTACAAGTTTTCAAATTGTGGTTCGTCTGGCTCTTCTACACACCACGGGTAAAATATGCTTTTACTCAGGATTTATTGGATATCCATGTCATGAATGTTAAAATATGCTGATAATTTATATATACTTTTATCCAGTTACAGAGGTTGATGAATGTCACAGGTCTACTTTAATGTCTCACTTTCTATTTCGCTTTCAGTTCTTCACGTAATCACATAGTGTGTGAAATGGGGCTCTAAAATCTGCAACTTTAATACTTTTCAAGAAAGACACAGGAAAATTTGGGTAAGTGGAAATACACACAATTACTATATAATCTATCAATGTAAAGCCTTTTTCTATTTTTTTTAAGAAAATTTCCACAACTGTAGATAAATATGTAAGGTTGGATTCAAACCTTATCATATATATATATATATATAATGCACTAATAATTTGAATTATGAGTTGATGTGCTTATGAATAAGTTTAAGGACTAATTATATCAATGCATGCAACATCTCTTAGTGGTTTTAGTCATGACTTTAGTTGTAAAATATGTATATAAATACCACTTAGTGGAGAATCACTTAAATCAAGATAATTACCAGGCTCTCTACGAGTAAGCCACAATGGGTGATTTTATATAAAATCTTTACGTCTGATATTTGGTTTGACTTAAATAATTTTTAAAATCAATAAATAATTTTTAAAATCCATTTCATCTTGATAGTTTATATATATATATATATATATAAAGGCATTGATAAAAGTTTCATGAGTCTTGAATGTCTTAAAACTTGATCAAGATCCGTCTAAATTATGCAATTTTGATTTGATAATATTATTCTCCTATGAAACATCAAATTAGAAAGATTTTTGAAAATGAGGATGATCTTGACAAATCTTTAGACTTGTAAAAACTAAAAACACACTATTTACTTTTTCTAAGTTTTGGAGGACAAAGACTAGAGCCTAAATATTTTCTAGACCTGAACAAATCACAATGGCGGTTCTTTTTACTTTTTTCTTGTTCATGTATGTTCACTATGTTCTGGTTAGTTTTCAACCACCACCACAAGACGCGGTTGCGTTTCTCTGCATCCCACTTCTGGACTTTTAAGACCAAACCCCACTATGATGATATTAAAATCTATATTGCTCAATCCACATTCATTTGTTTATTTTTTTTCTTATTTGACTACATTAGTATAATTTAGAGGAAAGAAAGTGATATCAAAGCTGCATGCTTTGGCATGTTCAGAGTTTCTACTTTTTTTCAGTGCTTGAATAATAAGCGTCCATGCCATTTATTTCTTTATTTAAAAATAGATCTATCCCTGTAGGATGATATTCAAGTTATTTTTTGAAAACTCGTATAATCCAGATAAACTTTCAAACTAATTTTGGATTTGAAATTGTACATCTATGTAAGTTTTTTCCCTTTTTTTAATCTAGATTGATCATTTTTTATAGAAAAAATAAAGAATGTGTATTTGAAACATAATTTAATTGGCGGTGAGAGATTCGAAAGACATACTAATGAGATTGTATAACTGAGTTCCAGAGAGTAAACATGATTATTGTCTAATGATGAGATTGTGTTGTTAAATTATGTTGCTCTCTTCTAAACTTGATCTCGGTGGTTATTGAACTTCTAACCTTTTTAAGAATGAGAAGGTAGACAATCAGCTCTGATAAGAGTTGTTGACCTCTATTCCAATTGATGTTATTTATTTTAATATATATATATATATATATATATAAGTTTAGAAAACATAAGTGAATAAAAACTTAACCGAAGATATTTCAAAAAAATAATTAGCCAAAGAGATAGATCTATAGTTTTATAACTAAATGAGCCCAATCTTGTAAAGTACTATATTTGCCCATTTTCATAGGATGCCTCTTTTCCTTTTTTTTTTTTAAAAAAAAAATTTCTGGGACTGACTACTGGAACCAACCGGGATGAGACACTAGTGGCGTGACCCGAAGAACTACTCCCATATGAAAGGAATCGGCCCATACGGAGGTGGGAGAGTGGCGGCCCACACATGAGTGGGGAGGCTACCGACACAAATTGGTGGGGGGATGTTGTTGTGGGGTATAGAACCCATAGGATACCTACTTTTGTGTATTGAGGGATTGCACATTATATAGAAAATGAATGCATTTATATATTATCTAAAAAGAAAGGATGTATTTATATGTATGTATTTATAAATATAATTCAACTTCTAATTTCAACATCAATCACCCCATGCATTTACTCAGAATCGAAGGGTTGCGAAGAATATATAGATTAAAGGTTAAATTTTCATTTTCAAACCTAAGAGCTTTAAAGAACAGAGGAGATTCATTAAGCATGGCTGCTCCTTGTCGCCTCTTGAAGACCAAATTTTATTTCTTGCTGGAGCGTCGTCTGCTTAGCCCAACACTCATCCTTAAACTATCTTCCAATTTTATTTACATAAGCAAGGACATATCGGATGCATTGCAAGGTATGGATGTCAAACGAAACCCAATCCATGAGAACCCTTCCCAACCCTGCCTTGAATTTGTATAAAATTAATACCAACCTATGATATGTTAATTAATAAATAAGCTACTTGCATCAATTACCTTAAATGGATATCTCAAAATTGCACTTAATGACAAATTTTTATTTATTGCACTAACATCCCTTGGAAAGTGTAAAGTCCAAATCCAAATTCACCCAACATAATTTTAAAAACATAAATGGAACTCAAATGAATGAATTGGAGGTGTTCAATTAAAAAGTCAAATTTAAATGGGCCCAAAGTTTTTTAAGAAAGCCCAAATGAAAAAAAAAAAAACAAACAAACAAACAAAACAAAACAAACACAAAAATATAAGAGAAGAAGCTTAAAGTTATGGCCGAACCAAGCCCAAAGCAAAAGAATTTAAATGTGAAAAAGGGTGGGCCAAGAGAGTGAGACGGAGAGTGTGTTAATGGGTTCAATTTTTTTAAGAAAAAGGGCGACATGTGTTAGATGGAAATCATGCAAGTGCATGATAAGGCAAGAAATAAAAATAAAGGATAAAATCATTGTGGTCAAATAAGAAGAGAGATGGTGGCAGAAGTTTATATAGAAAAGAGACATGTGTCTCTCGTTTACAAGCAAGCCAATTGAAGTGGCTGAATTCCAGAATTTATATATATAGATATATACACACACAATTAGAGAGTGAAGCGGCTGGGTGTACACATATACATTTAGAAGCACAACAGATACACAGAACCTGAAAACCACACACCATAACCAAAGGAAAATCGAAGACAATGAGCAGAAAAGGAAAACCAGATAAGGAAAATAATTTGGGGCTGGTTTTGGAATGATTTGGTATGTAATAATTTCAGTTTCAGATTCATTTTTTTATTTGATTCATAAGTCCTAAATAAGATCACATGTTATTTTTGATGGAGAAAAACCCAGGTAGAACACAAGTGCTATTGGTTCGAAATAAAGCTTGAAATTTACTTTGTGAGTGGATTGTTTTATTTAAATTGAATTGATTGTTTACAGTTATATATGTTTCAGATTTTATTAAGTATTGATTATTAGAAATTAATTATTTATTAGTTAATTAATTTCTTGAATTATTAATTTTGCTATATGTTTGAAATTAGAATTTAATTGTATACGTATATATGTTTTCATATTAGAGATTCCAATCGGAATTTATTGTTTTCCAATTTGAGTTTATTATATGAAAAGTTTCAGAATATTTTAAATATTATTTATGTTTGTCTAAGAAAGGTATTTATTAATAATTATTTGTATACTTGAAAATATATTTCCAGATATTTGCATATGAAAATTATTTGAGTTACAAAACGAATGAAATGAGATTTTTATAACACTAGTGTTGTACCCTACCCTCAAACGGTCAAATAAACTTTATGTGTGTAAGTCCTAGAGAGTTACCCAACATATATATATGGCAAATGTCTGAGACGTCATAGAGTTGCCCAACACGTGTATAGTCAAATGTTATCGCTCTACGTGTGTGTTGAGTATCTTTATCACATATAACCAGATTCTCCTGAGTACTAGATTGGTGTAAATCAAGTTTTTATTAATAGATAAAAATGATCCATACAGATATTTATAATTTATCGTGATATGAGATATGATTTCAATATTATCTTCAAATACGAGTGAATATGGATCAATGATATTTCATTTTTATTACTAGGTTTATGTTATATTAATTATTATCAAAATTAAATGATTTATGTGGCTTTTCAAAAGTTATAACCATTCATTTGGCTTTAACACTCAGCCTTTTATATATATTTTTTAAAAACCATTTCTCAAATAACTGTCAGATCTTCAAGGAAATCTTCGAATAGAAAGAGGTAGACCACTTGATCAAATGATGCTCGGAAATCATACTTTGATATTGTACATATATTTTGTCTATTCCCTGGTATTTAGGCATGTGTGTGTTTACTTATACTTAAATATTATAAAATATTTGATTTTCAGTCAATTTCGCTCATTTTTTTTGCTTTGGAGTCCGCAAATATATAAATATGTTTTATAGTTATGTTTCCATATGAAAGCAAGTTTGTTTTATATGTTTTACACGATATTGCTTACATTTGAAATATAATTAGGAAGTGGGACCGAAGGTCCTGAGTAGTAGAGACTTGAAATATTTTAGAAGTGTATATTTCATGTATTATAAATGAAATTATTGTATAAATAGTTGCTATATTGTCAAAACTTTATTAAACCACTTTATGTATTGTCAAATTTTCAAATTATTTTCTATAAGAAATTTTAAAAATCATATATAATTTTCCAACTTAGCACAAGGTCTTTTTGGATTCAAGATAGAAATCTAAAAGGATCCTATCAAAAAATGTTAACTATTAGGCTTGATCAGTGGCTCACTAATGGCACATTTCACTATTAAAGCGTAAAAATGTCATTTTGCATGTAATATCAATTAATGGCAAAAAATCATTTAAAATAATAATAATAATAATTTTAAACGTAATTTAATAAATTTAATAATATTAATTTGGGTGGTTCTATTGCCCCGCAAAAGTTCCCTCTATATCCATAATTTATTTATTTTTTATTTCCAATATTAATTTATTTTTTATTTCCAATATATCCTTAAAACAATTTATGTTGATGGACAATTCAATTTTGTTAGGTAAATCCCTAACTCCTTTATATTGACCTTTTTACTTGCTAACTTGCAAAAGAATAAACTTTATTTAAACCTTGAAAAATTATGTAGATGTGTTTACAATTTTTTAAATTTCCTTTTCCAATCTCATGTTTTTATTAACGCTCAAAATCTCTAAATTCTTTCCTTGGTTTTTTTCCCTTCTGAAACTCTGGTAGTTGGTAAAAAGAAATTAGAAGCTTTTAGGTACCATGACGATATGAGGCAAGTAAAATAATGACTTGAAGAAAGAAAAAGAATAGCTAATTAATTGATGAATTGCAAGTGCTAAGATAAATATATTCTTTATGTGGGAGACAAATAAAGAGGTTACGTAATTAATCTAGAGCATGAGAAATAAAAGGGAAAGTTATGGTGGATTTTTCTTTGTAAAAAGGAACATATTTATAGTTTGAAAAGAGGAAACTACATAATAGTGTTTAGTTAGGGTTTTTTTTTGGAATTATAATGGTGTTGAAGTATGTTGTTTACTTTTCTAATTTAAATTATGGGTGTAGTGAGAAAATAGTTACAACAAAAAGTTTTTTTAAAGGAGCTACATTATTAATGAATGGCAACAATTGGAATTTTTTTTTTTTTTTCATTCTGAAGAGGACAAATTTCATTTTGGTCCGTATAGTTTAAAAACTCCATTTTTTATATGAACAGTGGACGTCAAAATTAATTAAAATAAAAGTAAAAATTAAAAAGAAAAAAAAAATCTACTTCAAAGAAAAAAAAAAAAAAAAAAAAAAGAGATCTATACCATCTACCTTTGAAATAAGCAGTGGGAGATCAAGATCAATCAAACAATTTGTTAAATAATTAAACAAATATTTAAAAAGAAAAAGAAAAAATATATATACATATCCATATTGACGATTGATCAGATTGAAACCGAATTGTTGACCAATCTGACTCCAAATCCCAATTGTTCAATGATCTGGAATCGTTGAACAATTTAGAACTAGATCTCTCGATGATCTGAATTGCAAATCATCGAACTAGATCATTAAATGACGATATGGTTTTAGTGAACTAGATTGTCATTCCTTTGATTTTTAGTCTTCTTTAGTTTAGTTTTCATTTTAATTGTTCGAGGATTAGCAACATCTAGGTTTAGGAGTATTTGATGTGCATCTTTTATTAAATATTTTCTACACATAATTTTAGTTTTATTAGTCAATTTTTATAAGTTTTATTTTAATTAGCTTTATTTTTCTTTGTAACAGGAAAATGGTCTCTCTGCTTTGGAAATAAGATTTAATTGAATTAATTTTCAATTTCTCCAAGTTGCACAGAAGCCCCGGAAGCCCAATGTCAAGCCCAATAGTATTTTCTATTGGACCCAAATGCAAAGCGGGCCATACTATATTACAACCGATTATATGTGTATTGCACGCGTTGAAGAGAATCAGGCCATGCCTGTGGATGACATGCTAAAGAAAAGGCAAGGGGAGAATTGTGGACATGAGTGGTGGCCCGTCTCTTGCACAAGAAAGTGAAAGAAGAATATTTGGATGAGCTCGGTGATGCAGGAGCTTTCTTGGAATAGAAACATAGTGGTGGAACCTTGAAGAAAAGCAATTTTGGGGAATACTTGCAGCCACCATTTCCAACACACATCCATCAATTTTGAAGAGGAAATCTGGAGCTAAAAATTGCAGATCTATCTTCATGGCTGGTCCAATTTCCTCATTTTAGTTTCCATCTTGAGCATTTCTTTCTAATTTGTTTGTATTAGGGCTTGGATACACCCATTAATGTAGTAATTTTATAATTATTTACTCATGATTTCAATTAGTGTTTCAGAACTCAACCGAGTTCTTGACAAGTACTCGTGCCGATCCGAGAACTCTCAAATCGAGGGTCTTCCTTAGGCCAAGCGAGTACTCGTCTGAGTTGGTCGAGTGGCCAACTCGGCCTAATTTGCTCATGCCTCTTTTTTTTTTCTCAAATCTGCAACAGTAATCCAACGACACCATTTTGGGTTAATTTTTTTTGTTTAATTAACCCAAAAATTACCAGGTAGCAGCCGAGGTGACACTAGCCCTTATTTCCAGAAGAAATTTTGAAAATTTGACTGAAGAGTTGCAGCTCTTTATATTTCATTCAGTTATGGGTAATATATTTTTATCATGATATCACCGATTAAAAAGATACTCTCATGCATACAAATACAGACAATCACAAGAGGAAAACCTAACTTTTCAAATTCAAAAACTCTCTAAAAAATTACTACCTTCTGTGCACTCAAAAGTTAAGGAAAACATACTTTGGATCCATAAGATTTGGTTTTAGTTATGAGAATGACGATAATAAATATTTGAATCCTAAAAGATAACCATTTTTTGTCCTTGAAGCACACGAAAAGGGCGGAATCTTGTCTTGATGATATTGCAACATACTACAAGCCTCTATATATTACCTTGTCAAGTTAGTCTTTGGTGTCTTCTTTATTTTTTATTTTTTTAAGCTCTAGTACTATTGCATGTTTTATGTACTCATATTGTTTGAAGTATTTCATTATATCAAGGGTGTATTTACTAATCAGAAATAAAATGAAAAGAAAGTAAGTTCTAGTGGAAAGAAAATGGAGGGCAATCGCAATTAAGTTACAAGTTTTCATTCAAATATTTACTAAATTTTAAGAATTTGGAGATGAAATTATTTTAGTTTCTTTCTTGTGTTTTCTAAATTAAGGAATAGGAATGAAATAAAATTTATTGTAAAAATAACCAGTAAATTAAAATGGATTTTAGTTTTCAAGTTTCATACAATTTATGAATTCTAAAACAACCAAAATTCACCTAAATTTGAATTTATCTATTGGTAGCAGGGTTCCAAAACTCACTACTCGACCGACGAGGATGCGAGTAGCAATTTATGGATTGCCTGGCAAGTACTCAACGAGTAGTGTTCATCGACAGTCAAACTAAATCAAACCTATAAAAAACTAAAAAAAAAATGATCAAAATACAATCATAAGACTATTAACCAATTTATTTGATACTTTTAACCGTTGACCGTTAGGATTTAAGAATAGGCAAGAGGTATTTCTATTGAGTTTTTGGAATATCGAGGGTTGTTCATGTCATTATAGCCAAAATTTAAATATTGGTGTAAATTGATCAAACTTTAGGGGAGGTTTCTATAATTACCTTAATATATATATATATATATATATATAGACACACACACACACATAAACAAATGAAACCTCACCAGTTTCCATCATTTTCTCAATCCTGTACCTTCATCGGTTTTCATCATTTTTTCAAACACTTCTCTCACGCACATCACACCCTTCTCCACACACTCTCTCTCCTTGAATCTACACCATCTCACTAAGGTGTCATAGGAGGGGCTGTGAATCAAGCAGGGGTGATAGGTCTTAGAGCAACAATCGTGAATCGGGTAAAGGTGATGGGTCCTATAGCAGCCAAAGCCACATTTCCGCCATCTCCACAATTCCACCACTACCATCTCTGCCCTCATTCACTCTAACCGCCACCAAGTAACTCTCTCTCCTCTAAAACTCCCTCTTTCTCTTTTTTCTCTCTCTCATCAAAATCTCCCATTTCCTTCCTCTCACTCCCTCGTCGGTTGTCTCTTCTCTTTTGATTTGGCTGGAGGTTTATGAATACATGTTGAGTGGTGGTGAGGTTAATGGAGGTGAGTACGAGTTTGGTGGTCAACAGGTTTGGTGTTTTAGTGAGGCAAAGAGGCTCTAGTTCTTTTTATTTCTTTTCCTTTATTTTTTTTTTTTTTTAATTTGTAGGTTTGGTTTTGGTGATTTGAGGTAGTACTAAGTTTGGTGTTTTGTTGATTCAAGTGAGTTTTCTAGATTTGGGTTGTAGCTGAGTAGGTCAAGTTTGCCAAGTGGGATTGATTCGACTAAGTACATAACCTGCCCGATTTCAACCCTCGATTTGGGGTTAATTGGAACGGCGATGGTGCCAGTCCAAATCATCGATTAACCAACAATAACTTGGCCTACTTGGCTGAGTTTTGAAACACTGATTGGTAGTATATTGTGTTAATTTAAACAATAAATCAAAGAAAAAAAAACTATGAAAATTCATGAACTCAACCATAATTCGACCGTCCAAAATCACTATCATACTAAAGAAACCCCAAAACACACCTTAAACCTAAATCAACAAAATCAACAGATCAATTTATTATTACTTTTCTCTTTCTATTTTTATATGTATATTATTTGTCAGTTTTCATCAAAATCAATTTGTGATTTTAAAAATAAAGTAATTCATTGAAAACCATATTGAATTGAGAAGAGTATTGACTTTAAAAACAAAAACAAAATGAAAACGAAAACAAAAAATATATTCATACAACGTTGTTAAAATGAAAACAATGAATATATCACGTATCAACCTTAAGTTTTAAATATTATAATTAGGTCATTTCCTATCAACTTAATCTTTTAGGTCTTATATTAGCTAATATGGTATCAAAACTTGGAGGTCTTTAAGTTAAACTCTATACCAAAGCTTGAAGGTATTTGATTCGAACCCTTTCTCATTCTTTTGTTTTAAATTCTTTTTATAGATATTATAATAATGGAGAGCGTTTAGCATATATCCAACATCTATCATTTGTTCACATTACATATAAAGGGGCATGTCACGTGTCAGCTTCAAGTTTTAAATATTATAATTGAGTTTTTTCTTATCAACTTAAGCTTTTAGGTTTAATGGTAACTACCAAAATAAAATTAAACTTGTACTATTTTTATTTTTATAAGCCATATTATTAAATTCATTATATTTATAAAGAGATATGACATAGACGATAAGTAAAAAAATTGAGACAAAAGAGGATGATATAAATAGAGATATATGTTGCAATTTTTTTTTTTATTATTAAAATTGGTAGAAAATATTTTAGTGGAACCATATAAATTTCGTTTTTATTAAGATTGAAAACTTGATTCCTAGGGTGAAAGGAAGGAATGAAATTCCCTTTTGTTAGGAATTTAAGCAATGTTTAGTATGTGGAAAATGAGGAGGGATTAGGATTTATTTTTTCCCATCCTCCTATATCCCATGTTTGGGCCAGGGAAGGGAATGGATGTTGTTGTTTTCGAGCCCACCTTCATTCCTAGTTAATGTGAGAAATGAAAATCCAAACTCAACCATGGGTTTCCTATTTCCTACATTAACAGGTGGTCACACTATTTCAATACTTGATTTTAGCCTCCAAATTTGAGTCTTTTGTTTAATCTTTGAGTAAATATTGGTTTGTTTAATGTGGTTGTGAGCTTAATTCAGGAATTTAGTTTGGAAATGGTATGCTCGATAACATTGAAATAATCAAACCAATTTGAGGAGAAAAAACTTAATTAAAGCATCATCAAGCCTAGATTCAACTTAGCAGCGCACCAATTGCCACGCTTCCAACCATCTCAACGCGCTACTAGGTGCTAGCCATTGCCCAAAATTCACTCATTTGCACACCCCCAACCAAGTCAGTGCACTGCCAAGCGCTACTCACTGACAAAGGCACGTTGATGCGTTCGCTTCTCTATCACATAGTGCGCAGCTAGACACGCTCCCCTGCTGCACCAAATCAAATGCGTGTCTACACACTCGCTTCCCTATCACATTGGGTGCAGATGAATGCATCCTCAGGCCACAAGCATGCCTACACGGGCATTTTCTTGCATCCAAACATGAATCTGAGCACGCCCCGACACTTCAGTTGTGCCCTTTTGGGCACTCATCCATGCCAACGCAAGAGGAAGCTTCAGAAGGTATTTTTGATGTTTTACACCCATTTTCTTGCCCTAGTTTTGGGAGAGTTATAAATACACCCTCAATTGCTGAGAGAAGTAACCTTGGACTAGAAGAGCAGTCTTTAGAGTTCATATATCATATACTATGTAATTTTCATGTAAAAGGACTAGGATTGACTCATATTGTGCATCATTCAACAAGGAAGAAGAACTAGAGAGAGAGAGCTTCATCTTGGAAGAAAAGAAGAGGCACTTTTGGAAAAAAGAAAGCTTCTCACCAAATTCTATAAGAATTTCTCACTTTCTTTTGTTTATTTTATTGTTCAAATGTTGTTAATGCATAGTATGAGTTGTCTCTCTTTTGTAATGATGAACTAAACTACAAATATAGGATTACAATGTAACTTAACCTTGTAACTCAACCTTTTTAATATCATTGATGCATGTTTCTTCACTCTTGTCTTTTACTTTAATTATGCTTAATGCTATGAAATTATTTGCCCACTAATTAGGAGATTTAGTAACTATATTGCACTTGAAAAATGAATATATGCGTTAAGACCCTAATTACAGTGACATAGGTAACATGAGATAGAAATATATTTGTAGTACTTATGTAAACATTAGTGAGTGATCTAAACTTAATGAACTTGACTTAGTTAATCCATATAGGAATATAATGGGTTAGGTAAGTTTGAGTATTTTCACTAAACTATCAAAAGAGGCATGTGAAGAAATTAGGAATTACTTGATTAAGGATTGGGTGAAGATAGTGTGAACATAGTAGACAATTAGGTTGAGTGAATTGGTTAAATGAAGTTGTGACCCTAGAGCTCCTAATCCATTGAGTTATATCATTAATTTCTAGTTTTAATTTTCGAATTTTACTTTAGCAACTCTCACTCTAATTTTCGATAGTTTGAATAGGGTTAGTTTTAACATAATTTTAGTATTTAACGAGTTAGTTATAATCCTCGTGGGAACGATATCTTTCTTTATCATTGTACTACTTGTGGACTGTGTATACTTACATGAATTTCTTTTGTGTGTATTATGAATTCGGCACGCACCTAGAAATTAGCCAACAATAGGTTTCCTTTTTTTTTTTTTTTGTATCATTTTTTTATTCATCCTCTCTCATCAAGTAGCCACTGACCATTCTCTCTCTCAACATAACTCTTCCTCTCTCTCTCATCTACATCATACCCACCCTCCACCAGCACAAACCACTCTTCGTCTTTCTCATCTCTATTTATGGTGATAAACCATTAGCAATAGCAATCGTCTTCCTCTTTATCTTCTCTGGTTTTTTTTTTTTTTTCTCAATGATTCTGAGGTTGCAATCATCTGGGTTCGACTGGAACCCAAATGATCTTCATCTGGTTTCCAATCGAACCAAGATGAAGTTTTTCATTTGCGTTCATCTCCAGTTGTCCCCCTTATTTGATATGGTGTTTTTTTTTTCTTTTATAAACTGTTTTGATTTTTTTTTTTTTTTGATAAACTATTTGATGATGTTGTTGTTATGGTAGATGATGATATTGAAAACGATAAGAGATGATGTTGATGAACTGGGGGTTGATGATCTTGAAGATGATGGATCTCCACTATCCATCATCTTGGTGGATCTGCATTTTTTTTTATATAAAATTAATTTTAAACATATAATAAAGTATTTAAATTAATTTTATTTCATTCCAATCCGAACATACTCCAAATAAAATATGATATAATTTTAATCAAATCCCAAGTTCTACCAAACATAGGATGATAATTTTTTAATCTAATCCAATCTAATCTATTCCATTTAATTCCAATTCAATTCATTCTATTTCAATCCCGCGTGCCAAACTTAGCTTTAATTCCCAAAATTTTCAATTTCGATGTGGCATCCACTTAATTTAATTCCTACAAATTTTAGTAAACATAGAAATTCACAAATAAGAAATTCACTAATTAGAAATTAATTTTTTTTTCTCTAAATTATTGATTAGTAAACATATCATGAGTGAAAATTTTGTTCCATATGTTGATTGTGTTTCCTTTTGTTTGTTCTCTAATAGTTTCCATATATATAGCAATGCAAATAATATTGCATTTAAAAAGAAGGTGACACTTGTTATAGTGCGGTGGAAAGTCCAATTAAAGCCACATTTCATATTACTTTTATGTTCGTGAAACTAATGTGGTAAACATGTATCTTAAAGTTAGAAGTTAGAAATTTAACTTTAAAATTACATTTCGTTCTATTGAAAACAATATCCTAACTATTTTTTAACCAAATACAGAAATTTAAAAAGTGGTGAACTACCTAATACTCGGTTGCTTTTACCTCTACAAATATCACAAAAAACATTGTACCAAATATTCATCCACCATAAACAATCGAGTAGCCTCTTTGACAACAAAACACCAATATTGCATTACCTACGTAACACCTATTTGCCCACAAAGGAAAACAGCCTAATCATACTCGACTGACTTGACTTGTCCCAAGTAACGGAAAAAAAAAACAGAGGCCACAAAGAAGATAAGAGTTGACAGACAGGTGTTTTGGTTCGACAACAGAGACACATACAAAGGATTGAGTTTTCGTTTGAAGCAGATGAAGATTGAACGTTTGTCTTCTTGAACTTTTGTCTTCTTTTATTTTCCATTTTAAGAGGCAGAATCCTCCAAGTAAAGTTAAAAAATCCTCCAATATTGTTACATATTACCAAGTCAAGACAACCAAAATCCACGGCTATGATCAAAATCGAATCGTTTAATCAAAACAAAGAACATAGTCAATATCATGAATTGAATACTAGTTGGACTGCATTTCAATTGGCTCTCTTATATAAAGTACGCATTTCTACACGTATCTCTACATATCACCACACTATTTCTAGCCATTCGTCACATAAATCATAAACCACTAACCAGGAAAATAAAGGAATACAAAAACCAAAAAAAAAATACCACATGATCAACACAGCCATGGAACTGCAACTTTTCTCTCTTCCATCTTTTCTGTTCCTTTCTCTACTCTCTCTCTACTTGTACTTCTACTTGTACTCTACAAACAAAAAACCCAAAAAAGGAGGCTTCAAATTCTACCCTTTAGTAGGAGCCTTGCCGGGATTCATCAAAAACCGGCACCGGATTCTTGAGTGGACAAGCGAAGCACTAACAGATTGCCCTACTCACTCCGCCGTCTTCCACCGTCCCGGCAAAGTGCACGGAATCTTCACGGCGAACCCTTCAAACGTCGAGTATATTCTCAAGACCAACTTCCAGAACTACCCGAAAGGGGAGCGGTTCGTCAGGCATCTTGAAGACTTCCTCGGCCAAGGAATCTTCAACTCCGACGGCGACCTATGGAAAGTCCAGCGCAAGACCGCTAGCTACGAGTTCAACACCAAGTCTCTCCGGAACTTCGTTTTGGAGACCGTCAGTTCGGAGATTTCCACCAGGCTGATCCCAACTCTAGAAAGAACGATCAAGACTGAACAGCTCCTGGACATACAAGACGTCCTGGAGCGGTTCGCCTTTGACAATATATGCAAAGTTGCTTTTAACTTCGACCCCGGCTGTCTTGGAGGAGATGGAACCACCGGTTCAGAATTCATGCGTGCGTTCGAAGAAGCAGCCACTCTCAGCGGCGGGAGATTCAGGTACGTAGTTGCATATCTATGGAAAGTCAAGAAACTCTTCAATATAGGATCAGAGAGAAGACTCAAACAATCAATCCAAATAGTTCATGACTTCGCAAACGATATAATCCGATCAAGATTGGAAGCCAAAGCCAGAAAACTAAACGAAGATTTGCTCTCCCGATTCGTCGCAAACTACAACAACTCCCCCGAATTTCTCCGAGATATCATTACAAGCTTCATTCTAGCAGGAAGAGATACCACATCATCAGCTCTAACTTGGTTCTTTTGGTTGTTATCATCTCATCCGAACGTGGAACAAAACATATTAAAGGAGCTCGACACAATCCGGAAACGAAATGGGAAAAAAGTTGGCGATATATATAGCTTTGATGAGCTACGAGACATGCATTATTTGCATGCAGCGATATCCGAGTCTATGAGATTGTACCCACCAGTACCAATAGATTCAAAAAACTGCCTGAGCGACGATATATTGCCGGACGGCACGTTATTGGAAAAGGGTGGTTTATAACGTACCATGTGTACGCGATGGGACGGACGGAGGCGCTATGGGGGAAGAATTGCAAGGAGTTTGTGCCGGAAAGGTGGCTTGAGAATGGGATATATCGGCCAGAGAATCCGTTTCGGTACCCGGTGTTTCAAGCCGGCCCGAGAGTTTGTCTCGGAAAGGACATGGCGTACATCCAGATGAAGTCGATCGCAGCATCTGTGATTGAGAGGTTTGTGTTGGACGTGCAGGATAAGGACAGGTGTCCCAAGTATGTGCACTCCTTGACTTTGAGAGTGAAAGATGGGTTACCCGTCAGGGTGCAGGAAAGATGTGTGGATGTGATTAGTTGAGCTTCTCAAGTTTTGTTGAATAGGTTGTCCAAAAAGCTCTAAGCTAGAGATCACATCATTATAAAGACAAAGAACTTGTTGTGTAACTTTTTAGTTTTTTATTTGTTTTAATTTTTGAAAATGTTTTGTCGTGTGATTATAATTTAATATAAATAAATAAACATATTCTATGATACATCTAAAATATCAATATATTTTATTAAAAATTAAATAATTATATTTTAAAATTATTTATTATAATTTATTATATAAAATTATTATTATCCATATATAATTATGATCAATAAATATAATTATATCTATTGATTATTGTAAATATAATATGATTTATTTAATTATAATCAAATATAATGAAAATATAATAAATTATAATCAATAATTTAAAAATATAATTACTATTTTTTTTTTCAATTAAGTGTATCAATACTCCAGATATTAATAAAATATCTATCATCAATCATGTTGGAGAGTCGACCCATGTATTTGTTTATATTAAAGATTATGTTATAGTGGAAGATCTGTCATCTATCATGTTGGAGAGACAGCCCATTGCCGTATTGCCGTATAATTGGATAAGTAGGATAGAATTCTTTTATCCTGTTGATAAACAACTAATCACCACCTTTATTACTACCTTTATTACTTTGATAAGATAAGATCAATCATTATTTATATAATCTATACATACTCATAATTGGTAAGCAGTGATAAATTAGTACTTGATTATTTTCATATAATAGAAAAACAATTACTATTACAAAGAAAAAATTTTCATACATATTTCTTATGAAATGTACATCTATATGGTTAGACTTAAGCTACCACCAGTTAATGAAGAAGTACTACACAATCACCTCAATTAGAAAAGAAATTATAATTGAATAGATTCTTTATTCTTTTAAATTAGTAGAGAAAAATTATTTTAAATACTATTAGCTTATATATATTATATAATACAATCATCCACCAAGAAAGAAAAGATTTTTTAGCTGAAAAAATGAATAAATTTGGACGTTTGGTTATGGATTCATGTATGCACTAATAGATGCCAATTATTGTGTTGAAGTTGCCGAAATAATGATACCAATAAAATTATAGAGGTTCTCGAAGCTACAAATGGATCTTAATTGATGCAGCTCCAGTGGAGAATCTCAACGTATCGAGAAAGTCTCATTTACATTGGCCTGATTATTCAAAGTATTACTGAGCTATTGTTGAGTCTTTCCCTTTCACAAGGAGTATTGTTTCTGTTGGAATGAAAAAACAAAAATCAACAATTTGTTTTTCATAAAATTAAGGATTTTGCGGAACATTGAATTTCAAAAACGTTTTTAGAAAACTCAAGAATCCAAGATCTATAAAACAATGAAATAAAAATAATATAAAGAAATAAAAATCATATTTTTACCTTCTGTATTGATCTCTGTGGATTGCTCACCACCTTGCCTTCCTTGATATATCTCGAAACCAAGAAACAAGCGAGTTGGCACAATTATATAGAATTGTGCTCACTTACTTTTTTATTTCTTTCTAAAAAAAATCAAATTAAATCAATGATTATAAGAGGTAAGTGTTTGATTTTGGTTATACAAAGAACAAAGACACAAATTCTTGTTTTTTGTATTTGTTGAAAAAAAACTTTTTCTTTTCTCTTGTTTTTTCTCAAAAACATAAACAACAACCAAAAACCTAGATGTAGAAAAAAAACTTTTTCTTTTTATAGGCAAACAATTAGGGTTTTAATTAATCAATATTAATATTGACCCTAATCTTATTATAATTAAACTTTTGCCCCATATAATATAATTAATTCAAAATTAATTCATATTATATTTTAAAATAGAACTTGTAACTTTTAATAAATTAATTCATAATTAATTTATACCAAAGTCACTAAGAATTGGATTCAAGACCTCTTATAAAATTAATTAAATAATTATTAATTCATAATTAATAATTAAATAATTTGAATAATCAATATTATTCAAATACCTGAACACAAATTCTTGTTACTTATGTAACATGTGTAATTGGACGGTCCAATTACAATATTCTATATACATGTTTCTTATAGTAAAATGAGCTATCAAGGGGACCCGATGGACCTACAGTTTTGAGCTCCAATAATATTGGAATTATTAATTAAACTCTTTAATTAGATAATTCACTATTATTAATCTTAAAGTTACTCCACTAAAAACTTAAGATTGCACTCTCAAAATTGTAGATGTTTTTATACAATCTGAAATTTTTCAGTGTCCATTGATTTAATCACTACATATGATTTGACCCTCCACAAATAGTTCATAATTAGAGTAAGGTCAGATGTCCGTTTTACCTCTTTAATTATTTCTTGATCCTTAAGTACCATTGATTCTCTAATGAACAATATATTCATAACAACTTATGAATTTATCTTTCTATTTACATATAAACAGAAAGTTGAGCGCTCTTATTGTTCAAGACCTGAATCAACCCTTAAGGGAACTACTTTTCTGCTTCTCGCAAGAAGTAGTGGATTCCACTATTGTATAGAATGTTCCCAGCTACTTACTAAATCATATCCCCAAAGTACGAAGTTATTGATCGGGTATCTACACCGATCTCACCCATGTAAATCAAAGGAAATAACTTAACAAGCAGGAGTTCATAATACACTCAGAATTAAGATCAATTCATATATGATCATCTGGTTGATAAATATAAATCTCTAAGATTAACGGATATTATTTAGAGAGTTATATTTATCGTGGCACAGTCCTATATAATCTTTATTATATAAGGTGCCTCCATTTCCATGTCACCACATGAACAGTTTTGGATAAGACTATCGTATCAAATACAAAAGGGACCGCAGCTGTAGATTTACCACAAATGAAGTACCCAACTTCGTTTGTTTTCTACGGACTCTTTAAATTACTTATCTCAAACTAAATCCACTTGTATATAACACTTATATACTTAGTTTGAAATTACATCAGTAATCAAGGATGTTTCTCATGATATATACGATTTTTGCAAAATATATAAATTGAATGAAATGAATATTTTATTAAAATTTATAAAACCGTTTACAATATTACAAGCTCTTAGGGCAGAAACCCCAACAGTTTCTACTCTGAGGACATCATGATCTTGGATTGGTGAAGTGTATTGTTCCTTTTTATAGAATTTCATAGAAAGTTAAGTTGAAAACAAAAATTAAGTAACACGTTTTCTTATAATTTAAATAATGTATATTTTTCAATGATAAAGATTCGAATCTTATCATGGGTATATACTATTTAGTAATATATATATATATATATATATATATAAAGATCTCATTTCAACATTACATAAGTAGATTTTACGATGACATATTGATCTAATCTAATAAATCTCTAATATATTTACCATGAATATTATGTATAAAGAGACCTCACTCCAACGTTATACAAGTAGATTTTGAGATGACATAGTGATCTAATCCAATAAATGTCTAACGTATTGGAATTGGATCTTAAATTTGACAACAAGTTTATAGACAAATGCGGAATAGCATAAACGGCACTCCACCTAAGTCCAAATTCCAAACAATAAATTAATCGTTTATTATATGCAAGCGGGCTGCATAAAATATAGATGAAAGCAACAGAAAGAAATTGGTCGAATTAGCATAAGAAGACATTCGTGATTCATGTCTATTTTAAACTCCACAATTGAAAAATTATGAACCATGGTTAATATTATCATTCATTACGTAACAACATGTTAACTTGAAGAAGCAACGTTGGAATAATGATATTACACACAAAATTCAACATAAGCAATTTTGCTCATTAGTACATAAAGAGAGCTTGACTTTGAGATGCAAATCTTGTATATTATGCATACCAATTACTTGAAAGCAACCCTTAATTCAATGCTTTTCTTCAATATGCACATTTTATAAAAATGAGTAAAATGAGTCATCAGTGAATAGGTACACTCCTTTTCAAAAGATAAAATAAAAGTGTAAACTCAGCCACCCACGTGACCAGATTATTCTGTATCCTTATGACAAAAGATGTGAGATTATCTGATCTATCAGAGCGGAATTTTCCTAGCAAGAAATTTATATACCTAATTCAAGTTTTAATATTGATTCAATGAAAAGTAATAAACAAGCTAGTTGCACCAAAAGCAAATAGAATAGAATAAATATCACCTAATTGATGTTTAAAATTGGGTTGATAACTATATATATAATTTTTATTTCTTTTATGAAAATTTAAAATTAGGGAAATTGATCACAGTACCCATACGGTCAATAGGGGCGGATCTACCATTGGGCAACGGGGAACATGTGTCTCCCCTGAAATTTTTTAAAAATTAATTAAATTTACTATATTAATCATTAGATGTTTAAATATATAAAACCAATACCATATTCCATCAGTTTCATTGAGTGACGCTTATGGTTGCACACGCCCTTTTTCTCTTAATGTCACCAGGTGACAAGGGTTCCTAGCCCCACCTAAAAGGTTTTGTTGTTTCTCCTTTTTAGTAATTTAATATATTATATAAATAAAATGCCAAAATGGTTAAAAAATCCAAACGGGCTTTGACGGTTTTGCAAGCCTTCCCTTCTACGGGGGACCATGGTTCAAAGGCCCTTTTGACTCATATGTGTTTTTTTATTCTTTACTTTTAATTTTTAAAATTTTTTTCTTTTATTCACTCATAATCGTTGTTTTGTCCCTTGTTTTTTTCTCTCCCTTTTTCTATCCCATTATTACAATTTGATCTTCAAAATTGAAACATTTTAACTTCATAAATTATTGTACTAATTTCAAATTAATTTTTTATCGCAAATTATATCATATTTACACGAACTAGAGAATAAAGCATATAGTATTATTTAATCTTAATAAGTTTTGGTTTACTCACTATTATTAATGTGAATCATTTTTTCTTTTCTATAAACTATTTATTATTATTATTATTATTATTATGATAGTAGTTGTCGTTCATTTATGAAACTAAATATTTTAATTGAAAATAAACAATCCAACTATCTTGATTGAAGCCTGACAAATGATGAACTAGTGGTCTAAATTTGAGTTTCATTCAACGGTGAACGGATGAGTTGCAGTTCTTTGAAAAAGACTATGCAGTTCATACCCTATTTTCTAACCAAGTTTATTTTGAAGGTCAAACTTACTACAAACAGCTCCAATCGACGATCTGACTATTCAAACTCAAGAACTATGAGTATTTAACGTGTTAACTAAATTTTCACCTGGTATAACCGTGAACGAAAAAGCTATGGTGATTTTATGAAAACTACAACAATTGTAGTAGTAGAATTTTAGCTAGTTCCACGATCCCTTCGTGCTTTGTTCTTTGGAACAAAAAAAATATATTGAAAGCCAAGTTCTATGATTTTACAACCAAAAATAATAATAATAATAATCGCAAAGGGCTTACAACATTCAAATTAAATAGCCAAAGAGCCATATAATTAACGACCAAGCCATGCCAATCTCATTCATCAACATAAATTAAAAAATATGCATATCATAAAATAATTGGTGCCTACTCAATGATATACAATGAATCAAATCAAATGGTAAAACACTAATTATTAAATTAAACATTAAATCAGTGTTAAATCAGAGCTTTGATACCAATTAAATGAAATGTGTGGAAAAATTCAATTTAATTTTAACGAGGTAATGTGAATTTAAAATTTTTTCCAAAACTAGAGTATCAGATCGATACCAATAATGAGAATTCAATAATTCTCAATAAATAAGATTAAATCTTAATTTGCATGTAATATGAAATGATCCATTTTGATTAGCAAATTCTCTATCATCCAATCTTCCTCATTATGACTTTTAACCAAAACACCGTGTATAGGCCCGATCCAAAAGAATTCATTCACTTTCATTTTACAAAATAAATCTTGCAACAAAAGAAAATAATCAAAGGCTGCACACGCAAGGAGGGTTCGACCAATTCTTCTTGTTCATTTGGTGGTGTGCTGCCAACCCTAGCAAATTAGGGTTCTTGTTTTCTTTATGTATTGGGCAACTACTGAGGAAAGAATCAGGCCAAAAGTCTAAATGTAATTCCTAAAATAACAATTCTTTTTATACTGTTACTTTAGGTTTCCAATTTAATAACTAAACTTGATTCCTTTTCAAATTAAAAAGTCCAATTTCCAAATTAATAAGGATTCATAATCCTTTATTAATTAATTATTTCCTATTTTGAATTCTTGACTATTTATTAAGTTAAAGAGATAATCCCAAAAAACTATCCATAGTTTACAAAAATCTCTATATTTCGACTTTAGTTTAATTTTTATCCAAAATTCCTTCTACCATCACTTTTTTATGGGAATGTTAGATAAAAGTTGAAATATTAAATTTCCCTTGATTTAAATAAGTTTGAAATATAAAAATATAAAAAGTGAAGAAATCATAATAAATTATATGAAAGTATAAAAATATTTTTAAAAAATCAAAATAAATAATACAAAAATATCAAAATATCAAAATATCAAAAAATCAAAAAATCAAAATAAATAACATTAACATATAAAAAATTGTTGAAAAATAATTTAAAAAGAATCCAATTGAAGATCTAAAATAATTTTAAAAATGGGATTAATTTAAAATTAAAAATTAAAAAAAAAAATTGTCAAAAAAGGAACAATTAAAATAAATCCTTCAAGTTGAAAATTTGGATTCAAAACCATCATTTTCTTCTTCATCAACCCAGGAATTGTTAGAAAAAATCATTAAAATTCCACAAATCAAGAAAAAGCTAGAAGCTTGATCATCTTAATTTTTTCTTCCACACATCATTAGACAAGTCAAAGCTTGATCATCTTCTTTCTTCTTCACACCAGCAAACTAATATCTAAAAAAAACTTGCTTGATCATCTTTTTTCTTCTTCGCACCATATGCATCACTGGCTTTCTCATCATTTTCTTCTTTATTAACCTCACCCTTCTTCATCAAACAACCTCACTCAATCCATCATAACATTACAAACCTAGGTGGTCTCCAATGGTAGAGACCACTAGTTTTGGGTCTCTACCGTCGGACACCCAGAACTAGGTCTTTGGAGGTGAAGACATATTTCGAGTACCCATCGTAAACACCCAAAACCAATGGTCTCCATCATTTGGAGACCTGAGGTCTTCATGTTTGGGATGGAGACTAATCCCAGTTTTTTGTCTTTCAGTTTTAAATAAACTATTATTTTATTTGTTAATTTATGTTTATTTATTTGTTATCAATTTTTTTTAATTAATTTTTTATTAGCATTTTCCTTTTTGCCCTTGGGTTAAACAGTCAACATTTTTAACTTAACATAATCAATAACAATCAAAGGCATTGTTGTACTTTCACACTCTGTTAATTTAAGAATATTTTCAGTATATATATTAATGTCAGGAAAGATTTTGTATAAATTTCAAACTAGAAGTGGCAAAATCAAGACTTAGGTAAACTACGGGCAATTTTTTCGGATTATCCCTAAATTAAATGATTCAAAATCATTATTAATTTAATGTAGTCATCAGGATTCGAACCCATAACTTCTATAATTAAATAATTAACTAAATCATAATTCATAATTATCAATTAAATAATAATTAATTTAAATAATCAATATTATTTATGTAACACAAGAACGTGTCTATGGTACACATGTAACACATAATTAGACACTTCAATTAATTCTTCTTGTCTTTTATAGTGAGCGTGAGCTAAGAAGAGAACCAAATAGACCTGCAACTTTGAACTCCAAAGATATCAATATTGTTAAACAAAATTCTTTAATTAAATAATTTATTATTATTAATCTTACCGTTTTTCTTCTAAAATCCTAAGACTGCACTCTTAAAATTGTAGATGTTTTTTAAATTTCAAAAAAAAAAAAGAAAAGAAAAGAAAAGAAAATTGTAGATGTTTTATACAATCTAAATTTTCAATGTCCATTGATTCATATGGTTCAATCCTCATAAGTAGTTTCTAATTAGAGTTAGATCATTTAGTTCGTTATACCTTTCTAATTATTTATTGTTCCTTTAAGTACCATTGCTTATATAATGAGCAATATATTTATAAATTTTGTCTTTTCATTTACTAATAAGTAGAAAGTTGATATCTCACATTGTTCAAAACCTGAATCAATATTCAAGAGAATTACTCATTTACTACTTGTAAGGAGTAGACTTCACTATTATGTAGAATATTCTCAGTTACTAATTAAATCATATCTCCAAAATGCGAAGCTTTTGATTGTAAATATCTAATAGTTTTACTTATGTAAATATGTAAATCAAACAACATTGCTCAACAAATAGGAGTTCATAATATGCTAACTATTAATATCAATCCATATATAACCATCTGATCAATAACTATGAATTTATTTTATTAACGAATATTAATAAGAAATTTCAATTTCATTGTTGTACATAATCTTTATTATATAAGGCACCTCAATTCTCATCATGTCATCACATGAATGATCCTGTATAAAATTATCATATTGAATACGAAGTGGATCGCAACTATAGATTTACCACAAACAAAATATATAGTTTTGTTTGTTTTCTACGGACGAACTGTATATATTACTGATCTTAAGCTAAATCTTCTTGTATACACACACTTATATACTTAGTTTGAGTTATATAAATAATTATGGATGTTACTTGATATTTGTATGAAACAAATATTATATAAATACACATATATTAAATAAAACAAATATATTTTATTTATTATTTATTTAAATATTTATAAATTATAAACTCTTAGGGTAAAAAACCTAACACCTATCTATTGCTGCCTGATCAGAAAATCCTCGTACTACTCAAATAAGTAATTCACACAAACTTACAACAACCTCAATCACTATTGCCTAAAACCAAAACTTCCACTACACCAAAAGAGATACATAGATTGACGCTACCCCTATCCTCTGCTGCTAAGATGGAGAATCCTCCCGCTGTTCCAAGGGACGCATAGAGATTGCTATCATCCCAACCTGTTAATACTTGGACGAAAAGTCTTCTCACTGCTCCAAAGGACGCACATAGACTAATGCAATGATCACCCATTATTGCCTGGCCAAAACTTCTCTCACTACTTTAAAAGAAGGGTAGAGATTTCTTCTCATCCCCATTCGTAGCCACCTTCCCATAAGTACTCCCATCGCTCTATGGAAAGCACGTAGACAGTAGACTGACTCCAACTTCAACCACAACTACCTAGTTGAAAACTGCTCCCACTACACCAAAGGATGCACACAAAGTAACGACACTCCTATTATTATATTTTTACTATCCATTCAATATTAGTTTTAATGTGAAGTTTTTTTTTTTTTTAAAAAAAAAAAAAACACCCGACCTTTGATCTAATTACAGGTGCGTATGAATTTTTGCCATAATTACAAAGTCTACCCCAGACTTCAAAAGTGTTGCAACCATACTCCCTCTCATTAGTTGACTAACAGTTAATTGAAAAAAGAGAGAGAGAGAGAGAGAGAGAGAGAGAGATAATTTGATCTTTCATTGCTACCATAAGTAAAGAAATAATAAAAATGTTGGAATAAATTTAAAAAATAAAACTTAAAAAATGATACATCTCCGCTGTTAATTGCTTATCGCTAAGATGGACGATAAAGTTAAAATCGTAAAAATATGAAAATAATTAATATTAATAAATGATATCTAAAAAAAATAAAAGATAACTATATTTAAAAAAAAAGAAAAAAAAAAAAAAAAAAAAAAAGAGAGAGACAGAGGCTAGAGGTCTCCAATCGACAGAGACCCAATCTAAGTCTCCATCTCCTTCAAATGAGACCATCTTAATGAGTGTCCTTCAAAGAATACCCGATTGGGTCTCGAGACCCAAAACTGGGTCCTGTTGAAAGAGGGCTTCCTCCTTCAATGGAGACTTGTCGCTAATCCATTGAAGATCTCCAATAGAGTTTTTTTTTTTTTTTTTGAATTTTTTCTTTTTGTTATATTTTTGTTAATATGTGCTTTTTTTAAGATGAAGTGATGTATATTGTTGAAAAGATGAAAGAAAGAGGATGGAAGTGAAGAAAAATTAATGAAATGTTGTTATGGAGAAGAGATGAAGAATGATAAATGAGGTTGAAGATGATCAAATGTTTCTTTTTAAAATTTTAATTATTATTTTTTAAAAGTTATTATCCTTTTCTTTTTAAGTTTAATTTTATTTTTTATATTTTATTATTAATTTTACTCTTTTTATATGTTTCCCTCATGGTCAATGGATTCTAACTATGGTAAGGGGTGTGGTTGCAACGCTTATGAAACCTAAAGTGGACTTTCTATAGTTATGACCAAAACTCATACATGCTTGTAATTAGGTCAAAATTAGGGGTCTGTTTGCAATTATCTCATTTTATTGTTGTTATTGTTATTATTATTATTATAAAAGATTTTTTGAGCCTTGGCCGCCATTAATTAAATAAAAGTGAAGTTAACCATACAGAAGTAAGAGATCTAAAACTAATGTTACAACGTTTAATATACCATGGTGAAATGGTCTATCTGGTGGATATGTAACATTGGAAATAAAATTACTTATTTATCCTGGAAACTTGTACCAGTCACTACAAAATTTTTGGATAAACTTTATGCAATTATACGAAACGTTATTTTAAGATTTTATTAAAATATTTTAATGTCAATAATACGAATCTTTCTTTACAATAATTTTTATAAAAATGTTTGAATACTCAAGTATAAGCATGCTCTTGCCCATTTACCCAAACTCAATGGAAAACAACCAAAAGGGACAACCAGGTGGCTATTCGTGTTGTCTCCGCATCCCACATGTAACTTTTAGACCCCATTTGGTATGCGTGATATGATTAAATTATTTATAAGGAATTAAATTTGATCGAATTAAATATTATCTCATATTTGATATAATGCAGGATAAGTTTAAAAATATTGTGTGCCTATGTTTGATAAGTTATGGGATAGGACAAAATAATTCAATCCCATATTTATTACAAGTCTTGATCAGATAATAATTGAAATAATATTTTAATTATATTTAAATTATTTTTAAATATAAAATTAAATTTATCTCAATCCCATCTAATTTTTCTCCTGCAATAACTTTCTACCTTATGAAAGGAATTTAGTCTCAGTTATTTAAACCATTACGACTATTGTAAATATATAAATATATATATATGTATGTATATTTATAATAAAATAAATCTATAATATTTTGAAAAACAAAATTGATAAAAATTGTTAAGTATAAGAATTCAAGAGTTTTCCATCTCTTCTACAAAATTCAAAACCCCAAACTCTCCGAATCAAATAAAAAAAATCAAAATCCTTCAATTTATTGTAGTGATCAACGATGCCTAAGAAGATAAAGAGTTAATAGCAAGGCCGAGGTGGAGTCAACGGGAAAGACCACAACAGAGAAGAAGTAGAAGGCAAGGGAGGCAAGGAAGTACATACACTGACGCGAAACGGAGGGAGGTAAATCATGCCCCGCCAAGAAACGTGAGGACGAAACGAGAAAGCGAGCAGAGACAGCGACAAGGAAAGCGGAGACAAGGCGCCTTTGATGGGCTTGAGTTTTCCTAATCTAATGGGATAAAATCAAATAAGGGATAAATTAGTTACAGATAGTTAGCTAGACCAAACATGGATTTAAACATAAAATAAAAATAAAAAATAGTCCTAACCCGACCAACAAACAAGGCCTTAATGGCATCCAACTTTTCACGTCACAAGTTCAAGTCGCATCACAGAGACTTCTATTTCTCACATCATCAATTAGCATCACATGATCAATGTAGTAACAAATCACCTACCTTGCCATTTAGATAAAATACTTGCATAAAATTTTGCTCTAAATATTATTACACACTAGAAAAACTAGCGAATGATTTGGTCTTTTATCTGATCTGTGGTTCACTGCAACCACCTCGCTGCCCGTTAATCAAACTTCTAATCAATGATGGTGGTGCCACTAGGTTCACCAAATCGGTCCAGGACGAAAGAGAGAAATGGAACAATTTTAGGCAACAAGTCTACGTAAGTAAATAATTAATAATTTTGTAAGAAAATACCTTCTTTTTTTTTTTTTCACCTGTTGTTATTTGATGAGACAAGGGAACCTATAGAGGCTAATAACCTTACAAATTACAGTTAATGCTTTTACAATAAGGATGAAAACTACTTTAGTACATTACATTCTGCGACTCCTTAAAAGGGGAAGCATCTCATCTGGTCTAAAGTCGGTTTCTCCGAGTTGAGCAGGCTTCAAACCGCAAATTAAACTGTGGTTACACCCAGCGCGATCAGCTAATATTCCTATCAAACGAATTAGTAAAACAACAAATAAGCCATCATCCAAGCGCAAGAGCTTTACAACTAAGAATTTAACACAAAAATGACATCCAGCTGAATTGAAAAGAGGAGCGTCTTGCCTACCCTAACATAAGAGTTTTAAGTACAATCCATACATTTAAGGTGGTGACATTTTAGCACTTTCTAATCCGAAAAATCGTATTTGAGTTGCTTCTTGCCGGACAAGTGAGTCAGAAAGTAGAACAATGAAATTATTCTGGATACACAAGGAACACTATTTCAAGTTTATTATGCATTCATTTTTCATCCAGAAACCTAGGACTGTCCCTGGAAAGAATGAAGAATGACTTCTAATGAAATGCCAGCTACTTCACTGGTCTAATCACTCACTAACTTGTAGCTGAGTCTCCTTGAGAACTTTAAGACTATTTAAGTTCACCTTCCTCCAACAGATAAGAAGATAAATGTATAAATTAAAATATAGGAAGAAGATAGTTAATGGTTAATCTATGAAGCAATTCAACTAATTCTGGAGATAATTTTAAAGTGATCACTAGCAGCAGTAAAAATTTAATGCATTTTTAAGTGAAGTTTACAGCCCAAACGTCCAAAGAAACACCAATTAACACTACCCAAACCGAACTGCCGTTTATCCAGAAATCAACTTTTAGCACCCAAATTGACTAACCTTATCAGAAAGAAATATCATCGGGAACTTCCTGTTGGAGAATTGGGTAGATTCACCTCCAATTGGGAGAAGTTAGACCAATCACATCTCACATTTAGGTGAGAAAATTTGTAAATACTTGTTCATCTCATAGTTTCATATTTGTAATAGTTGATCATAGTTTTCTCATTTGAATTGATACCTTCCCTGTTATGTATTTTTTCCTATAATATCTTTGTTATATATTTGTATCCTATACTAAAATAAGGATATAAGCTGAGTAAGAACACACCTTTTCTTCTACACTTCCAAAATTTCACAATGTACATTAATGGCATAAGGTTAACTAACATAAAAAGTGTATTCAGGCTCCCGTTGTCAAGATGAGAAAAAGAAAAAAGAGGCTTCCATACTTGTAAACAAACAATAAAATATATAGTTTGCACATACACACCTGAGTGTTGTTATTTTCGGTTTGATGATACATTAGTCATTTCAAGCTTACTGCTACTAGGAAATGTTCTCATGACCTGTACCAGACTGCTGAACCTTGCTATTTGAGCCATCCGATTTCACTCTCCTGTAAAAGAGAACATATGCAGCAGCTGACTTTACATCTTCTTCATTTATGGGGGATATATGACTGTCATCAAAGTTGTACCACCTGTTCTCATCCAGAAGCTGCAAATTGTAGAAATGGTGTACGTGAGAGTGATTTATATACACAGTAAGGTAGGATGGTCCATTAGAAACTTTTAAGTCAATTGGTAAAACAAACCATATCTACTAGCTGAAGCTAGAAACATTAATGGTCATCTACTATTGAGTTCCAAGAGTAGTTATCACTATAAGCACAGAGACCCAACAAGAATGATCAGTAAATGTTGACTCTAAATTATTCAGTGTCAAGCAAAATTCCAACTGTTAAATAATAACAAAGGACATAGACCATGCTTCCTGTGACGATGCACCAATGACACACAACTAAAGATTTTTCTTATTTAAGGAAAGATATCAACATTTCAACTTACCTTGATATGTGCAGTGTAGTGGCCACTACCCATGCCACCATAATGGTTGGTTAAGGCATAGAGTTCATAGAGTTGATGTTGGGAGCTGTCTTTGTTGGCTACATAATTTGTCAAGTCAAAGTCATGAATGGGAAAGTTCACAAATGTTTCCAGTTTATGCTTCATTGATCTGCTGTAAGAGAACCTCTTCAGATGAATGACTAAAACCTCAGGAAGCCTCCACAGATCAAGCTTTTTACTTGCTTGCCTTCGCTCTTTACATTTTGGACAGTACCTTCATCAGACAAACACAGTAAGAATCAACGTTACTGTTTAAATGCAAGCTGTTCCTTTTTCTCAATGCATGTGAACTCCACATGATTCTTAAAGAAGGTCATGCACAGCCAGGATTGCGTGTGATCACATATCTCAATTAGACTACAGAACAGTTAAAGTAGGAAGTAAAAAGCTTTAAATTCACTTATCACTCAGATTATCCATGAAAAGAGTTGAGGATCAGCAAAAATGTGTAAGGTGAAGATAAACTCATAGGATACAAACTTCTTAAGCAGCAGCAATTGAACTGCACATTATTTAAATGAAGTAGGAAAAAATTTAGTTTGCAAATTTGTATGGTGCTTGCAATCTAACCTTTGACAAAATAGCAGACAACTGCTGTCCCCATAGTTTGGAACACGAGATATTCAATCTAAATCATCGTGATGCAGAGTAGACAGAAATTTATCTACATCTCCAACATGTGCGAGAATGTGCATGCAAGCAAAGACAGTGAGAGAGAAATACACTAACCACATATCTTCAGGCACTAGAGGCTCTTCTCGCAAAAATGCTTCCAGACAGGTATACAAGGAGAGAGGTTCAGAACGAGCTTTCTTGGTCACAGGCCCATTTTTGAACACTTCTGGCAAGTTCTCCAGGAGATCGGTATCATAAGTCTCCAAAAGTTTCTGTGACCAATCAACATATACTACTATGGACGTGGATGATGAAGAAATTTTAATAGATTTCTCCTCTCCTACAGAAAGATCAATGCATGCACCACTTTCATCAACCAATTGAAGAGGTAATTTTGGTGATGCCACTGCTTTAGAATTAGTAACTTCCTTATTTACTGTTTTAGAAGAAGTGTCAGTACTTGTTTCACTCGAACTAATGGCACAAGATGGGTCTACAGCCGCCACCAAGGTGCTAGGACTCTCTCCTTTTAGCAAAGGAGAAAGCATCGTTTGAGTTATTTTCTGTATATTGCCTCTTGTAATTGCATCATCACGTGAGACTACAGACACAAGAGGTGTTGCATAAGGTTTCCATCTTGAAGCGGTTTGAGCATGGCCAGTTTCCCTAAGTAGGATTCAGAAAACACAAAAGTTTAGAATCAACCTAAGGCAAGATTTTACAAAGCACCAAATCATCTCTACTTAGCATTGACATTTTAATTGTTCTAGTTTGTCCTCGAATATGCATTGACCACCAGAGAAACAAAAGAAAACATTCATTTCACTTCTAATTCTGAAGGTTGCTTATAAGAACAGTAAAACAATCCGCTAAAAAATGAGTTGACAAAATTGCTAGCTGAAGCACAATTTTAAGACTGTGCTGACTGCAAAAGCAGCCAACTTTATAGTGCCTCTAATCATTGTCATGTACAATTCTAGGAAAATAGACATACTTTTCTTGCCGTCGGTGTATCAACTGGAGAAATAGTGCATTCTTCCCCGACTTTGGAATCTTGTAAGCAGCAAGGTGATCATCATCTTTGATTGTGGATAATGGTATCAAAGGGTCTTCTAAAAACCTATGAATCAAATGGTTTTGTACCTATAGACAATGTTGACATAACTTTAATCCAGTAAAACAGTATGTTCTTATGAACATAAGAGTCAAACTGCTTAACACTACAAACCTCTGCAAGTTTAAGTTCCTCATTTTGCTTTAAGGAACAAGAATTGCTAAGTGCTTGAATCAAGTCTCTGCACCGTCCCTGTTTCGGAACAGTAACAGTGCAAGTAGACGGCACTGCACTTCCATCAGAAGTGAAAACTGTTATTGTCATAGCACGAGTGACGGTAGCTTGAAGTGGCAAGGAGAGATACATGAAAGGATCAAATGTGACTGACACTTTATTACAAACAGGACAAACCAAAGTTGACTTGTATTGGCCCTGTCAGATAGAAATTTCAGATACATGAAAACAAAAAATGAGCTAAGAAATAACATCAATTATGGTAGGCAGGTACACCAATTGCTACAACAATTGAATGCAAAAAGGAATAGCAACAATACCAATCAGTTATAACATTTTCAGTTGAAAAACTTTTGAGCTGAAGATACTAAACCAGATTCTAATATTACAAGAAGGGACAATACAGTAAACTTAAGATCCACAGTGCAATTGTTCATTAAATTGGTACAGAAATATTATAAAAGAATCAGGGTTATGTATCTGATCTTAGTGGCAATTTGATATTGTCACTAATATAAAAACTCGAAAAAAATAATACAAAAGAATAAATCACCAAGTACGAAATTCAGCAGGAAAAAAAAGGAGTATATCCCTTAGAACAAAATCCCTATAGGCATTTTGCTTACATGATTTACCAAAAGATCAGTATGATTCCCGTCTGCTCTCTATGCATCAAATTTAATCAATATTCATAAGCATTGTCAATTGCAAAGGCAGTCTTGTCTTCATGACTTTCAAAAATTTGAGAAGTATAGAAAAATTAAAAAAATAGACACATACTAATGGTAAAGTATGTTATTCACAGAAACTCACAAACAAATAGTCAATTTTACATGAAGAACTATGATTTGTAGGAAACTTGTAATGGAACCATGTAAGACATTTGAAGACATGACAGCTGTATCTATTTGGATTCATGAGCACAAATATATATTTTATTTGTCTTAACAACGGTACTTGAAAGTTATTCAAGTATCTACAATTCTTTCACAAACTAACACTACATCGTAGTTTAGAAGATCTGCTTGATATTCATAAGAGCACAAACATGTATACACACCTAGGTTTTTAGAGTTGTGTCCACCACCCCAGGTAGACGTTGAACATGACACTTGTACATGACTACAGATCAGAGATGGAATAATTTGACTATGCCACTCCTTTGAAATTTCTAGATGCAAAATTGTTAGGAACAATATTATGAGTGTCAAGAAAATTTGTAGTGACTCTGGATTTTGTTAACACCTCTAATTCTCAATTTGTGAATTATAAAGATGCCCACACAACTTCAGCAAAGGTTAGGGGATATGGGAACTAAATATGAGTGACAATATTTAAATTCATTTGAATAATCCCATGTAGAGGTTTAGTGGAATTTCAGGCTTCATGAAGCTTATATGTAACAAATACAACATATGAAAAAGTCAACAAAATCATGTCCCAGTTACTCTAGAATAAGAAACTTGAACATGAGTTCAAATACGAGTGATTCCCAGATTTATTGCTTCATAACTACTATGTACAGCACCATAATCATGAAAATGTCATAGAAGACAAGAGTTAAATGTTTGGTTTTCCAGCAGCAATTATTAATTTCTATTCTCTAATGAGACAAGTACGATATTCTCAACCCTGTAATATTAAAAGATCATCAAAATAATACTCACTTGGCAGACATCAACAATTATAGAATCATTGCGTGCGATGTGATTCGCCCAATACTCATCAGCAACTACTTCATCTGGTCGGCCATCTGCATCTCTAGACTTTACATAGGGTTTGTCTTTGACACGGTTGAGATCTTCATGAAGGCCATCCAAAAGAAATGCTAAAAGTTCCTGAAATAATCTATGTTATTTAAGTGACACACTGAATAGAATATAAGGAAACAATAAGAACATAATCAACCTGAGAATCATGCTGATTGTATCCACTAAATTGAGGTGCAAAGCGAGCAAGCTTTGATTTAAATGGTCGTGGAGCAACTGGTGTACGTCCTGGGGCCCATAGCTTCCGCAGTAACTCACCAAATGCTACAGCTAATTCACCCTTATAAAGAGGACTATAATCAGTAGAACAATAACATCATCATACTCATGTAAGTTTATTAAAAATGAAAGCACGGAATTTCTTTCAACAACAAAAATATACATCCTTATCATAAAACAATCCAAGCCACATCAATATATCAAGGTTCTCTTGGAAGATCCGTTTACTTACTCATGCATCTACTTCCAGTGCTACAAATAAGTTTTAACTACTAAAATCTAGTTACCACATAGTTTTTGGGGGCCAACAATTTATATTTTAACATGCACAATGACTACTCAGGTTATTATGGTGTCAGATACTTACAACCATGCCCAACGGGTTTTGCCAATTTATCTCACGACTATAATCCTCCCGGAAATATCTAGCAAACTCTGGCGTATGAACAAGGCACTGTATGGCACTATTCATGAAACAAGTATTCCCTAAATTCACCAACCCAGTCAGACCAACAGTAGCTCCCCTAGTGCTAACGCCAGTGACCCCATATGTGGTGTCTGACTCCCTAGCCGATGACAAGTTAGAACTCTGTGGTATCTCTGTAGCCTGGCTTTTGGAAGCACCTTTGCTGGCAGACCAACCTCCTGCAATTGATAAGCTTGACTTAGAAGGCTCTACAAGAACAGAAGTAGCTTTCTTCTCAGCAAATCCATTGTCCTGACTAGAACTCATTGAACGAACCAATGCAGTACCATTAACATTGTTAAGGACCTCCACCAGAATCTGTGTAAATGATTAAAGAGCAAAAGAAAAGGTATGTTAGAACCTAAAAACATAGCAGGTAACAATCACTAGGACCGGAATCAAAAAACAACTAACACAAACTAAAAGCACATGCAAAATCGAGCAAATCGGACTGGACAGTATATTAGTTACTGTGTACAAGCTGTCCTCTGCATATTTATGTTTCCACTGTGATCTTCATTCCATTTTTAACCCTACCTCTTTGTGTACATATAAGTGAGACTTTGCACATGGATTACTTTCACACTAAATTAAAGCACATGGTAGGTGGCATGTCGTGCAGCAAGGACAACCACATGGCTAACCAAAACTTGCACAACTTGATATACATTCTGTTAGTAATGTAAAGCTTCTAAGGTACCAAAGACTTGATAGATCCATGACATTGTAAATATGAGACCAAAGTATGTAAAAATGCTAGTCTCTTCAAAATTTCATAACTCTTAAACAAGGTGGTAATTCTGAAAACTCATAAAATAAGCACTCCTAAAACAAGTTTTGGTTTACTTGACATAACTTCTGAATATTAATCAACTAACAGCAATTTTGAAAGTACAATACATATGCAGGTAACACGACTATTATTCATAAACTGATATAAAAGCAGTACAGAATAAAGAAACCCACATCCTGATCCATCTGTATGTTGGCATCATCAAGTGTTTTATCCATGTCATTCATCAAAGCATGTTTTCGTTGCCCATAGTAATCCCAAATGCGCACCTGCAAATAGGGAAAAATACAATTACTAATAAACTGGCAACAGAGGATCTCGAATTAAAGAAAATCACGGAAATTAAAGAATAGGCATCTACTTGTTCCAAGTTGAGATCGAAAATCTCACAAGCTCTTCGATGAAGCTCTCCAATGGTTTCCTTCTTGCTAATTCTTATGGAGGATCGGTCACCTTTCGGCATCATAAGCAGTTGAAGGCGGAGAGGATAGACCTCCACGGCCAACTCAGTCTGAGAAAGCCCCGAACCGATTACTTTTCGGGCCAATGTTGGACCACCTCCATACCTAAACACAATAAAGAGCATCATAATTAAATAGGATTTTCAATCTAGATTAACATTTCCTGCAGCAGCAACAACAACTCACCACGAATACAAGCGGTTCCAAACCTCTTGCGGAAGCAAGACATAATCGCGTCCCTCCAGTAGAGTGTCGTGAATTTCGGGGCTTGAACGAGAGCCGTCCACGTCATAGATTAAATCCGAATTGTCAATACCAGTAGGCCTGTTCAGTGCAGTGGAAGTGCCAGAATTAGCGTGTTCTAAGTTAGAGGGAGCATCGTTGAAGCTGTTAGGTTGATCTTGGTTCACGTAATCGATCCAATGTTGCCACCATCTGTCACAACAATTCAATCAGAGAAGATTTAAGAGAAATTCTACTTCACTAGGGAAATGAAAAGAGAGAGAGAGGGAGAGAGGCCTTTGAGTGATAAGATAGAAGGTGTCGCCTTCTTTGCTGTTAGCTTCAGCGGAAATCGCAATGTCTCTTATCAAAACCCTCTCTTCCTCCGGCGTCAGCTGCCCGCTTCCTCCTCCTCCCCGGCCGCCGCCGCCGCCGCCGATAAAGGTGGTCACTTCTGTCATCTTTGTGCCGTCGCCGTCGCCGATCTAAATTGGACGGTGAGATTTTGGAGGGTTTGAGGTTTTGAATTTTGTCTGTCTGTGGATTTTCTCGGGAGAGAAATGGCGTGATGAGTGAAGAGAAAATAATGATTAATTAAAATAATCGTGTATTTATTTTTCAACCGCGGTTTTGTTCCAAGTATTGCATATTTTTTTAAGTATAATACAAATCATAATACCGTTGCTTAGGTGGTATTTGATTCCATTTTTAAAAATGGTTTTTTATTTTGGAAAGTAAAAAATTGGATGAAAATGTATTTACTAGTCTTTTTTCAAAAATATGTTTTTGAAAATAAAAAACAGGCTTTCAAAAATATGTTTGGATTCGTTTTGCAAAATATTTTTTCATTTTCAAAACAAAAAACTTTTAAGAAATCTTACCAAATATATCACATTTTCAAAAACATCATTTTTAAAAACATGTTTTTTACTTTTGAAAATAGGTTTCAAAAAGACAATTTTAAAAACGATTCCAAACGCACAAAGTAAAAAAAATGACTTTTTTTTTTTTGTTTTCGAAATGTTTTTTCAAAAATACTACCAAACGCATTATCATTTTTAAAAATATTATTTTCAAATTATGTTTTTCATTTTTTAAAATACTTTTCAGAAACATCATTTTAAAAATATATCAAAATGCACTCTTACCTTTCTTATTAAGGCAAACTGCACAAACTCTCCTGAGATTTGACAAATTTACACAAAAATAACGATATTTTTCACTGATCTCTCATGAGGCTCTAAAAACTCAGCACAAATTTTCTTTATTATTAGTCAACTACTATCAAATTCTCACAGTCAACGCTCAAAGATATAAAAAGATTAAAATATCTTTCAAGTCAAACTTAAAGTCAACATTTTATTTTTAATAAATTTAAAATTAATATAATATATTTTTGTGATTTAATTAAAAAAGCAAAAATTTAAAATTAAAATTAAAAAAAAAAAAAAGATTTACTAACTGGTCTCCATCTCCAACGATCAAGACTAGTTGGTCTCAATCGTTGGAAACGATCTCCGATGACGAAGAACCCAACGGGTCTCCATCACTAGAGACGCGATCTCCATAGCTAGAGAATGCATCTCTAGTTGGAGACCTAATCTCCATTGGAGACCAAAATTTGGTCTCCTTGGGAGACTAGATCCTTAGTCTCCCATGAAGACTTTTTTATTTTTAATTAAATTAAAATATTTATAAAATATGTGTTGATCATTTTACCTTTGATAATTTTGACTTAATAAAAGTTGACTAATAATATGGGAGGTTTGCTCTCGGTTTTTGAAATTTCAAGTAGTGAGAGTGCAAGCTATCTAATTATCGGCATTTTGTGCAATTTCACAAAACCTCAGTAGAGTTTTGTGCAATTTGCCCTAAATTGAATAATGTTACTTAATCATAAATCTGTTGAAATATGATGCACAAATGTTGTAGCAATTTTTGATTTGTGGTAACTAGATTGAGTAATAATAAGTTGCCCATTATTTCTCTTCTATTAGTCTATAGCCCTAAAAAAATTTATTGGGCACCTTCTCATTCACTAAAATGTTGGGGGTTTAATTTCAACCAAAAGTATTCAAAGTTTACTTAGATAGTTTTTTCTCTTTATTGTGGGAGTAGATGTCTCTTATTTATGTAAATAGATATGCAAGTCATGCAACTAGTATTTGATCTCGGTAAGTTCTGACAATTCTTTAACACGTATGGTGTTAGTTTAAAAAATATATATATGAATAATTATAGGAATTTGGTTCAAACTAATAAGAGAAAAGAACAAAAATTACTTCGAATATATAATTAGGTAAACTATCTTTAAGGGTATAATCTAATCAATTAGGCTTCTCACAGCAATTTAGGAATTGAATCCCAATTAATTATGTATAAACTTCTAAAGCTTTAAATGAATTATTTTGATTTCTTGTTTATTGTTTGAATGTCATTATCTTCCCTCCCGTTTAGAAACCGTCAGAATCCCCATATCATGGCAACCTTATGATATGGGCAATAAAAAATAAATAACTTGTTCTCTTTCACCATTAAATCAATATAGCAACAAAATAATACCATTTGTAGTTTTCATGAGATCTAGAGCTAAAGAAAGTCCAACTAGATATGACCTCTGTATTTGTCTTCATGGTGGCGACATTTTGCTATTGTTGATTGCAAGATTGCTTCTTTGTGCTTATTATTCAGTCCTCAACTTTAGAAGAAAACTTATGATATGCATAGAAATTCTACCTTATATCCTCATAAGTTTAAAAAAATTGCGTTCTTTTATTATCTTTCGAACCTCATATCATTATAAGTTTGATGAAAACTCTTTATAACCCACATCATATGTTTGACAAAACTTGTTCTCTTTTTCTAAGTAGATAAGTTGTCTCTTTGGAGTCCTTGCTGTCTTCCTTTCTTGCTAAACATACTATAAATTAAGCTAAAATATCTTCCTTATAATTAGCTCAAGCAAGTTATATTTTTATAAACCACCCTTAGCAATACTAAGTACATATAGATAACTTGGCCTTATGGAGTACTTAACAGTTATCAGTTACCAATATCACACAAGCTTCCTGAGTGCTGCTACCATAACTTATGCATTCATAGGATAGTAAAATTACATTCACTTCAAAAGAATTATTTGGTAGAGGTAGAGAGGTCTTTTAATAACGTATTATATGTGCTCTCTCATTGATAGACTTATCATATAGGCAATTTCAATAAGCTATGTTTATGAAAGTGGTTGACATCCAATGAATGCAAATGTACAAAAAAATTTAACTAAACAATTTGATGGAGAGATTCAAGGGAATTTCTGAATGGAACTGTCCTTGTGTTGTGATTCCCTAATGCTATTATAATATATAAATAATGCATGTATAAGTGATATCAAAATCATCTTCATGTTTTTGTTTTCCATATATATGGAATGTAAAGTTACTTACATGAATAGATAAATTTTGTTATAAAGGTGCACTTCCATAACAATATAGGTCTGTAAAATCAATGATAGTTTCTCCTCTTGCTTGGAGACTTTCACAAAGCTATAGGTTTTGATCTTGCAATCAGGTCCATGAAGTGATAAAGGAACTAGCATTGAATTTTATGTTTCTCAAATTGCACATTGTTAGCATCTCTCGCAATTGAATTGCAATAATTTTCTTTGTAAATCTGCTAAGAGGTATTTGATAAATTAAAGATTACAAGAAAGCAAAAATGTTAGCAAAAAATTCATTTGTTTACTAACTTACGCAATGGACTTATCATTTGTACCATGGTCCAGTAATTTATGCCACAAAGTTATTTAGTTTTTTTTTTTTTTCCCCAATACCAAATACAATGGGACAACTCAAATCCGAGAAATTATTAAATTCAATAAGTACTCTTTACCATCAAGCCAAAATTATTTAGTTCTGTTTTTTTGAGATACCCAAATGTGGTAGGACGAGTTGAACTTGAGATATTACTAGACTTAATGAGTGTTCTTTACTATCAAATCACATTAGACAATCATCACAAAATTAATTAGCTTAACATGTTTTATGAGTCATTGGATATCAACTTATGATACAATTGCAGGAAGCATTAGCATAAAATTAACCGATGAAGTTTTTATATTAATCTATATATTAATAAAGTGTCTTAATTTATTAATAATACAAAATAGACTTTTTTGGTATTGCAATGCAGTTTATAGAGAGAAATTGTTTTAATAGCTACATGATTTGTTGGTAATTGATTATTGAGGAATTCATCACAGTGATGCGAATTCGCACTTTATCAACTCATTTATTATTATTATTTTTTAGTAACTCATTTTTAATGTTTATCAATGTAAAACCTCGACGATACGAGAGAAAATTTATTAGAAAAGGAAAATATAGATCACCTAATTAGGGGGGGATGTAATGAGTCTTACCCTTGAGATGCTATTACATTAAAAAAAAAAGTATGAAAAAAAAAACCACACACACATATGCATGCAATGCAACAAACAAGTAAAAAGAAAACTACAATTTAGAAGGGGGAAAAAAAAAACTACATTTAATTTTGGTGTCTTCTCCTCTTCATTCTTTGCATTCCAAAAACCTTTAGAAACCAGCTATGTTTTCTTATGTAGAATCCATTACCAAGAACCACTCCAACTATCAGTCCATTTGCAAACCCTATCAAAATTATTTTCCAATCAAGGACAAATGAAGTTTCAAAGTCTTCATCCTTTTTCTTTAAAGGCTTAAAATTCTCACAAATTTTTGACAAAGGTTTTCCGCACAATTCAGGATTTCCATCATAAGAACTATTATCAAATGTACTAAATTGCTTTCCTTATGATATGGGTCCAGTGAGATGATTATAGGAAACACTAAAGACTTCAAGGGATGTGATCTCTTCTTGTTGTTGAGGAATCTTCCTGAAAGCCTATTACTTGAGAGGTTTAATGATTCTAGAGTTGTTAAGTTATCCAAGGATGATGGAATATGACCTTCAAGATTAAGATTATAGAGGCCTCTTAAACTTGCAATGCATGCTAGAATCTCTGCTACAAATTTGTTTCCTGAAAGGATAATGCTATTAAGCATATTTGAGATTTTTCCATAATTTAACTCTATGCCTTTGTTGCGAATTGTCCTCGAGTAAGCATAATCACAATTTGGGTAACCAACATCCATATTAAAAGGCTTCGTCTCGTCATGCATGTATGTTAATGGCTCCCTTTCACAACTTTCATCACTTTCCAAGATTGTAAGTTTTTTGTTGGAAGCTTGCCTCTAAACATATTGTGAGAGACATCAATGACACGAAGTTTGGGAAACTTAAAATCTTTCTCAGGTTCATTTATTACACCGTGGAGTCTATTAGACTTCAAGATGAGAACCTCTAATTCCTAAAGAGTTCCTAACCAGGATGGAAAAATATCTGTGATTTGATTATTTTCAAGATAAAGATATTTGAGTTTTTTACAATTTACTAATGATCTTAGAATTCTTCCTTACAACATCATCCTTAGATTGGTTCCATTGATGAAGGTTTGCGAAATAATTCCATGAAATTTATTATTCTACAATGCTAATAATGTTAATGCATTACTGAAATTGGCTAAATGTTGTGGAAGCTTGCCACTTAAGGTTATTGTTTGATTGGTCAAAAGCATAAAGAATTTTCAACTTGGATATCAATGGTGAAATTTCTTCATTCAACTTGTTGTTTGAAACCAAGTACACAACTATAGATTCTAAAGAAATTGGGAGCAATCCTTGTAGTTTATCAAACCTGAGATCTAAATTATATGGAGACCTTGGAAAAACAATAGAATTTTGGTCAAACCTTATGAAAAGGTTGTGAGAAAGGTTTAAGTATTCCAACTTAGGCATTGTAGCATTTAAAAACCACCCAGGTATTAGGCTAGGTATTCTATTGGAGGAAAGGTCTAGCGCCAATAACCTATCTTGGTCATGGAGAAAATTTGGGAACTCCTAAAGGTTGCATGAACACAATCCTAAACTCTTCATTTTTGGAAATTTGGCATTGCCAACATTAGTATTGCTTATGAGCACTGAAATGCTGTTTGATGAGAGGATTAAAGTTTCTAAGCTTTTAAGTTGAGAAAGACATATATCTAACTTCACCATGCCACTTAAGTTATCGGAACGAAGGTCAAGATACCGAAGATTCTTGAGTTCAAAGAAGGTAATAGGAAGTAGGCCTTAGAATGAATATGATGAAAGATCCAAATCAACCAACTAGGTTAGGTTTCTAATTTTAGACGGGATATGTCCGATTAGTTGGTTTGATTGTAGATGTAAAATAAAAGTTGATTCATATTCATTAAACAAGATGGGATTAGGCCGTTTAACTGGTTCAGACTCATGTCTAAATAAGTAAGTTGTCTTATGTTCATGAGCCAACACGATATCCTACCAACTAAGTTGAGATCTCTAAGGTATAGAAAAGCTAGTTTTGTATTCTTAGCAATCCAAGATATGAAAGAAGAAATTTGGCTAGAAGAAAAGTCTAAATAAATAAGTTGTCCGAAATTACCCCATGCAGAAATTTGGCTTGGGAAGGTGAAGCCGTCGAGAAGTAGTTCTTTCAAAGAACTAAGATCTCCAATTAAAATAGGCAATTCACCTGAAAAATTGTTAAGAGAAATGTCAAGGTGAACAAGTTTGGTTAAGTTACCCAATGAAGATAGAATTGTTCCTCAAAAATTGCATGATCTAATATCGAAAAAGGTAAGGGGACTACTCCTTCTAAATTCTGGTAAATATCTAGTGAGATTCCAATTACTGCTCACTTTGAGAACAAAAAGGTTGGCTAATTAGAAAATTTCAATCAGAAAATCACCTTGTAATTCACTCTTAGATAAAGATAAAATGAGTTAAAGAATATAAATTTACCAAGACACGAGGTATGGGAGAAGAGATATAGACATAGTCTAGATTAAGCACTTTAAAGTTGGTTAACTTCTTCACTAGATTTTTTAGACTTGGTACTCGAAGCTTTAAAGAGTGTATTGAACTGTTTGGAATTGTCAAATACCTATTATCTGATAAATCAAGAGGCACCAAGTTGGGGAGTTCTAGTAATTTTGGTGGTATTTGACTCGTAAAAACAAAGGAAGAGAGATTTAGATGTGATAGTTTTGAGAGGTTCTTGATTGTAACAGGAATTTCAGAGAAATCAAAGTCATTATTAGCAAGGCTAAGCCATTCAAGATGGACAAGGTGGAAAAGGGTGCTAGTAGAGTTGATGGAACCATAAAGACAACTATTAGAGAAATCAAGCCTGATGACATGATCAGTTTCTGCATTGCACTTGATGCCATCCCATGAGCAACAATCACTATTTTCTTCCAGGTTTCACAATGCAACGTTGCAAAAGGTGGAAGGATTACAATTGTAATCAAAATCAGCAATAATGTTGAGACTGTCCTTGAATTGCAACAAGACAGTACGCTTAAGACAGTACGCTTATACATATGACAAAGTGGCTACAAAGAAGAAGCAAAGTGAGCAACAACAAAATGAAATAGAGAAAGCTAGAATACAAAGCGCACAAAAGGGAAGACAAGTGGAAAGAAAAGCCCTATGATTGTCTTGATTAACGAAAGAAATCTATTGCTCGATCGACTATCTTAGACAAGCAAGATAAGAGAGGGTTGTATTTTACTTGTAGAATGGAGGTGCCTTTATAGGCCCGCAACTTGCAACTAAGTCGTTTTGGTTTTCTATGTATGCTTTGTGTCTTATCATAAAAAAAAATATATTTGCCTAGTGGAGCAGAAAACTTGTCGAAGCCATTGTTTTAGGTCCCACAAAAATATGCTTTTGATTCCACATTAGAAATGATTTTAGAAATTTAGTTTCAATATTTTAAAATACTACGTGCATTGTGATCACTCAAACTTGAATTATTATTAAGTTGATCGAGGACTCTATACCATAGAACCATATCGGATGACGTTAAAGAGATTTGTTTCAATTAAAAAGGAGAAAAGCTTATTTAGAATTTTCTACCCTAAACCACAAGTTGGATAGAGACTTGTCTTATTATTTTCCAAGTCCCATTACATTCAGCAGCATGTTTGAGGTAAATGTGGCCCAGAACTCCAAGTTGAGAGAAATTTAGCCATTATTTTATTTATTTATAATTATTAAATTAAGAATTTTCCAGTATGTCATCTTTGATGTCAATGTGTTTCATGCACTTGCAGTAGGGACAAAAATGCGATCGAGTAAGTTTGTAAGTTTTATAAGTTGTATCATCAGGGTCTCACGTTAGTTTCCTCTTTAATTTGTATAAACTTCTCTTGAAAATGCACTATACAGGAAACTTGTTAGATGTGGAACAAAAAGGTCTAAAAAAAATTAAATTTCCGTCTTACAAAATGTATTTGAGTATTGGTCAAGTATTTATCTTCTTTTAGATTAGATACTCTCGCGCGACTAGCTAGGACATGCCAAAGACTTGTAAGAGTGATTGTCTTAGGTCTGCAAATCTAGTACATATAGCTTAAATTCCATGTGTTGTAAAATGAAATTCAAAACTTTCTTTATTAAAAAAGAAAACCTGACAAAGTTACTTCAACACTTTTTTTTTTAAGGGAGAAGGGATTAAATTCAAAAAAGTCTACCCACACCATTAAACTTTAAATGCAAATAATCTTAGAAAATTGGTTCTAACTAGAAGTTGAAAAACTGAAACATATATTGCTCAGATAAATAAATTCTAATCTGATTTGTTTAATTAAGCAGCTCAACTCAAAAAAGAAAAATTAATTAACCAAACTTTTCTTAAAGATATAATCTGATTTGTTTGGCTTCTTACAAATCCCAATTAATTATGCACAAATTTCTGGAGCTTTTAAATGAGTTTTTTTTTTCTCAAAAAAAGATTTCCTGGTCATTGTCGCTGCTATTAAAAGTCATGAATCTACGACTACCAGGCAGGCAAAAAGGAAAAAAAAAAAAAAGCATATTATGAGATGCATGTCTGTTTTGTCCGTTAGACTTAAAATAGGCTGGCTGTGTATAATGTATCAATAGAAGTTAGTACAAGCAATCAGATAAGGATATATAAGATCCTCTATGTTTTTCAAGGAAGCTTTGGATTTTGAACATTTTTATTGCTAATTGCAGATCAGAGAACACACGTCAAAGAACATTAAATGGGCAGATTTAGAACATATTGAACCAAATTAATTAATTTCATATGGACATATGTACAAGGAGTTATGTTTATGATAACTGAAATATTTGGTAAATATTTTATAAAAGACAGAGTCTCAATTTTTTGATGCATACTAATTATGGATTTGAGATATTATAAGTGGAGGTTAAATATATTTTTGGGAAACTTTAGAATCAGTTGAAACTCTATTGATTTTTTTTTTTTTTTAAGAATGGGTTTTATTGAAAATTTGAATTATAAAGTGGAGAGATCTAGATTTTTCTACTTTCTCATTTAATTTTAATATTTTATTTACGTATCTGGATTCTAGGACGTAAAATTCATAACCTCATGAATTTAAATGTGAGGGACATACTATTGAGCCAATCTTATAAAAACACCAATCATATGATCTAAAAATCAATGAAGTCCCACGTATTATCCGATCCCATGATTTACAAAGTGCACCTAGCAAACACAATTTTAAGTGTGAGTTACAAATTCAATTGTTGAACTCATTTACTGAATTAACCCTAATGCTAATTCATTTCGAACATTAATAGCAAACAATTTTAAACCTTCTGATCATCTCTTGCAAGTTCTACATCTCCACACCCGTTAGCAACATTCAATCTCTTAGATGAGATTTCAGGATCAGCATCTTTTTCTTCCTCAGAAATTGCCTCTTCCAAGGGCTTGTAGGTATAAAACCAAGCACATAACACATAATATACAAGATTTATGACTTGCATTCCACTAACAAGCCAATAATAATATTCCAATCTCCCCCTATTCAAGTTCCTATTAGGCAACCAATTATGTTCCTTTCCAGTGTACTTATGCACAAGCGTTACCACCAATGTCCCTATATAATTCCCAATCGAGATGGCTATCCAATACAGCGCGGCAGCCGTGCTTCTCATGCTTTCCGGTGATTGATCATAGAGAAATTCTAAATGTCCAACAGACATGAATACTTCCGCTACTCCATGAATACAAAACTGTGGAACCAACCAAAAAACACTGACAGGTATAATAGCATTAGGGTCATCCAATAGGTTGTGATGTGCTGCCACGGCTTTTCTTTTGATCTCAACAAATGATGAGACAAGGGTGGCAAAAATATTGATCATGAACCCTATTCCCATTCTCTGTAGGCTGGTAATCCCGGAGGGGTTTCCAGTGAATCGACGAGCCAAGGGGACGAAAAGGCGTTCGTATAGGACTAGTCCAATGAGCATGGTTATGGTGCTGAAGATGGATAAGCTGGCAGGTGGGATTTGGAAGGAATGGGACAAGTGACGGTCCATGGTACGAGCTTGTTGGATGGTGAAGCTTTGTTGGTGGGAAGATGCTGCGACTAATAAAATGCCTGTCGACCAAATGGGCAACATTCTGACTATAGATTTTAGCTCCTCAACTCGATGAACTGTGGCTAGTCTCCATAGGTTTAGTGGGTTCGAATGTGCTGCCTCCCCTTCTCTTTTTATTGCTGCCTTATCTAACCACCTATGTATTGACTCACATATTAGTAAATTAATCAGACATTAACCATATATGATATTTAAAGTTAAACATATAAATATGACTTCAACAATAATGTAGTTTATTTAAGTGTGCCCACAACAAAAAGTTTGAATTGCTCATTTAAGTATTAGAAATTATGAATATCATTACATATAAAAAAACTCATGAATTTCATTAACATCTAGTATGTGCATACTATCAGCTGTTAGATAAATCAAACAATTGAAAGTAAATTATTAAAATGTACATTCTACTATTAGATTTTAATTCATGCTATGAATTTCTAACAAAATTTTAATAGTCTACACTTGTCCTTGTTCAAATTTATACTACTACAAATTATTAGAAATTATGAATATCATTACATATTAAGAACTCATGAATTTCACTAAATTCTAATGTATACATAATATCAACGGTCAGATAAATCAAACAACTGAAAGTAAATTATTAAAGTACACATTCTACAGTTAGATTTAAATTCATGCTATGAATTTCTAACAAAATGTTAGTACTCTGCCGTTGTTCAAAAATATACTTTTTTTTTAAATATTGTTCAAATATATACCAATATGAAGTTTTAAAATATAAAATTTTTATGTTGGAAACCAAAAGTTTTACTATATCCTTGAAAAATACTATATATAGTGTGCAAACGTAGCTTACTTGAACTGGTCAGTGTGCAAAAGCGTTCCATGCACAGAGATATCAGCATCAAGCTCCTTGTTTTGATACAAAAGCCTCGAATCCTCGGGCATTGGTTCTTTTCTCTTCTTGACAGCCGCAACAATCACTTGAGCCAGTCTAGTAAAGGGGCTGCCTCCCGGTTTGACCTTGACATATAATGCTGAACCTAAAAGGAAGACCAGAATGGAGAGAGTCATGGCCACGGTTGGGATCCCAAAACCCCAGTTCCAACCCACATTTTCTTGTATATAAACCACAACGGTGGAGGCAGTGAGTGTGGCCAATCCCATGCAGAAAAAATACCAGTTGAAGAAGTTCCACTTCCGGGACTCAACGGCGGATTTTTTCATGTCCAATTGGTCGGCTGCAAAGGTGACAACACAAGGCCTGATGCCCCCGGAACCGATAGATGAGAGGAGAAGGGAGATGTAGAGAACCCAGAGCTGTGTTGCTGAGGCTTCTTGACAATTCTCTTGAGTTGGGCATGGTGCAGGCCTTAGCGATGGCAGGATTGCTGATAATGTTAGGCTAACCAATCCCTGTGACAATGTAGCACAATTTTATGTCATATTCATGTCCCATCAATGGTCGTGCCCAAACCAATTACATTCTAAATTTATGTTACATTATCAGATTTGACAAGAATAGATGCATGAAAAATTTGTCCCACACTTTTTTTTTTTTTTAGAAAAATTTCATTTCAGTATCTAAGATTTCAAAAAATATCAAATTTTTAAAACTCTTTTAAAAATTATTCTTAACTTTTCAAAAACTCTTCAAAAATGTTCAAATCATCAATTAACTAACGGTCAACATTAACAGAATAGGTAAAAATATATTTTTATCCTGATGATAGTTAACTTTACCTAAGTTATCGAATTATCCTAATAAAAAATGAATTCATAGGTTAAATAATCTAAAATGTCTCTAAATTTAAGTTGTTAAAAATACCATTAACCGTTAGTCGACTGATAGTTTGGACTTTTTTTGAAGAGTTTTGAAAAAGTCAAGAATGAAAAGAATTGTTTTCAAAAGAGCTTTAAAAACTTCATATTTTCTGAAACATTGAAGACCAAAATGAAAATTTTCCTTCTTTTTTTTTTTAATTATAGTGAAAAGTTATTATTTTAAATGTTAGTTATCATCAAACTTGAGGTTGACACATAACCTGTCTCCTCACCTATAACATGGATAGATAATAGATGTCGGGCACAACTATAGTATTTAAAACTTGAGATACACATGACAAGTTTTTTCATGTGTAACGTGAACAAATTATAGATATTAAATACATACTAAACACTCTCTATCGTTATAACATGTGTAATAAAATTTTGAAATAAATGGGGGGGTGCGAGGGGAGGATTTGAATCAAAAACCTCTAAACTTTGATATTATATTAGTTATTATCAGACCCAAAATCTTAAACTGATAAAAAATGATCAAACTATAATATTTAAGACTTGAGGTTGACACGTGACATTAGAAATATGGAATTATTTGTTCCAGGGGTTTGCAATTATTAAATGGGGAAATTACTCACAACTACCTGTAAATTTAATATTTACAAGCGTATATAACTTTTTAATTTTTTTACAATGTCCTCCCCTGACTAACGGATTGACTGGTTTGACCGTTACAGAATATGGTTAACTGTGTAATAAATATTAAAAGACAAAATTACCCCTCAATGAATTTATTTTTTTAATTTTCTTTTAAAATAATTTAAAATTTTAAATAAATTTAATCAGATCTCTACCGTCCATTTGAAAATGGACGATAGAGATTAATTTTTTAAAAAAAGTAAAAATTAAAAAAATTAAAATATTTTTTAATTAGATCTCTACCATCCATCTAAAGATGGATGGTGGAGATTAATTTGAGAAAAAAAAAAGAAATTTAAAAAATGATTTAAAATAAAAACACAAAAATCAATATTCATATCCATCTCTCCTTTCTCTCTCTATTCTTCATCTTCTTCGTCACTGTGGTTCGTCTCTCTCCTCTCTCTCTTTTTCTTCATCATCTTCTTCTTCATCTTCTTCTTCTAACCGATCACTGTCTCTCTCTTCTCTCTTCTTCTTTTTCTTATTCTTCTTCTTCTTCTTCTAATCGAACCCAGATCGAACGATCTGGGTTCGAACATCCGATCTGGGTTCGTTCGAACCTAGCTTGGGTTCGAGGCCTTCGAACCCAGTCTGGGTTCAAAGGATTCGAACCTAACCAGAATTGGGTTCGAAGGATTCGAACCCAGTTCTGGCTGGGTTGAGTTCGAATCCTTCGAACCCAGAACTGGATTCTTAAGCAGAACTGGGTTCGAACAAGATTCGAACCCTTTAAACCCAGAAATGGGTTTTGGTTGCGTTCGAATCCTCTTTGAACCAGTTCGAAGGCTCTGAGTTGGTTTCAAAGATTCTGGGTTTGAATCAGTTAGTTGTTTTGGATTGTTTTAGGGTTGATTATTGGTTGTTTTAGGGAATTTTTTGTGATTGAATACTGAGATTAAAATGATTTTGGTTGAAGATGATTTCAAGGGTATATTGGTAATTTCATTTGGTTGCAAAATCAATCTTCTCAAGGCTAATTTCGTCTTTTAACACATTTTAAACGGTCAAAGGGATCATTTAACGGTCAAATTCAGTCAATCCGTTAGTTAGGGGAGGACGTTGTAAAAAAATCAAAAAGTTATACGCGATTGTGAATATCAAATTTGCAGGTAGGTTGTGAGTAAGTTGCCCATTATTAAATAGATATGTGAGGATTATACAAATATAATAATTTTCTTTTTTTTCAAAAATCTTAGTTTTTAGTATCTTAGGATATTAAGCTTATAATAAGAGAGAAAAGAGAGAAAAAGAGAGACCAGTTCATAGATTATGGAACCGAAGGTGATGGTCCAGAACCTGCCGGCAAAGGAGTCGGCGATGAGAGCACCGATCAGCGGCGTGAAGCTGGCAGTCCCACTGAAGTTACTCAGAGTGTTGGAAGCCGGCACCAACCCCATGTTTAGCTCATGTGTTAGGTATGTTATCAAGTTGGCATGAGAACCAGTTGCTGCAAATCTGTCACACATTTCATTTACTGAAATCACAAATCAAACGAGAAACAACCGTTACGATGATAAAGGTAAAAATTTAGTGTCCTCGAACAAAAATACAATTTCAGTGCTTAAAATTAATAAATAAATCTCTCTCTCTCTATATATAAAATTAATGTACACATGTAATTTTTTTTTTTTTTTGAAGAAAATGTACACATGTATTAAAACAAAGACACACAAGTCTACAATACTAGCTTTATACTACAGCTATAATATAAAAGTTATAATTTCACCTTATACACTGAAATTCTCAACTCCAAATATGTTGATACATTTTAAATATCATAAAATGTCAAGTGGATTGATTCATGTGGGCTAATTAAGTGAGCCAATGCAAGCCATTGGGCTCAATTCTTTTGACTTCTAAGATTGGTGTCATCTCCACCACTAAAAGTCTTATTTATTTATTTTATATTACTCAGAGTGTGGTTAGAATCAGTAGTGATATAACTTTGAAACGCAGTCTGAGAATATACTCCCATAAAGTGAATGGAGCAATCCACACTAGATGGATAAAAATTGCCCATAAAGTGGAACTTTTAATGAGATTAAACTCATAAGATAGGATTTTAATGAAATTGAACTTATAACCTTGAAGTCAAGATTGTGAGTGAACCATATTCTTTCCGTCTGGCCAGGCCACCATTCTCACACTACCAAAAAGTCTTTTCCGAGAGAATATTGTTATATCTTGAAGTCCCATTGATTGATTAAAAGGTGATCTCATTATGCGTCGATAATATAGTACCAAGTACGCTTAGACATAGAATCTCAAAGGCATTTTGTAAAGTCAAAATGCTTAAAATACATACTTCTAGTTAGTTCATGTACATATATTTTGTTTGATTTTGATCAAAACAAGTACAAAACTTTCCTATAATACAGCGGCTGAGATAGATTTAGAGTTTTCGAGATGAAGAACAAGTAGATTAAAGTGAATTTTTGGTCAACTCACCACTACAACTTTTCATTGCTTTGTGGATCTTAAGAACGTTATTATTATTATAAAAGAAGAAAATTACTTTGAAAATAAAATAATGTATTATTAATTATGTATGTTTCTTAACTAGGTTGTGGGTGCAACTTCCCAAAACCAATGTCTTATTAAAATACTATATATAAATAGTACACAACATTGAAATTCTCGTCTGCATATTCTTATAAATAATTAAGAGCAAAATATACAACACCCCCCTAGGTAAGCCTTTAAACACGTGGAGTCAATATTTGGGTTCTATAACAAGTTAGCCTCCAACCGTTAGTACTAGTTAGTCAACATCAATTTGATCAAGGGTAATTTCGTCAATGTGTAATCAGATGAGCCTGAAAAAAAAAAAAAGGAAATTTTTTTTTTTAAACGAACCCAGTACTTGGGTTTATTCAAAGAAAAAAACAATAAAAAAAAATTTAAAAAAAAATTAAAAAATAAAGATAAAAACCCTTCAAACCAGATTTAAGCACATATAAAGAAACCCTCCAACCCAGATTAAACTAGTGTTTTCTTCCATCAGACACTAACCAAACCAGATCCCAGCAAATGAAGACACACCACAAAAAGCCACCATTAATCATCCTAGCAATTGAAAAAATTAATCACTAAGAACAGCGCTAATATTCAATTTAAAAAATTAATCACCAAAAAATATAAAAAATCTGAAAAATAAACGTGAACAACTTTAAGATTTAATTGAAAAAACAGTGACAGATCTTCATTTGGGCTCCATGAACCTAGATGATGAAAAGGACAGCTTTGGGTTAGGCTTATGGATGAGGAAGAGAGGGAGAGGAGAGAGAGAAAAGAGAGAGGAATGATTAACATCTTCGGCGACGATGTGTGGAAGAGACGAGCTGAGATGAGCGAATGAGGAGTGTTAGACATCTTCTTCATTCTCATCAACAACCCACACAAAAGCCATCGAAAAAAAAAAAAATCCAAATATTCAAGGTTTTCAGTTACTAAAAATCCAGATTTTCAAGGTTTCTGGGTTTCCAACATCTGCTTTCTCTCTCACTTCAAATCGCAAAAAACCATCACTTCAAAATCATCTCTTCTATTCTCTCATCTCCATTTGCTTCTCTCTCTATCTCCATCTTCCTTTTCTCTCCTAAATAATCGACATGGAAGCCTAAATAATTATTCTAGATTGAGACCCAAATCAACCATGGAAACCCAACAAATGAGGCTGAGAGAGGAGAGAGAGAGTGGCAGCAGAGACATAAAAGTGGGGAGAACAATGGCGAGCGGAAGGGAAGAGATGAGAGAAGGAAAGAGTGGCAACAGAGAGATGAAGATTGAGGAAGCGGCGTGTTTGAAGATGATTTTGGGTTCTGATGATTGAAGGTGAGAGAAGAGAGAGAGTGGTGAAGGGATTAGAGAGAGAGAGAATGAGACTTTAATCTATTTTTCCTTTTCTTTTAATTTTTAATTTATTTTTCATATTTTAATTTCTGATTTATTTTTAATTTTTTAATTTTTTAATTTAAACTGACAAGGGTATTTTTGTCTTTTTACCAAATCATATGGTCAACGGTTATAATTCATCTAGTTTGACCGTTAAGCTAGGGGCTAACTTGTTACAAAACTCAAACGTTGACTCCGCGTGTTTAAAGGCTTACCTCAAGGGGTTGTTCATTTTACTCAATAATTAAATATATAGCATAACAACTAAACTTTGTAACTATTCAAACTACACTCTTACTATTAATAAGAGTAGTTAAACATATTTTTTTATCGTAAAAATTTAAGGTTCAAGTCTCATTTTTATTCTGAACTATAAAATATAACTAGTTTTTTTTTTTCTTTAATTATATCACCCTTTTTACCAAATGAATAAATAAACTCTTGTGATAAGAAATATTTCTACTATCAAGAGTTATAAATATCTTGAATAAATTTATAAAATGAGATGATTAATTGAATAGAATAACTATCATTTTAAATTTTAGAGAGTTAAAAAAAAACAAAAGGCAATAATGGAAAGAGTAACCTTTGAATGTGATTAAGAGTTCAATCCAAAAGAATCAAATCTATCACTAATGCACCTTTTGAGCAGAGAAAGTATATGCATATGGATGTATATTAGTATATAATAAAGCGAAAGAATATATAGGCTTAACTTACCAAGAATGAATGGCATTGTTTTGATTCCTCCGAGCTTCCTTTTGCTCTTGCGATCATCATGATGATCATCAAGATGAACCTCAATCTTGTTCTCCTCGTGTTTGACATCCTCATCAGTAGTAGTTATCTTGTTCTCGTTGCCCAACTCCATCATTGCCTGGTTTATGTTTTCAAGACCACACTCAAGAGATTGAAGAGTGCTCGATGTGTGTGCACGTGCGTATATATATATGTATGTATATATATAGTGAAGTGAGTTAGGACTTAGGACAAAAGGCTTGCGATGAAGAGGATGTGTGCGTGCCGTTGTGTGTGTATATATATATATATGTATGCATATATGCGTGCCGTTATGTGTGTATATATATATGTATGCATATACATATATAGTGAAGTGAGTTAGGACTTGGGACAAAAGGCTTGCGATGAAGGGGCAAATTATAGGACAAGGTAGGGGACCACATGATTTGACTTCATTGCCATGTGATGTATTCTCTTATGTCATATTTTTTTAACCTTGCTCTGAACTAATCTGGTCTTTTTTAAATTCAATATTTGTTGGTTGGTGTTTCCAAAAAAAAAAATATTTGTTGGTTGGGCCTTCTTTGGGAAAATGGGGATACATCAATAACAAGAATTTTCTATACCAAAAGTGTATCACATGCATTGTTGCAGAACCTTATTATTAAAAATTAGTACATCATTAATTATTGCTCAGATTTAAAGAAAGTTTAAAGCTAAAATTCTTAATTGTTAGAGCTAATAATATAAAAATTCGTATTGACAGAAATATCGAAATCTTAAATTTATTAAAACATTGATAAAAATATAGGAAATATTTTCAAAATATTAAAGAATAATTTTAATATCAATCTTTCTAAAATAAGAATGAAATCAGTTTTTAATGTTTAATTTATTTATAACAAATATGATTATAATAACTTTTTTCCATTAATAATATGTGTAGATAATACATAAGGATAAAACTACTCATTAAATAACTTAGATTCGAAATATGACTTTTGTTAAAATTTTTATACTATAACTAAATAAAGATGATATTATAATAATATAAAATTTAAAGCTTTAAAAATGAATAATAACTCACATTTATCATTTGAAAATACATAAATGTATATATTAATATATTAAAAAAATCTAAATCTTTTAGGCTCGGACTTTTTTTCGGACTCGTACTTATATTAATGTGCGTTGATTAATAACAGAAGAATTTTTTTAAAATAAAAAAATAATAATTATTATTTTTTATATATAGAAACAAAAGATTGTAGAATCTCGACAAAATTAAAAGTGTGTAAGAAGACAAGAACATCAATTAGTGCGGAATTGGATCAAATCCACAGTTTTGATATAAAGCTGGCAGGTTGATACAAACATAGGCGATGGCTGGTCCGGGTCAGAATGTGGAGATGGCAGAGGGGATTTAGACGGTAGGATCCTGAATCCTTGGGACGCGTGTATAAACTTGGAAGTGACACTCACCCGTCAACATATTTTCTGTACCTGTTTGAAACGACTCTTCTATTTTCTGCCATCGCAAATTGATGACAATAATTTGTCAATTGCCTTGCTAGCGACTGGATGATAGGTTTTTTTTCTTTATTTTTTTAATTACTGTATGATTTTTTATAGTATTGTATTATTATAATTGATTAAGAGAATAACCAAAATCAAATTAAAACCAACATTGATAACACGATCCAAAAAATATCTTTAAGAGCGACCTACAAAACCATCCTCCAATTAAAAGAAGAAAACAACAAAAGGGTATACAGCTAAAGCTCAACCACCGCACCGCTGCATGTTTTAACCTGTGTGATGGTTATGGTGTTTGAAATTCCATAACTTATTTTATTATTTTAATGATATTTCTACAGTTTCTAACCAAATAATTCATTTGACCTTTGATAGTCTTAGATACGACAACGAAAATGTCTGTCCACGTATCTTGTCTGCCTCGGCTGCCCATTCCACCGTATCTCTGCTATGACTGAGTGCATCTTGCCAACCAGTTTACTTTTGTCCCAACCTTTTTTTAAAAAAGATTTTTATTTACACCTACTTATTATTAATTTAAATAAATATTACCTACCATTTAATTATATTTGAAAATATTTAGAAAAAAAAAACTGACATAAAAAATATCGAAGACCTATTGGAATCTATAGAGTTTAAATTATAATAAGAATAAATTACATCCAACCTATGACCTATATGAAGTTTGAGACTTTACACATTAAAACAATTTATTCAAAATCTCACACTAACCTCTCTTACTGTTTTGTTTAACCTTGAGATTTGCCTATGATCATTGACTGTAAGGGTATCGCAATCGATTTCACCAATTTTGAATTTTCATAAAAGAAGTAAAAATTATACTCACACGACTTCTCAAGTGAGGGATCCCTCACTTTAGTGTAAAGTGAGGGATCCCCTAATGATCGTTGGATTAATTGGAATTGAATCCAATGGTCATCAATTATTTAAAAAATGTCAAATATACACCTCTCTAATAACTTTGATGTCACACACACCTTACCAACTAATGAATCCACCGGCCATCAATCATTAAAAATAAATAAATAAATAAATTATAAACCTCTCTGACAACAGTTATCCACCTACCCATCCTCCCTGTATACATATCTCTCTCAGACACTCACTCTTCCTTATTATCATTATTTTTTTTCCTGATGCTTTGTGTTTTAGTATGAGTATTTATTTATTTTTTATTATTCTTAGTCTACAGAAAAATGAATGGTGCATGTTCAGAGTCCACTCAAAATTTGTGCGTCCCTCGAGGAACTGTTGATCATAAACCAAAGTTGGGTCAATAATTTTTGTCATTTCTTACAATGCTTATGCCAAAGACGCTGGCTTTAGTGTCAGAATATATTCAAGTAAGAGGAGTAAAGACAATAGTGAGATTCTTCGAAAAGAGTATGTTTGTTCTAAGGAGGGAATTGAAGGGAAAATCGATTTAAGATTATGCGCAAACGTGAAATTTAAAAATTTTTTGAAAACTAAATTGGTTGATTAATACTAGTAACAACTATTTAATAATTTAAAATTAATAAGATTAAATCTTATATTGCATAAAGATTGAATTAATCTTTTTTGATTTACCGATTCTTCACCACTTGATTTTTCTTACTATGACTCTTCACCAAGAAACCGTGTGTAAGCATTATCTTGAAGAATCTATTCACTTTTCTTTTCTCAAAAGAAAACCCACAGAGAGAGAAAACAACAAGTAACACTCATGAAGGACGGGATCAGAAAACCCTACTTTTCTTTGTGATGTTTGGCCAAGCTAGAACTCTGTCTTAGGTTTTTGGTTTTCTTTTGTCATATGCAGCTAGGATGATGAAAAAATAGATCAAGTCAAAATTAATCAATTTTCAATATAAAAAATCCTTTTATATTAGAGTAATGCTAGGCTTCTTAAATATTTTATCCAGATCCATGCCCAAAGTATATGGTCTATGAGTTATCAAGATCTTGTAAATCATGAGATGACGTGATAATCAATAGGATTTTGACAACTCATATGCCACATCATTTGGACATGAATCTAGACAAAATATTTGAGAAGCCTAGTAATACTTTTTATGTTAATCAATTTATGGTTTTCTAATTTGACAAGGAAACATATGTCTTTATTAATCAAAATATTTAATTTCCAATTTAGAAAATCTAATTCATAATTAGATGATTTAATTTCTAAATTGGAAAATCTAATTCATAATTAGATGATCTTTTTCCAAATTGAAAAAAATCTAATTCACAATTAGATGATGAATATTTATGATATTCCAATAATTGACTTTCACTTTTTTTAATTTCATGACTATTAAATTAAATGATTCAATATCATTAATTATTTTATATAGTCATATGGATTTGAACCCATAAACCTTGTAGATAAATAATAAATAATTCATAATTCATAATTATTAATTTAAATAATCATTATTATTTAAATATTATGTGAACATAAAAGTATTACATGTGTAACACATATAATTGGAAGTTCCAATTATGTTCTTCTTTTCTTGTTTCTTATAGTGAATACAAGCTAGCAAGGGGATAAAATAGACCTATAATTTTGAGCTCTAGTAATATTTGAATTATTAATTAAAACTCTTTAATTAAATGATTCACTATTATTAATCTTAGAGTTACTCTACTAAAAACCTAAAGTTTCATTCTTAAAATTGCAGATGTTTTATACAATTTGAACTCTTTGGTGTCCATCGATACATTTATTACATATGATTCGATCATCCATAAGTAGTTCATGATTAGAGTCAGGTCATAAAGTTCGTTATACCTCTCTAATTATATCTCGTTCCTGTCCGTATCATTGATTCTCTAATGAACAATATATCTATAACAACTTATGTTTTATCTTTTCACTTACTCATAAACAGAAAGTCAAATACTCCTATTGTTCAAGTCCCGAATCAGCATTTAAGGTAACTACTCATCTACTTCTTATGAAAATGGATGGATTTCATTATTATGTAGATTGTTCCCAACCACTTATTGAATCATATATCAAAAATACGAAACTTATTGGCCATAATTTTACAACAGCCTCACTTCATAAATCAAAAGATATGATAAGAGTTCATAATACATTTAAGATTCAGATCAATCCATATATGATCACTGGGTCGATAAATATAAATTTCTTTGTATAACATAAATTGATAAGAAATTCATTTTTATCGTGGTCCAGTCCTATATAATCTCTATTATATAAGGTGCTTTCATTTTCATGTTACCACATAAACGATTTTGGATAAGATCAGCGTATCAAATACAAAATTGACCACGATTGTAGATTTACCACAGACAAATACCAAGCTTTGTTTGCTTTTACGATCTCTTTAAATTATTGATCTCAAACTAAATTCTTTTGCATATAACATTTATATACTTAGTTTAAAATTACATAAGTAATCATGGATGTTTCATGATATTCGTAGGAAACAAACGTTTCATAAATGTACATAAATTGAAAAAACATATTATATTTAGTATTTATTTAAACGTTTATAAATCAAAGGTTCTTAGAGCACAAACACTAATAGGAACAACCTTAATAGGGGTGATTAGTGAAAGAAAAAGACATCAAGTTATAACATGCAAAGGTTGTAATGCAAAACTTACCATGGTTAATTCCAAAATTAGAGGATATGTAGTGAAACAATTTGTTGAAGTTCATATACACACTTTAGCGATTACTCGAAGAGTGTATATTTGAGATCACACCGTAATGTTTCCAAAGCAAAAAAAAATCATTATCCTAATAGTTCTCAGCAACAAATATAACATATGTTAGCAAATTAGTATATCTGAGGTTCAAGCAGGGGGCATATAAAACATTGGTTCTACAAAGACAGATATTAGATAACTATGAAAGAGATTTGCGTAATGAAGAGAAAGGGCATGAAGGGGAGTTATAAATGAACATTTTCTTGGAGAGCAGGAGAAAAATGGGCTTCAATTTTAAAATTAAATCGGATAAGGAAAATCTATCACTTATTGTTTTTGGGCAAATGCACAATCTAGGCAAGCTCACAACTTTTTTGGTGATGTGGTCCTTTTTGCTACAACCTACAACACCAATAGATATGGTATGAGTTTTGCACCTTTTATTGGAGTTAATAACCACAATCAATCTTTCCTTTTTGGTTGATCATTTTTGGGTGATGAAACCATCTACTCCTTTTGTGTGGCTATTTGAGCAATTTAAAAAAGTCATATCTGGTTGCCTACCAAAAATTATCATCATTGATCAAGATCCTACCATGGCAAAAACAATTGCTATAACTCTTCTATTAATTCTACAAATATCATTGCAAACTTAAAAAATAACAACTAAAAACAATAACAACATACCTTTGAAGCTACAAAAATCATTACAACAATACTATAGGTTGGCAAGTAATCACCTTGTAATGGGAAACCTTCTCTAATCACAATGTAAATACCCAAAAAGAGTGTTTTGGTTCATTGGTTTTAGTGGTAGAAAAAGAAAACATAAGAGGCAGTAGAATTCATTTGTCATTGATCAACCACGCTATATATATATATATTGCAATTTATTATAGATCAAGTTAAATAACTATTGAGATAAAGTTATCTTAGTAGTTATTCAATTAACTGCAAATTCCTTCTTCTGGGCTTAAGCATAATAAAATAAGTCCATTGATTGTGCTTGGGCGAAACTTGAGCCATTGGACCATTTTGGGTAAGCCGTCTCCATATTCCAATATCTCTTACTCATCTAGAATGAGACAATGCTTTCAAGGTAATACAAATGTTCGAACACAAGTCTAATATCAAATATTCATATGGGTAAATACACCGTGTGATTTATGAATAATAAGTGATCTCGAAGCTTACAGTTTAGTATTATTCATATGTATCCTAGATTCGATTTTAAATCTTCATTAGCACAAACACACTTAATCCGTCTTTTAACATTAAAGAAGCTATGATTATCTTTCATAATTCTACATATTCACAATTGCAATCACAACTTTGATTATGATTGGTTAACCGATGAATACACTATTATGATAAAAAAGATTATTGAATCTTCTCATTTGACTTTCATCATTTGGTCCACAAAGACAACCTCCACCATAGACATATCACATAGGTCGAGTTATCATGATCATAGAAAAAAAAATGCCAAAGGCTCTAATATTATCCTGTGACTTCAGGGCATCAATGGTTTTTAAGGACAGTTTGTAATTTTATAGCTCCAATAGAACTTACACAATGAGAAAGTAGAGATTTATTCTCTCATATTTCTATATTGGTTATTTAAGTACACATGGTATGAATCATGTGTTGTAATGAATTTCATTCCAAATCAAGAATACATATGTCTAACAATTATTTCACTGTACTGATTCGAGTCCAAACATAGTCAGAGCATCTAACTTGAGTTCTCAATTGCTCACTTTTCAAAGCGTCATATCAAAATCTCACATTTAGCATAATCATGTTTCAATGACAGTGGGGTAATGTCATTGATCGGTTCTTATAAATTTTATATAGAGAGAACTTCATCTTGATCAGATTAAGGTAACGAAATCATATCATTTTTAATAATATCACTTATCCAAACTATCATTTTTAATAATATATGTGTCTCATTTTAGCTTGCTATTGATGACTATTTTCTAGTGCATAAAATACATAATAGAAACACGTACAAACATGCATGGTCCACAAGTAATATAATGATGAGTAAAGTATCATTCCAATAAGAATTGTCCAAATTTTGTTAAGTACTAAACCAATCAAGACTAAACCTTATCCAAACTATCAAAAAGAAGAATTTATGAAAATATACTAAAATTGGAAAAATAATGAATATAATAATTAAACTAAAATTACAACTAATGGAGAATTAATTCTAGGATTACAACTTCACCCTACCAATTAACCCAAACTATATTTATACCTTTAATAATTTACTCTCATCATGCGCTTGATCGAATGATTTTAAATTATCCACAAACCTCTTTTGATGGTCGAACGGACTTTCCTAGATTAAACAGTTGGCTATAATCCTATGCCGATTGGTTAATTTAGGCAAATTAAGTATTAATCACTCATCATGATCATACAAATCACACAAATATATTCTTATCCCATATAACTTATGCCATCCTATTCAGGTCTAAGCATAGGAATACCTTTTCCAAGTGCACTTAAGGTTACCAAATCTCTTAAGCTAGTGGTCAATTAATTTAAGAACATTACATACAAAATAAAATAGTAGACATTTATAATGAGAATTAATTAAAAAAATATCAATAAAAGTGAGGTTTATGGTTTAAGGTTACATAGTAACTATAGAAAAAAAAAAAAAAAAAGTTCTTATCATTAACATGTCAAAATCTGATATGCTCAAATAAAAACCAAACAAAATCATTCAAATAAATAATTTTAAAAGTCACCCTTTTACTGCTGTTGTCACTTCGAAAACTACCACTCTCGAGTTGATGATTCTTGTCCTTTGATAAAATTGATGATGAGTTGATTCTTTTGATCTCTAAAGCTGTGTTGAACCTATGCTTTGAGCCATTTCCAAGTCTACAAAAGCCTCTCCAATGGGCTATTAAAGTTTGCTATTGAGGGCTACCAAAATTTGCAAAATGTTCAGTCAATGATTGCCCTCTAAATCATGCTCCAAGCTTTCCTTTTTGATGTGTCAATATTGGCCCAGAGCTTCTCTATCAAAAGCTGTGTAAAGTTGGCTCTCTTTTCTTTTGAATGACCTAAAAACATCTATTTACAAGGTAGCAATTAGGGTTGCAAAGATGTGTTGTGTCAACTTGGAATCAAAATCATGTGTAGATTTGCTGATGTAGTCGTCGCGACTAGCCATCGTGAGTTATCGCTCTTGACAATGACTCGTAACAACTTTGGCAATCGTGGCGACCCTATGTTACGACCCACTGCCTCACATTCTTCTTTTGCAATCATGTCTAATCTTTTGTGGCCACCTTGTGTGGCAAGCTCCTTCCTCGCCATTACAACTTGCGATACCCTCTAGTTCAACATCGTGACCTTCTTCTATTGCGACTTGCGACAATAAGTCATAAGGCCTATTAGTCTGCATATTGTCATCACGACATAACTTTTACTGCTTGGTTATGCTTTATTCTTATCACAGCAGCTTGCATATGCTGCATCGCTAGTTACTTGGTTACTTGCTTTAACTTTAACTTGAAATATCTTAGAATGTTTTATACATTACCATAAATTGCCATTTTGCTCACCAATCACCTGATCACTATTCACCTAGAAATATTTACTGAATAAACATTAAAAATGTTTATAACTACTCGAGTTTTCATCACAAAGGCTAGGTAAATGAATATGAAATCACGGTATATTTAGCGTGATCAGCTATCTCAACAAATAAGATGATAAAACATATAAGAATGCTAGTTTCAACCTAATGACATATGTTTAATAAATTCTTATATGAGATATGTATGCTAAAAATGAAGATTTAAACGAAATGGTATATACATTCATGAATGGGAGAATGATCCAATTCAAACAATTTAACATATATGATATTATAATCTATGCAATGACTTAACATGTGACATATATATGTCATTTGTCAGTACTTTAATAAATGGATCTGTAATCATCATGTGCATAGAAATATATTGAATTTTCACCTCTTTCTTTATTATGATATCTCTAACAAAATTATACTTCGTCTTTATATATTTGGATTTACTATAGTACTTGAAATCTTTCGTATAGGCAGTAACTGCTTAACTATCACAATAGATAGTTACTGATTTCCCTGTAGCAGTAACAATCTTAAAATCTTCCAAAAATCTTTTATGCCAAATTGCTTTTTATGGTACCATTGAACAAGCCACAAATTCGATTTCCATTGTTAATAAAGTTATGCATGTTTGCTTTTTACTACTCTATGAGATAGTACCTTGACTAAGCAAAAATGTATAACCCGAGGTAGATCTAGTTCATCCAAATCACCTTCTTAATCGGCATCTGTATAATTGATTAAATGAAGACTACTCCTTGATAACAAAAGGGAGAATCAGTAGTACCCTTGGGATATGCCAAAATTTTTTGGTAGTAATCCAATGTTTATGGCTAAGGTTGGACAAATATTTGCTTGTGAGCCCAACTGGATAACAGATATTCGGTCTTGTACACATCATAACATATATGAGACTATCAATGACACTGGAATAAGGAACCTTCTACATCTTTTTACATTCTTATGAAGTTTTAGGATACATATTAAGATTAAGAGTTTGTCATCTTCATATAAGAATATCTGATGGTTTACAATCAACCATGTTAAAACATTCAAGAATTTTTCTTATGTAAGTCTATTGTTACAGGGCAGGAAGTTTTCTTGAACTATTCCTTATGATTTTGACTCCTTATATATAGGTAGCCTTACTCATATATTTCATTTCAAAATTTGAAGATAACCACTTTTTTACGGTTATTACAAACTTTTTGTCATTCCTTACTAATAAAATATTATTCATATATAAGAATATTATTAAAAACTTATTATCGCATCGTTTGATGTATATACAATGGAGCTTTTTCTGTCATTACAAAATCATAGGACATCATAGCATGATGGAAATGAATATACCATTGTCTGAAATATTGTTTTAATCCATATATAGACCGTTTGACCTGTATATTCTACGCTTTTAGCCTTTGACAATAGAATTCTTTGGTCGGTCCATATAAATTTCTTTTTCTAGTTCTTCATTAAGAAATGCATCTTTACATTCATCTAATGCAATTCTAAATCAATATGTGCAATTATTGCCAAGATTAAGCATATGGAAGCAAATCTCACCATTTGTGAAAAAGTTTCTTTATAGTTTATACATTTTTGTTGAATATAACCTTTGCAAATCAATCACACCTTATATATTTCTACTATGTTATTAGCCTTTTGTTTGATATGCAAGACCTATTTTATTTCCTATGGCTCTTCGATCAAGTGGCAGATCAACCAAGTCGTATATGTGGTTGCTTTTCATTGACCCCAGCTTTTCTTGCATGGCTTTCATCCATAACTCTTTAAATGAGTTAAGAGCCTCTTTCACATTTTTAGGATCATCGCTTTCTTGTGAAACAATCATAAACGTTTCCCCTTAAATCTCGATTCAACAATGTGTAATAGTTTTACGATTGCTTTTACGAGATAGTAAATCCATTATGTTGCTCCCACTAGAGATCGAAGATCTTGGTAAATTCCTATCTACCCTTGTCGGAGCATTTAGATGTATACAATTTTCTTAATCATTCAATTTATAGAATTGAATATCTTTATCAACCTCGCCTTTACTAAGAAATTTAGTCTTCAAAAAATTGACATCTCGTGATTCTAATTCAGTCACTCGTCCATCCATATGTTCTCCAGTAAGTACATATCTTTTTGAGTGCTTAGAGTATCCAGTAAGTACATATCATTTGCACTTAATTTTTTATATTTACTAGATAAATCATGTACATAACTCGCAAACCCCAAGGCCACAGATAAGCTAGATTAGGTTTTTACTTATCTATAACCTAAAAAGTGTCAAAGTGACTAATTTTGTAGGACCACGTTCAAGTGTATATATAGTAGTCAACAATGCATTTCCCTAATAAAATATTGGAAGATTTGCTTGCATCATTATAGACCTAGACATTTCTAGCGAGGTTCTATTCCTTATCTCCGCGACACTATTTTGCTATGGAGTTCCAAAAAAATAGTCATTGTCTATTTATAACTCTATCATTGCAATTATCCTTGAATAGTTTAAAGAGAGATTCACATCCACAATCGGTTTTCAAAACCTTAATTATTTTGTCCAATTGATTCTTCACTAAGTTTATGTACAATCTAAAACAATCCAATGTTTTGATTTATGAGAAATCAAATGGACATGATGGAAATATGTGAAATCATTAATGAATGTAATAAAGCACAAAATCCCATGTCTGGCTCAGTATAAAGCCTTATTTCTGGCTCTAACATTCATCAAACTATAAATTTCAGAATGAATTAATTGTAATATATAATCATTTCTAGTTCTTTTCTTAAATGGTTTTCTAGTTGGACAACTCATATAAATAGATAAATCTACTTTAGTAAATAGGCCTAAAAGACTCTCTTTGGCCAATCTATTCATTTTATCATGACTTTTATGACCCAGTTCAGCATGCCAAATATTTGTATCGATGTTTGCAACATCAGAAAAAGCAATTAAAGAAAAACAATCATCATCATAATTATAACCGTTTGTCTTCATGTTTAATACAATAAAACCATCCAAAAATATCCAATACCAATCAGAATAGAATTAAAAACCAAATAGTCATACAATCACCATGAAAATTTAAAATATATCCTAGATTTAGAAGAACATAAACAGAAACTAAGCTTCATCAAATATTTGGAGCAGTTAGTATATCATGGAGTTAAAGCACTTGACCACTATACAAAACAAACTTGCATGTGTCAATGTCCTTCACTTCAACACTTGAGTTATTCCCTATATATATCCATATCATTCCTTAACTTATTTGATGATATTCCATAAATGCTCTCCGATCTCTAGCTATATGGTCTGTTGCTCCTGAGTCTAAAGTCCATAGAGGACGAGTTTCAATGAGCAATGTTGAGCTAGAAACATTAGCATAATCAATTATATTGGAGTAACATTGCACATTTTCATTTTTTTCTCTTAGTGTATTCACGAGTGAAGTGACTCAACTTCTGTAGTTGCAACAAGTCACCTTGGTTTGTCCATTTTGGCCCCAACACGTTTGCCCCTCTCGTGCTTTCCAGTCTCACTTTTCTTAGAATTGGGATTTTCATCCATTTCTTGAAGTTCTTCTTCATACCTTTATGCTTAGAGCCAAAGACTTCACTCATGCTAGATTCAGTCATGTAGAGCTGACCGAAAGCCTTAGCTACCTCCACGCTTTCATCTTTCAACTCAACATGACTTAATAAATCATCAAAAGTCTTAAAGTTACCATTATGAGTCATGTTGATTTTCATATTTTCCTAGTTGGAGAGAAGAAATTGGATTATGGCATGTACATGTTGCTCATTTGTGATGTTATGTCCAATAGAGTTAAGCTCATGGATCATGATTGATATTTCCTTAAGGTGATGCCTCATCGAATGATTCTGGTGCTTACTGTGGGTGTCAAACTTGATGCTAAGCCTTTTTAGTTTGGTAGTTGATGTACCACCTTACTTATTCTTTAAGGCTATCTAAATGTCTTGGATTGTCTCATAATCCTCACACATGCACATGAGGTCAGCAACCATTCTGCTCAAGATCGTGATTAGAGCAATGTATTTTTTCTTTCCTCCAAGCTTGATAAGCCTCTATGCCTTTCCTATTTTGAGCAAAATTACTTGACTAGGGTTACACCATGGTGTTTGAAAGAGTCTCAAAAGTCTCTTGCTCTTAAAGCATATGCAAAATCTTATGGTGCCAGATATCATAATTGTCACTATTCAGTTTTTCACTCATGTTCAATTCATCGACAATGTTCTTCAAAGTTAAAGTCATTTCCTAAAATTTATCTTATTTAGAGACATTTAATTAATATCCTTATTAGCATACGTTACACAATTTCATATTCTCTTTTGCAGTAAATGTATTATGACAAATATAATATTTGAAAGCAAGGACTAGAGTAAAAAAATAGTCAAAGTTGTTTAATCATCGTCTATTCCCAAACATTTCAAAGATCGTATATACATGGACATTTTTGTGCAATACAGTCTTATTCATACATTATGCAAATGACACCCACATTCATTTAAAAAAGATGCAATGCCAAGAAATTCAAATAAACTACTAATTTCGTTTAAATAACAATGTCTTTTTCAACTCAAATTCAATATTAATAACCAAATAATTCTAAAAAAGAAAAAAAAAATACATGTTGAATGTCAAATAAATGAAACTAGTCATAGTAATCATCAAGATCTGAATCATAGTCCAACAAGTTATCCATCTTAGGATCCTTCTCGTCAGATGATATTTGAATAATGTCACTTCATCAGGCACATAATCATCGTCGTCATCAGATATCTCAATGACCTCTATTTGATCATCACCATCTTCATCGAAAGACACATCGATGATCTCAATCCAATCATCATTATTTTCGTAGGTAGATATGTTGATGATCTCAATGCGATCCTCATCATCAAATATCTCGATAATCTCAGGGTCTTCCACTATGTTAATAACCTTATGAACCTCATCATTAGAATCAAACATATAATAATTGTAATAGGTAGCCTTCTACAAAACAATTTATATGTCAAACAATTTATTTCAAATAAAAAATAAATATAAAGAATGAATTTAAATAATCCAATAAACTAAGACATGTGATTTAGCTCCCATTAGAACAAATATTTGGTAAATTTTATTATTAGTGAGTTGAATAAGAAAGAAAAGAAAAAAATATTTAACTTCACATAAATAAATATATATTCATGAATATATAAATTTCTATCCAATCATTAATGAATAATAAAATAATATATATATGTTTTACTTTTCGACTAGCAAGAAACTACCGAACATGCCAGCAGTTGAGATATGTCAGCCTCATTTGGAGCCTAAACTCCCCAACATGTCTAGACACGGACTTGCCAAGTGGTTGCGTCTGGTGCAGCGACGCAGCATGTGGGACGTGGCTACTGCAGGCGTAGAGCAGTCACATTTTCAAGTGCACAATTCCATCTATGCACCATGTAGCCCACACACGGCAGTGGCGCATACACTCCACACGTCATCTTGTTGCTACTGTCCAATCACAGGATGACTACCATCATACTCCATTTTTCATTTCCAACCCAATCATGCCATAACACCTATCTTCAAATGGTGTTGGTCCTATGGACCATGAACGGATTTCACCTCTTGCTCCTTGGCATGTTGGAAGCGCATAAGTTCACTAGGGTAGATCATGGTCAGCCAAAATCGGTATAGGTTAGATGCTACTATGGAATATGGTAAGCCTATCTTTCTTCTCCACCTTTTCCATCAATCTCCGGCCGCTGGTGTGAGTTGTAAGAAGTCTTGGTCTCGAGTCGATTAAGAAGGTTTTTTTTTTTTTTTCTTTGTGCATCCCCAGTCGAAGCTAGCAATCTAAGCTTGCTTTGTCTAGTGAGTAATGAACGCATCAACATATCGACCTATCTCAACTAAGGAATAGGATTTTTCAACATAAAGGCAAGTTGACAAATAGATTTATGTACCTTAGATCCAGTGGGATCAGACGCTTTTGCTTCAGTGAATGGTCTTTATCGAGTAGATATTCCTATGAATGGGATCTATTCCTAAAGGTAGTTTTCATGTGTAGGTTGGAGGTGAGCCACACACTTCTTAGAGGCGAGCCACACACTTCTTGGAGGCGAGCTACACACTCCTTAGAGGCAAGCGAACGTGTGTTCTTTCATGTTCTTTATCACCTTCAATCTTCATCCCATTTTACCTAGATTTTGATTTCAAAAATTTTGATTCGAAATTGTTCTTCTCTTTCATTTCTAATCCAAATTTGGGTTCTAATATACCATTGGAAAGATATTTTCAAGCCTTATCTAATGGTGTAGGGATCACACAAAAAAGGAAAAAAATTTGAATTGCATTATGCCCTAAATACAAATTCGGGTATCGTATATAAAATATGATTTTATAATTTTTCTAATGCCTTGTGCATCCACATTCTTTCGCATTACACATATAACTTCAATTTCATGCTTCATTTGATTTAAAAAAAAAAGGGGAAAAAAATGAAATCGTCATAGTAGTGAAACATGCCATATATGCAGGAAAAAAATATAGCAATTCAAGACAGGCTCCAATACCAATGTTGATTATACAAACATCATTGCAAACTTAAAAAATAACAATTAAAAAAATAACAACATACCTTTGAAGTTACAAAAATCGCTGTAACAACACTTCAAATCGGAAGGTAATCACCTATTAATAGAAAAGCCTTCTCTAATCAAAGTGTGGGAACCCAAAAAGAGTGTTTTGTGTTTTGGGTTCATCGGTTTTACTAGCAAAAAAGGAAAACGTATGAAGCAATAGAATTCATCTGCCATTGATCAGTCCCCTATACATACATAGATACATAGATACATACATACATATATATATATATATATTGCAGTTTATTTTAGATCAAGTTGAATAACTGAACTTACTACAAATTCCTTCTTTTGGGCTTGGGTCAAACAAAATAAGCCTATTGATTGAGCTTGGGCCATTGGACCATTTTGGACGAGCAGTCTCCATATCCCAACATCTTCCAAAAACATTTCATAGATTTTGTATTTGGCATATCCTTAACATATTTTCTGAGAAATTGAATGGAGTTGTTTATGTGGGTCATTATAATGACTTTAAACAACGCATATGGAAGTGTCACAATAGAGAGGAATTTAAGTTGAAGTGGATGGAGGTAATTAAAAAAAAACAAATTACACAATAAGTTTTGGCTTTGCTCCTTGCATATATGAAGTGTGATCGAAATGGGTGCCTCTAAATTGAATTATAAAGCAACTAAATAAAATGGCCTCCGAATTGAGATATAAGGCAACTAAAAAGATAAATGTTTAAATTGAAAATTAAAATATAACAGTCCAATTCTAAAAAAATTTGAGATAAGATATGTTTAAGATTTTTTTTAAAAGATTTTTTTCATAAGTATTTGATGGAAAAATGGAAATGTATATAATATAAAACTAATATAAACGTGAAAATATATTATTTTTGAGATGGTAAACTTAGAAAAGAATATTTTAAATATCATTAAGTGATTTGCAATTGAGTTATAAATAAAAAATTTTAACATTTTTTTATTCAGTTATTTTTAAGTAAATTTAGATATTTTGACTACTTAAAAAATATAAAAACTATTTAATAGATGCAGTTCAGTACATTAAATCATAAATACAAAAAACAAACGAACCCCTAAGTCTCACTCATTTGTAGATAAATCCAACTAATTAATTTATACCAGTTCGCCACCCATTCCAGATGATCTCATTATTATTATAACCTCTATTGTAATTTCGATCCATGGGATAGTAATTTTATATGGACAATTTGTACATTTATGGTCTGGTTCCATATAGTTACCTTGAAACATAGCAATACAATAAATCTAGAGCTATCTTTTGCTCTAATAATACTCTAGACAAGTCATTTCAATAATCTGGAAACTAAATTTAATGTATTACAATCCACGACAATGAAATGCTCTATTTCAAAATTGCTAATTGATTGTAAACTATTTAATATTTTGTTATGAAATATTAATTTTAATTAATTTGAGTGTATGTGAACACATCCTATATAAAAATCAAGTGTAATACTAGTATATGAACTTATGCTCATTATACTAGTGAATAATTAAATACCAGAGAATAAAAATATAATTTTTCCTATTATTTTTGGGTACTAAGTCCAGCACAAGTTATATAATATTTTAGTACGTCCACTTTTATCCAAGTGTCATTCAAGGGTCACTTTATGCATTTATTAGTATGGCAGCGCCTCTCCCAACGACCCTATATTGGAATAGTAATCACACCTCCCTTGTATATTGTAAGTTGCTATCGTAGTTATGTTACATAATAAATTTATTGCAGAACAGAGTTTTGCTTTGTTCTTTCTTTTTAATGAAATTCAAATGACATTAATTGAAACAAAAATGACATGAAGATGAGACATAATGAGTCTTTATCTGATTCCGTTTCTTTAATGTGTAAAATGAATATCTCTAATATACCTTTTCGAGAGTAAGATCACGTTAAAGCATTGTCAAGTATATAATCTCGTTTCACTAATGTTAGAAAAAATATCTCTTTAACATTATAAAAGCGATCAAGATCTCACATTAAAAAATGAGTTTATATACGAAATCAGAATCAATATTTTAAGATCAATTATTTTACAACATTGTGTAATTGATCATCCAACATTTCGCTTAATTTGAAAACGAAATATAAACAGATGGAGACCCTTTTATACAACTATTTAAATGGCATATATTAATATGACTGGTGTCATCCCAGCTTGTCTTTCTCTGGATCTGTCATCTGATTAACATGTCCGTCTTTAACATTTGGCTTAAGCTTGTGGTGGAGGCGACACTGTTGCTCTTTCAATCATCTCTCAACCTTAAATGCTCTTTGACTTCAATTACTATTTCTTTCATAAGACTATGTTAGCATATAATCCCAATTTTAAATGTTTTAAATTACATAAAAATAATAATAAGTGGCTAGGAATCTTAGAAAAGGACGAGGCTAATTAAATATATATCTAGCTTATCTTCATCACTTATAAAATAAGTTTTTCCTGCTTAAAAAATGGCAAGCCAGGCATGCATGTGTGTTTTGTCTTTCAGTTTTACAAACACATATTTCACTTTTAAAAAAGAAAAATAATTTATAGAAAAACAACGTAACTGTATGTAGAAATATGTTGGTGGTATGATGGATACAACAAAAGATTTCTTGCACTAAATTAATATTTTTGAGGAAAATTATCAAATAAAAGATTGTAATTGTAATCATATAATTAGTGTTTGATATGATTCGATGTTAAAGAGCATTGATTCAATTTAATTATTTTAGGCTTAAATCGATCTCACCAAATTGATATTTAAATTAAAAAAAAAAACATGTATGATTTATTATATTTCTACTTTTTAATTTTAGTGATGAACACTTATGAGGAGTTTAAATTCCATAATTTCATTATAGTGTTAAATAGAAGAGGTGGGTAGGGCCATGGCCTCCCTTCCTACTTTTTTTTTTTTCTAATTTTTTTAATTTTATAGTTTTTCTTTTAAGTAATTAAGAATTGATCTTTAAATTTGATAATTTTTACTCTTTAACTTCTTTTAAATATTTTTTTAATATAACGATCCCGTAATTATAACTTTTAATTCTTTTTCTCTACTGAACATGTATTTGAATATTATAAGAAAGTAAATTGCATAAATAGTATTTGATCTTATCAATATTCAATATATCTTTAATTTTAAATAAATTCAAAAGATTTATGAAAAACTGTAAAATATCATTGTCCAGTCAAACAATTTCCTTTTCAAAATCAGTTATACTTATATTCATTGTTATTAAACATCCACAAGCGTATGTGGGCCACAAATCAGTTGCCCTCAAGGTTGTTGTCTCCATTAGAAAATCAATCAATCAGATTTTAATTATTTTGTAAGGCATATGTAATTTTACAAAAATAGTTGTTATAATAATGATTAAAGGAAAGAATGACGCACTCTCTTACGTATAAAATATATAAGCTAGAAATTAAATTATGTTCACATGTTTTGCAGTTACAATGGAAAATTTAGAAAAACAAAAAGCAAAAAATGCAAATCTCTATCTAAAGCAGATAATGACATCTTCCTTGTTAAGTCCGTGATATGTTGATACTTCCAAACTCACCGCCACAAATCTTATTCTCCTTTTAATTTTGTTTTTATTAGGACCTCAAGGGATAGCTGTATGATGAAAAATTGAAAATTATCAAATTCGGATAGCCTCTAACATTTTGTGTAAACAACGCAATCATTATAATGTATAATGGGATGGTCAAATCTTGTAAAGCAATAATGTATGATGGTGATGTCTTGCAATATAATCTTATGTTAAAAAATTTTGTAAATTGGTTACAGATTATATTAGGAACTAGAATATATCACTGTTCAATATACTGAGTGTCACAGAGTCCTCATCAATCCATAATAACCTAGGTTTGAATAGTTATATAAAAGGTCGTATTTAAGAATATTATTATGTAGACAATTAATTAATAAATGATACATATTAATTCCACTTATTATATATCAGTTTCGAGGGTTGGAATATAATTTCCGATTCAAATAACAACTTTTAGCAATATTAGTTGTAGTATTTGTGTCAGTATAGAATAAATTAACCAAAGAAAACCAAATTTTATGATGAGTATAAAAAAATTTATTGCTATTAGTGCTTATTACAGAATTTTTCGACATTAAAATTAAGTTATCAATAATTTTTTAATTGTGTTTATTTTTCTTCATAAAAGTGTAATGACCTAACAAAATGTTGTTGTTCTTTTTCGACATAGTTCTCACAAATTTGTTTTAAATTTTACCACCTACTAGGCATCTAGAACTTCAATGTGATATTTCCATATGATGACATTAAATTTTGTTGAGTTTAGGAAATAACACTAAACTATTAAAACGAGTTTGAACGACACTTATGAGTATAAATTATCAAGTTTGTCCTTCATTATTCTCCTCGTTGAAATCGGCTTAAAATAAAAACATGAGATCGTTCATGTGAACAAATAGTTCACACAAGCAGACATTTATGCGACTATAGTGCAAACAATACAGTTTTATCTTTAAAAAAGTAAAATAGTATTTTAATGACATTAAAATTCATTTGGACAGTTTTCTCTCATCTTCTAACCCTCTAAATATGTTGTATCATATAAAAATAGGTCGCAACTAAAAAGCTTATAAGATACATAAATCTTCAGTATCCAACATAATTTTTGCAAGTTTATAATTAATTGTAGGGTAAAACAAAAAAAGAAAAAAAAAAAAAAAAGTAAGCAAAGATCCAACTGAATCTCATATTTTTCATAAATAAATTATGAGCCAAGAAAATGAGTAAGAGAGTTGGATTGATAACGAAAAGAATACATTCACATTTGACGTCAATCGAAAGATCCGTTTTCTTAAATATTACCAAATATTTAGTTGATCCAAATTAATCAAATATGTTTTGACAGACAACTATTTGATATGTTGCAGTATGTAGTATGAATGTTGTGGCAGAAAGTAAAAAGAGACGGTAACGTTTTTAATGATGTTCAGTCTTTACTTAAATCCACAAGACTACATCTAATTTACAAACACTAATTTATAACAGACGTAATGTATTGTATTTTCTTCACTAATTTACTAACACAATTAAAGACTCTCTCTTTACAACAGACGTAATGTGCTGTATTTTCTTCACAAATCTAATTTAGTGAGATCTCTTTGATTTAGTGATCCCTTGCTTAATGAATTCCCTTCAAAATCTTGAGATCCACCTCCTCCCGAATGCTAACAGTTCTTTCTCTCGAAAAACTCATGTTATTTAAAATGATTAGAAAGTCACACTCTTCTTCCTCAAACTAAAAAACTCTTAAGGCAATCATTCTATGTTTTACAAAATACATAAAGCTCTCTATTACTTATGAAATATATATATTATTTGTATTTATAAGATTCAAATCTAAATGGATTTAAAAGATTAATTGAAGTATAAATTTTAAGTAAGTTGAATTTTTTTAAATGAGTCCAAATTGGATAAATTGCAGCCCAAGGCGAAACTGAGAATCGAAATAGGAAAAATGCTTGAACAGGGAGCCGGTCACAAGCAAAAAGCAAAAGGAATGTTTGAAATTGAAAGTGAGTTGCAGCATTGAAACAAGAGAAACTAATTGGCGTGAGATAGAAAGAATAAAATATAGGAGTTAGTGGGCGAAAAAGAATATATATGAAAAATTGATGAGATTGAATGAGGATGGAAAGAGAGCCAGTGAGTGAATATTTCAATAAGAAAAAAAAAAAAATGAAATGACAGGTGTCAATATTGAGACATGCAAGAGATAGTAAGGCGGCTATTGCTATGTTATAGTTTATTATATATATATATTTATATATGCAAACACCAAAGCAAGTACACAATCGAAACCGAATAGCAGAAAATGAAATAAAAGCAAACGGTGGGAGTGAAGCCGAGAAGAAAAAAAAAGAGAAAGAAACAAAAGAAAAATCGTGAGGAAGAGGAAATGATGAAAAATTCAGGATACTTGAATAGAATATTTGGGTGTCTGAATTATCCATATAAATGAGTTAATTTCAATGACATTTGAAATCTAGAAAATTGTATAATTTTCCTTTAAGTTTTAAATTAATTTTATGTGATTTTAGGATAGATTCAGATTTATGAGAAATCAAATGGGAACCCGTATTATACTTAGAAATAGACAAAAAAGTTTTGTGAGTGGATAGTTTTATTTTAATTAAATTTATTGAATTATGTTTTTATATATATTTTCGTTTTTATAATTTATTGGAAGTAAATTATTTGTTTAGTTAATTTATTTTATAAATTATAAATTATATTTTATGATTTAAATGATAATTTATTGCGTATTCGTGTATACGTATTTGTATTAGAAATTCCAATCGGAATATTATGTTTCCAACTTGAATTTATTATAAGAAATGCTTAAAATATTTTTAGTAATATTATGTTATATTTCGAGAAAGAATATTTATTTATGTTTTGACAAAATATTATTTAGAATATATATATTTGGATACGGAAATAGTCTAAGATTAGAAAGGAAAATAAAGATGTTTTCAGAATATCAAGATTGTACCCTTCTTTCTAACGGTTAGACAGACTATACATGTGTGAGTCCTAGATTTGCTCAGCACGTATATGATAAACGTCCGGAGAGTCATTGAGTTGTTAGAAGAGTCATTGAGTCACTAGCACATGTACGACAGATGTTATCCCTCGTTTTGCGTGTGTATTGAATATCTCCATCACGTATGACAGATTTCTTTGGGTACTCGTTGGTATAGATTTTCATATTACAGGTGTTATATACTGTGTTTGATTAGAAAAGAAAGAGATTTACATAACACCAATTTTACAAAAAAGAGATTTCAAACACATTTTATAGATAATAGTTACAATATATATTTTATAAAGTTACAAAGAAATGATTCATAAAGATATTTACAGCTTTGTTATGATATTGGATTTGAATTCAATTTTATTTTCAGATATGAATGTGTATCAACCTTTAAGAATAATTTATATGATATTTTATTTAGAAATGTTTTTAGAAAAGTTATATCCACTCACTGTGGATTAGCGCTTACTCTTTTATAGAACTCATTTTGTCAGGTATAGACCAATTTGTACATATTGTTACAGATTGTGAGAAGGCCAGAGCCACATAATGATGAACAGTTGTATTTGTGTATAATATTTTCTTTTATTTACTAGATTTCTTAAATGAGTTTCAAAAATACTTTTACAAATGAAATATCTTTTTCAAGTATTCTATAAATATTTTGTATATTTAGTCTATGGGTTCAGCACAAGAAATGTAAATTTTTTTTATTTATTTAATTTATATTTATAAAATGATTATGAAATTTACGATGATTTTTTTAAACGATTTTCAATAAATCTATATTTCAATAAAAAAAAAACCCCCAATTTTAACAATATCCTTCTGGAATCGAGATAGGAGTCGAGATGAGTCCTATCAGTACTAATCTCCTTGAAATGTGCATATTAAAATCTAATTAGAGATAAATAAGGAAAAAAATTGAATCTATCACAACATCTTAGTTTTCTATTTGCAACGGATTCTATAATCTGGACAAAAAAACATCCAGATTCATTCATTGAAACAAATCCAAATTTGGTCAACTGCAAATCTACATTAAAGAAGAAGCTTACGCATAATTGAATTAGAAAAAAAAAAAATTATTTCAGAGAAAATTCCTAAATAATTTATTTCAAAATAATATATTTTCCTAATATAGAAAATCCCACATTTAAAGTGATTTGATAAAAAGATTTTTTCCAATACAAATACCTATGATTTTCTCACAAAAAATATTCAAATCAAACTAAACAAGTGGTCAAAAATATAAATAAGGAAAGATATTAAAATTAGATTAAAAAAAAAAATGACAATAAAGCAAAAACGGAAAATTTCCTTTTTTTTTTTCGTCATAATTGTGTTGCAAACTGAGGCAACCATCATCTATTACAACATAAACCCAAAACTCTATTGCAACACACTACAAAAAAAGGCACATTACCGAGGGCCAAATGTTGTTGCTAATGATAGAATGCCATTGGAAATGCTAGTGTTCTAAAACTCGCTATTCGCTACTCGATCGGCGAGGCAGCAAGCAACAAATACTCGGCAACTCAGAGAGTACTCGACGAGTACTCGGTTTGACCATCGGTCAACGGTCAAACCTGTAAAAAATAAAATTAAAAAATTTCTATATGATCAAAATACAATCATATGACCACAAAACACCATCAAACCTATCTCATACAATCTTCAAAGTTACTTTAACACAATCACATAATTACAAATACTAGATATCTTAAAAATTTCGACAGCATAATCACTATTTTTTTAACAATTCCACCTGTAATACACAAAAATAACAACACTTCAAAAGTCCATCACATTTAACTGCTTAGGACCTTCCATCCTTCTTTCAATCTGAAACACAAGTACACAACCTACATCATGTATAATATGTAAATGATAACATAGCAAAAACAAAATAGCAACCAAAAGGAAAAGTTCATGAAAGCATGTAAAGGCCCTAAAAACCTTAAGGGCGAGGAGAAAGACGTAACCACTCTTCATCATCTCCATAAACGTCTTCCATAACTTGCTCATTGTCGGACTCAAATTCTACATCAATGTTCTTCTCCCCTCTCTCCATCTCCTCTGTGGAATCAAAATCATCTTCATCAAGTTGCCTTGGTCGTTCTAAACCAGACCGTACTTCATCATCATCATCATCACCTGGAACAAGCCATTCTTGTGCATCAGTAGCATCAACATCAGGTGCTAGTAGCACATCAACATTCTTCATAGTCTATTGGTTCATTTTCCTTGATAACTGTGAATTGAAATTAACAAAGACGAGATCGTTCAATCGATCCGTATTGAGTTTATTCTTTTTCTTCGTATGTATCTACATAAAATTTAAAAATTAAAATTGAATAAATCAATAAATAATTAAAATTTAAAACATTAAAAATAAGCTATGGATATTACACTAACCCATTCAAAATTGCTCCAATTTCTTTCACATCCGGATGAACTAGTTGTCAATGAAAGAATCCTCTTTGCCATTTTATGTAAGTTACGTGTGTAGCCTCCAAACATGCTCCACCAATTAACTACACCATAAAACATAATCACATATAAAATTAGTTATTGAAAGATATATTTTCATAAATATAATACCAAAAATATAATCTATAATAGTAATTAGTAAACAAGTAAAATAACTAAAAACAATTTATATGAAATAGAATAATCAATTTTTTACTTGGATCCTTAGAATCAGTGTCATATCCTTTAATGGCCAACGGTCTCCCAAAATGACCCTCCTTCATCTTATACTGTGGGCATTCGGTCATGATAATTACATCTTGAGAGACTATATCACCATGATGAAAAGTCTCTACACACTCTAAAAAGGCATTCAACAACTCAATTTCATCGAAAATGCTTGAATCATTTTAGTGGTAATAGGGGTTCAACAAAAATGCAGTCATATGTAATGGAGGATCTAGCCGATCTTTCATTTTTTCAATAATTGGCCGATTATTATTTTCCACGTTGTTGAAGACTTCTTTAATTTCTTGTTTAACCTTTCTTAATTTTCCATATAACTAAGGCATTGATGACTTTTGATCCCTATCCACCAATCTCAACACTTTAATCAGAGGTGCAAAAACTATTAAACATGTCAAACCATTCCAAAACGCCAAACTCATCACAATTTCGTAAGCCAATTTCCCTTTACTACTTGTTGAGAATTTGTAATTCTCCCATGCCCCACTACCAAACATTGATTTCAAAGAATTTTTGTTATTCATTAAGCTTTGCAAAGAAAGGAAAGCGGAAGCAAATCTAGTCTTACCCGGTCTCACTATGTCTCTCTTCTTTGTGAAAGACCTCATCATTGCCAAAGTCTTGTGGTGACCATAAATGAAGATTGTCATATGCTTTGCTTGCTCAATATACTTGCTGAACCTCGAAAGCTTGCTAATACTTTCTAACATGAGGTTGATGGTGTGGTAGCACATGAGGTCCAAAATATATTTGGCATTTTCTCTTTCAAAATCTTGGCAGTGCTCATATTGTTGTTAGCATTGTCGGTTACAATTTTAACAAGATTTTCAGGTCCGACTTGATTAATGCATCCATTCACATACTCGAAAATGTGTTCCGCAGTGTGTGCTACATCAGAACAATCCTTGGAAGAAAGGAAAATGGTTCCTAACCTGCAATAATCAAATTTAAGTAACAATCAAATATAAATTAGATTAAAAAACATATTAAGAAAGTAAGAAACGCACTAAAAGCATAAGATATTAAATTTTAATAATATAATATGCGGTTAACATTGTATAGTAAATAAATTATATAAAATTTATACCTGCAATTCACACACAAATTCATTATGCTTCTCCTTTTCCTATCCGTCCAAGCATTCATCATAATTGAGCATCTATTTGCAACCCACTCTTCTTCTTGCCTTTTTAACAATAACTTGGTTTCTTCCACTTTATTCGGCAAATATCGCTCCTCGATTTCATAATAATTGGGAGGTCTATAACCCGGCCCAAACTGACCAATTGTTTCACAAGCACGCATGAAATCATCATTCATAACAACATTCCATGGAACGGCTCTATTAAATATCTAAGTAGTCACCCAATTGTGCACATGATCGAGCCTCTCTTTAAAAAGTGTTTTATTGATGTTTTGTTGTCGCATTGACTTCTTTGAATTTAGTGATAACTTCGGATCAATGGGTATTGTAAACCTATATATAGGGCCAAGATGATAGGTCTCTTTCCTTACCCCTCCCACCTCTACTTCTTCCAACTCCTCTTGTTGGTTGATATTTACTTCTCCTCTCTTCAATTTCTCCTCCATCATCTTATTTCTTTTTTAATTTTTTGACTCCATGAGTGCATTCTTGCATCTATTTGTATCTTCTGGTTTTGCTTTTGTACATTTAGCCACATTTTCGGATATGTGAGCCAAATGTTCCTTCAATCTATGTATCCCTCCAGACTTAATCTTTCCATACAATATGCACTACACTCTTTCCATAATGTTTGGATCAACCAACTTCCCATAATCCCATCTGATATCACCTGAATTCCGTTTAATAGATTGGGTAACAGAGGCTCCCAAAGATTCATTCTCCATGTCTACATTAATTCATTAAACAATCTAATCATCAAATAAATATTTAAGCATGAAAACATTTACACAACAAATATTATTCTTTAATTTATAACTCATAACTCATAAATCTTTATTCTTTACCAAAAAAGAAAATTTAATTATAGAAAAGCAATAAAAGCAACAACAAAATGTCATGTTCCCATGATTAAGATGATACAACTTTCACTCAAAGCATCATTGTTTGCACTAGGAATCATAATTTAAATAGATATCTATATATAATAGCCAAAAAATAAAAAAACAAATGTCATGTACCTAAAATTCAAAACGATTGTTCAATGGGGTTGGACTTACAATATTGTGAAACAAAACTATTTTATAAAATTATAGTATACTTAATTATATATATATTTGAGATTCGACAATGTATATGATGAATTATTAGTTTTTAAAGTTATTACCACTGAATATTTTGTATATTATAATATAGGCAAAAATCCCATCAATGTAACAAAAATATAAAACCCTAAACAAATGTAAATAAGACATAATCACATAATCAACTCCAAAATCTAAATTTCTTAGACAACTATAGCTTATATAATCAATCAATCTTCATTCCTAAAGAGCCTAAACAAATACATGTGAAAAAATTGTGTTAAAAGCAAAAAAAACAAAAAATGATAATAAAACAACTAACCAAATTCAGCCTTCGAGTAATGAAGATGATGACAGACGGCGACATTGGCTGTGATGGTGATGGTGACGGATGGAGCAACGGATGGAGTGACGGATGAGGCAAAGACTTGCAACAGTGACGAGCAGAATCGTAGAAGCAGAACAGAAGAGGAAGAATGAAGAACTGCTGAGTGTAGACAGTAGGGGAGAAGCATTGGAGAATTATAGGTGAAGCCAAAACGACGTCGTTTTGGGCATATTAAAACGATGTCGTTTTGGAGACGAAAAAATTGAAAAAAAAAAAAAAACACCGAGTTAAGGCTGAATTGCATAAGTTGGGCCGAGTTGCACTGAGTTGGGTCTAGTTAAGGCCGAGTTGGGCCAATTTTTGACTCAGACCAATTTGTACTCCCGATTCGGCGATTCTCGGATCGAGAACCGGCTGAGCGGTGATTCCTCGGTGAGAAATTGGCGAACTCAGCCGACTTTTTATTCAATGGAAAATGCTATATTTCGATGGTAAATGGCTGTCGAATGTCATCATAAAAAACATTGTCGGAAATATCAATTTATCAATCGACTTTTGAAAATTATATTATTTGTGATAATCATAGGCCGTCAATTATATTTTCAATTTCATCGAAAAAACCTTTTAAAATTTTGACCACAATATCTTCGATGACAATTGGTTGTCGAAAATATATGTTTCATTGAGGGACGAATGGCAAAAAATATTAGTTTTAGTCGTTGGAAAAAAAGAGTTGTCCAAGAGCTTTCAACCATCGAAAAAACTAAATTTTACAACAAAAAATAACCATTTATATTATATCTTAATGCATATATGGTTGTTTTTTTTTTTTGGTTGTTGTTTTGACCATGTGAAGACCATTGAAAATAATATTTTATGCTTGAATTCATTTATTCATATTAATCAATTTTATTACACCCTTTTTAATAACCATATTGTAGTTCAAATGTTTCTTAATATTGTCATCAATAAAACTCAAAATAAATCAAACTAATTAACCAATTTAGCAAAATATTGGTTTGTTATAACCAGACTAAACAAAAGTAACACAATAGCATGCATATATATATATATATATAGTAGTTCTAACATTTAGCAACTATGAAATTTACAAAATACAAATGAGATATTGCTAAAAGAAGATTGTAGTTCTAATATATAGACTTTATCGATTGATTAATATGAAAAAACCTATCCTCCAACTCTGGATTCCGGTACTCTATGGTTGATTAATCATCATGCATTGTGTTCCTCATTCATGCCCGATAAAACTTTATCCTATATCAAATTTAATAACAGTGTTGTCGAAAGTTTTAACAACATGCATATGAATGTTGATTAACCATCATGCATTGCGCTCTTCATCCATGCTTAATGAAACGTTATCATGTATCAAATTTAATAATAGTAAGTAACCTAAGAAAAACATCTCCATTATCTTTAGATATTTAAAGATGTAAACCAAAAAAAAGGAAGGGGAAAATGTGTTGTCGAAAGTTTTAGCAACACGCATATGTATATTGTTGAAACTTGTGTTGCCAAAAGCGTCACAACCAAAACTATTGTACATTATTAAACAATTGACAAAACTATATCAAAACTATTATATATTGTTAAATAACTGACAAACAAAATAAGATAGTTGTATACATACATATGAATCTATAAAATGTTGATTTTTCAAAATAAAACCTTAATGACATATTTAAAACACACTTAATGCACATATGCACATTGTTAACAAGACATTTATATAAAAAAGATACACCCGAACATAATATTTATAACTAATCTACATGTGCTCAAATTCACATGAGCTAATCAAATGAATCAACCTACTTAGTCCATAAAATGTCTAAGAAAGCACAATAATTCAACTTCCACAGACCAAATATTTACTAAACAAAGCACACGAAAGACTATTGGAAACCATGAAACTAATAAGTCTCAAAATATAATTTGCTAACAATATACACAACAAAGTTTTAGCAATTTCTTAAAAAATTTATATACTAGAATTAACAATTATCTTGATTAAGATAAATCAAGTAGAAGGATCCTAAACCAACCTTAAATCAATTAAATTACAAGTTTATCAAGCCAAAAGATTAATAAAAATTATATGTAAAAAAAAAATCTTAAAACCCAATTATAGCTAAAATTACAAATTCATCAAGCCAAAAGATTATTAAAAATTATATTAGATAAAAATCTTAAAACTCAATTATAGCTAGAAAATTCTCAATCTACATTGATAAAAATATTATAATGACTAATTAAAATAATAAAAAACAATATAACTTGAAACTAGCAAATTTCAAGTCAAAATTTCTCATTGAAACATTTCATCAAACATCTTTTGTACACCATATCATATACTAAAATTAACAATTACCTCAATTAAAAATTAATCAAGTAGAAAGCATTTTAAACCAAAATTAAATCAACAAAATTACAACTACATCAAGCCAAAAAAATTAAGAAAAATCAATGCTTTATGAAAACAAATCTTAAAATCCAATTATAGGTAGAATATTCTCATAAAAAGTTGATGGCCTCTCATAAAAAGTATAGATCGAAAAAAGTTACAAATTCGTAGAATGTAGTAGTGATTGTTCCAAATTTAGCAACAAAAATGGAAAACAATGTAGAAGCTTTTTAGCAAATATACAAGAAGTGAGACCTCATCAATTTGTTTAAAACATTAAAGAAACAAGGCAATATTTACATGTACAGTCTTCTCATAAGTAATTCAAGATCATTCTTCATTTTCTTCTCCAAGAAATTGATGGTCTCTTACCCTTTTAAACGAGAGCTTGTTGCCTAAGAACATGTTAAAATGTATTTCTTCAATAAAATTAATTAATTTAACACTTCAAAATAAAAGAAAATATAATAATGAAATACTAAAAAAAATAAAAAATTACATTAAAAAATAAACTTAAAAATTGAATAAGTGTGGGTGGATGCTGTGAGATAAGAAAGAAGACTACGAGTAGAGAAAAGGAAATGGTGTGGCTAGGGTTAAAAATGAGGTGTTTGGCTTTTAAAATGTATATATATACTAAACCATTTTTGACGGTTACCTACCCTTGAAAAAATTATGAATTCATTTAAAATTGTTGATGATTCACTTGGCGCAAAACATTTTCGCCATTAAATAATTTTTCGACCACTTTTTTTATTATTATTGATGGTTATGAATCATTAGTAATAGTAGAACCAAAATTTTTACAATTTGCAACGGGTAACTACCCTTGAAAAGAATATGAATAAAATTTCCATTATTTTTGACAATAATTTTTAATGTCATCGATGATTCACTTGGCGCAAAACATTTATGCTAAAATTTAATAATTTTTCGACCACTTTTTAGATTATTTTCGATAGTTATGAATTATCAGTAATAGTAGAACCAAAATTTTTACCATTTACAATGGCTATCTACCCTTGAAAAAAGTACCAATAAAATTTCCATTATTTTCGATAGTAATTTTTAATGCCGTTGATAATTCATCTAGCGCAAAATATTTCTGCCAAAATGAAATATTTTTTCAACTACTTTTTAAATTATTTTTGACTATCACGAATCGTCAGTAATAGAAGAAACAAAATTTTTATCATTTTCGACAATATTAAATTAGTTATTGGTAATAGTATTGGAGCTAATATTCCTACCAAAGGTCAATATATTTCCAACGGTGATGTAATGAGTTTTCAACAAGATTTTTTTCCCTAAAAAATATAGTACATCTTTTTGCAACGACCTTTAAATTGGGCGTCAAATAAAGGTATCGGTGAGAGTATTTTAGACCGTCGAAAATAGTTGGTCATTGATAACCACCTTTTTTGTAGTGACAACCCAAATTAGCGCCTATTGTAACATAATCTCAAACTTTGTTATAACATAAACATAGAACCAGAAATACTTGAGTTTGCAAAAACATTGTCATACGATGTCAACTCCTTAACACTAACGATCTCACATTTTGACATCTTTTTGGCAAAATATACACATAGATGAGACAAACTTGAGCAAAACTCAAGTATTCCTATTAAGCAACAAAAACTAATAAGTAAAACAGAGAAGATTTGTTGCAACAAAAACAACATAGATAAAAATAAAATAACTCCCCCTCAATATAAACTTCTCCCCCTTTTTAACAGAAAGATCCAAAGAAGGTCAATAAAAACAATAGCATAATATTGTCTTGATGTCTAGTAACAAATGGTTCAAAAAGAACAAGAAGGATGCAAAAAGTCCTGCATTGCAAAAAGAAACAAATAAAGGAAAAATTAGTCCTTGGTTTTGCGAAATTTGGTCCTCGAAGTAGGTGTGACAACAATCTTTGCTGTTGCATTAGGTGCAACTTTAGAAGACAGAGGTGTTTCATTAGTTGGTACAATAATAGGTGTAGCAGGTAGAGGAGCAGTTGTTGTAGCAGAGGGACCAACAGGCAGCAAGCTGGTCAATTTTGCTAAAATCTCTTGTTGAGTCTTCTCAATGATTTCTAACCGAGTTTTTTGCTCAGTTTGATTAACCTTTGGCAGCTGAAACTCCGAGGGAGCAGCTTCACTTGCAAAAATAGTCTGTTTTTTTGTTGGAACAGGTGATGGTGATGCTACAGCGCTATGCTTGAATGTGCCTATTTTTGCTGCAACATCAGAAACTAAAGGTTCCTCCTCATCTTCAGTGTTTTGGCATTTTGCCTTAAAACGATAACTCACTCGAGGCAAGGCTCCAGAGACATACTCATTGTCACGAATAAGTGGCTTCTGACTTTGAAGGATACCATAAATCAAGCATGGAAGTGGCAATTTCTGAGATTTCTTCTGACCAGTCATCAACATGGTGATATTCTCATACATGATTTGAGCAAGATTAACCTTTATGCCTGTTCCTATATCAAACAAAAAACAAGCAAAATTCCTAGAAACAGTGGAGTAATGGGCAGTCGGCCACCAATTACTCATGGCAATTTTATGCAAGCTAGAATATTTCAACGTCAAATCCGAAACCTTGAGTACATTAGTCACAGGCCACTTTGAGTTTTCACCCAGTAGTTCAGAAGCTACATCATCCATATCATACTCCTTTTCAAAATCATCAAAATCATACACAGGAATTTGCAGAAAATCACCTATGATCTTTGTAGAAAAATCATAAACATGCCCTCTAACATAAACCTTACGAAAAGCGTATGATTTTTTGTCATCCAAATTTGGAGTTAGATTAGCATAGAACTCTTGTACAATCCTAGGCACAAATCCCTTAAAATCAGACACTGTTTTCAGCCACATATTATCTTGAACAATTTTGATCACTCCGAGAGATTTAAACGATGGCAAATTTATGTTTCTTTCAACTAGAAATCCCCTATTTTCATAAACCTCCATTATTTTCTCTTGTTTCCTTGTAAAGAAGAAATAGGAATAGGCATTAGAGGAGTTGTACCACGGTTTACTGGTGGTGAGAAACTCTATTCCTTTGGATTTGGCTATTGTCTGATGAATAGGTTCTTCACTTGACGTCTCCTCACTGCTCTCATCTACTGTTGCTATCGTCTCTGAAGTGGTTGCAACGGGCTTGGAACTCGCTGATGCTACAACTTTTGAACTTGTTGCACCAAAGCACTCTAGAGGAGGTTGTTTTGACGCCACTGATGGAAGTACAATTGAACTCTCACAAGGGGATGATAGCACGTTCTTAATTGATGGACTAGGATAAGCCGACTTTTTCTTCTTTGAACTCTGAGGAGAAGAAGAAGCAGAACGCTTGTTGCTAGAAGAAGGAGAGGCGATGATATTCATTCTTTGGGCCTTCATGATGATTGAGAGAGAGGTGCTGCACTGAAAACAACAAGAATAGAGAAAAACATAGAAGACCATAGAACAAAACAAGAAATAGCGAGAGAACGGGTAAACAGGTAACGACTTAGGGTTGAAAATTAGGTTAGAGTGAACCCTTAATATGGAACCTAAAATATCTCAGCCATCAAGTCACAAAAATAGGGATTCTGAAATTTGCAAAAACAAATCTCTCAATATCCTCCCAAGTAAATCAGGAATTTTGCCAAAAAGGAAAAAGGAAAATGTGAAATATATTATGATAGAATTAAGATAAAAATAAAGCACCCTAATATTTTGAAGAACAAAATAAAAAATTAAAGGCATTAAATAAAGACACATACATGGCCAATTTAGATTTCCATGTAGTACATAATATTTTTTAAGAGTAATGTTATATTATCTAAAAATTTATTCAAATTTATTATTTAGATGTAGTAAATTTATGTATAATTATTATATTATTAATATATCATTTCAAAATTAATATAGTCTCTACAAATCAACATGTCATATCACTTGGGTAAAATTTATGAATAAATTTTTGAGAAATATAACATTATTAATTTTTCAAAAGTTGAAAACTCTGCAAGAAAGAGAAATTATCAAGTTTATTTTCAAAATAAAAATGATTTTAAAATTAAAATGAATTGTTGACTTTTTAATTCATGAACACAAGATTCCAAAACCTAGATAGACTAACATCTAATTCATGACCAATCCAGATTTTCATTTAATACAAGATATTTTTCAAAATTTTAAAAAATATGCAAGAAAGAGAAAGTATCGAGTTGATTTTCAAAAAAAAAATGATTTTAAATTAAAATGAATTGGTGACTTTTTGAAAATCAAATCTCTCAATTTATAAACACAAGATTCTGAAACCTGAAAAAAACGTCTAGATTTATGGCCAATCCTGATTTCATTTAATACAAGATTTTCTTCCAAAACTTGAAAAATATTCAAGAAAGAGAAAGCATCATTTTTATTTCCAAAATAAAAATGATTTTAAAATTAAAATGAATTGTTGGCTTTTTGAATCAAATCTCTAAATTTATGAACACAAAATTTTAGAACCTGGATAGATAAACGTCCAGATTCAGTCACTGAAACAAATTCAAACTACAAATCTACATTAAAGGAGAAGATTTACATACAATTGACTTAGAAAAAGATCAGGAATTGTTTAGAGAAAATTTATAAATATATAATTTTTCAATTTAAATACCGATGATTTTCTCACACGAAAATATTCAGATCAGGCTCAGCAAGTGGTCAAAAATATAAATAAGGAAAGATATTAAAATAAGATAAAAATGGAAATTTTTCTGCTTTCATAATCATGCTGCAAATTGAGACAAGCACCATCTATTGCAACATAAACCCAAAACAGACTAGCGCCTGTTGTAACATAATCCCAAACTCTATTGTAACATAATCCCAGAAACACAAATACTTAAGTTTGCAAAAAGATTGTCATACGATGTGAACTCTTTAGCACTTACATAAATGAAAATAAATCTGAAAGCTTTTTTCTTTTCTTTATTTGTTTTTTTATAGCACTAAAACAAGTGCACGTTTTGAAACTAATATTGAAAAATTAAGTTGAATATTTTTTGTATCACTAGTTTGTGGGCATGCCTTTTTGATCTGAAAATAGTTTGTGAACATGTCTTAATGAATTAACTATAGTTTGTAAAGACATGTTTACAAAATTTTTTTATTTTTGAAAAAGACATGCTTACGAACTAGTGGTGCTAAAAAAAAAAAAAAAAAAAAAAACCTCAATTTAATTCCTTAGTGATGATTGTTGTTTCAAAAGGATAGGTTTTCAATATTTTCTAAATACAATTTTATTTAGTTTTCTAAATTGAGATAAGAAAATATTTTACTCTGTAAAAACAATTTAAAATCTAAAAAAAAATTATTTTTATTAATAATTTTTAAGTTTTTATGGTCAACTCATTCTTAAAAACTAAATTATTATTTTGCAAGTTGATATCAAATATATAAGATATTATCACGACTTATCAAGATCAATCATTACTTATGCGGTTTAGTTTACAATACCATAGCTAGAGAGATTTGCTGAGATCTGTCAAGATCAATTACTACTTACGTTGTGGAATCTGTTGAGATCAATTATTGTTTGTGCTAACTGGATAATTAATTCTATAATTGGGAGATAACAACTATCACAATAAGAGGAGTATATAACCCACAAAAACTTATGAAATATATTTGGTGGAAATCAAGCCTCTAACACCTTAGTGGAGGGAAGAGGCACAATGACTTTTACTAAAAGGTGAAACTTAATATTATATCTTAGTCATAATTTCAAAAAAAAAAAAAATCATAGAACTTAGATCTCTTCCTTAAAGAAATGTACTGTTATTCTTGTTAGTGGAAGGTTTAAATTTAAGAAAATTTAAATCTAAGGTGCACCTGCTCATTTATGTAAAATCACCTTGTATTTTTTTTTTTTTCAAAAAAAAAAATTGCTAAAATGGGCCATGTTCCAAATATCTAAATTCATTTTCAGCCCGATATGAATTCGAAATCATTTTTATTCCATAAACATAACTGTTTTCATCTAGATTACTAAAAAAAAAAATTCAATTAAAAAAATAAATTTAAAAAAAACAAAAAACAAAGCAAAATTGCCTATTACCCTCCCAACCTAGACTTGTCTCCATGCTCGTGCCAACATCACTTATATTTTAACTAACAACCACCGTTTCTTCCTTCAACCTTTGTCATCACTGGACACTTGAATGGTTTTGGTTGAAAAAATTAAAAAATAGATATTTGTGGAAACATGGATTTTAAAAATTTTTAGTAATCGATATTAGTAATGACTTTACACTGCAACTAAAGACACAAGATGAAATTTTGACTTATCTTGGTTGATGAAGAACTTCAATTTCCTTTGTTAGATATATTTTTATTACTTGATTTTCTTTGCTATGACTTTTCAAAACAAAAAAAAAAAAAAAAAAAAAAAAAAGACTTGTAAAAGAAAATTCTACAGAAATCAATAGACAATTTTTTTGATTTCTTATAAGGTGAGCGGCAATATGATGTTTTAATTAATGGATGTTTTTGGTTCAAAGAGCCAAAAAATTCTTTGTAGTTACCATCATAAAATACCCTTTTATAATGGTAAACTAGAGTTTTTCAATTTAACAAGAAATTTATTTATTTATTTATTATTATTATTATTATATATATATTTTAAATTGAAAGGCTTAGTTCCTATCCAATATGGAATCAAATTTCTTATTGGCTTGGAATTATTTACTTTTAATTTAATATGAAATCCAAATCCTATTAAATTAAAACTCATTTGATTTGATGTAATATGGAATTTAATTACTAATTAAATTAAAATACTATTTTCATTAATTAATTAAATGATTTTTCATTAAATTAAATGATTCTAAATCATAAATAATTTAATAACATTATTTAGAATTGAACTCATGACCTCTGCAAATAATTAAATAAATAACTATTAATGAAACAATTATATATATTTAAATAATCAAATTACGTGTCCATATAATTTATTTGCAAATAATGTCCGATTATATTCTTCCCTTTGTTTTTTTATGTGGTTGTGAGCTAATAAGGGGACCAAATGGACCTACATTTGAGCTCCAACAATATTGGAATTATTAATTAAACTCTTTATGATCACTAAGTCAATAAATATGAATTTATTTTTTTAATGGATATTAATAAAAAATTCATTTTTATCGCGGTCCAGTCCTATATAATCACTATTGTATAAAATACCTCAATTTCCATGTGTCCACATGAATAGTCTCGAATAAAACTGCCATATCAAATACGAAATAGAGGGGAACTGTAGCTTTACCACAAACGAAATATCCAGTTTCGTTGCTTTCTATAGACTTTTTAGATTACTTATCTCAAACTAAATCCGCTTATATATAACATTTGTATACTTAATTTGAGATTACATCAGTAATTAAGGATGATATTCATATAAAGCAAACAATTCACAAATGCACATAAATTGAATAAAATAAACATATTTTATTTATAGCTTATTTAAATGTTTATAAATTATAAACTTTTAATGCATAAACCCTTAACTCGTTGCAGGTCCAATGGTGGTCACCACTTTCTAGTTTGAGAGATTTGTTCGATGTTGCTAGATCCATGAACACTTGTGAGTTGTTTGCACATCCAAGTTTCTATTGTAGGTCCAATGGTGGTCACCACTTTCTAATTTGGGAGATCCATTTGATGTTGTTGGATTTGCAAACACTCACAGGTTGTCTGCATGTCCATGTTTCTAGGTCATGTTTGCTTATTTAGCCATGAAATGACGACTCGCCATCACCATTCCTATAGTTGATCGAGTTGCCATGCTTGGAAATTGTTGATGGTGAAAATGTTTGAGAGCTGTTTAAAGATCTAGCTTCAACAATGAACAAACGAGAGAATCATAGATTGAAGAAAAACTTGCATTCTGAATCTTGATTTTCAACAAAACTAAATAGAGTACAAGAGCATATTTATATATGTGAAAATAACAGATCCTAGCCATTGAAAGAAAACCAGCTAAATCCTATCCATCCACTTGTAACCAACAATAACCAACTCTAAGCATCTTTTAAGTGTGCTGACTGTGTGGGCTGAACGTTACGCTAAGATTGAATCTGTTGCGTGGGCTGTATACTGTGGGTTGTATACTGTGGGTTGTATACTGTTGAGTAATACTCCGTACATCCCCCCTCAAGCTGAACATAGGTGTTGGAACAATGTTCAGCTTGCTACATAATGCAAGAAAACGATCAACTGGCAGAGCTTTGGTGAAAATATCTGCCTCTTGATCAGTAGTGGAGATATATCGAATATCAAGCAAGCCTGCTGCAACTCTGTCTCGGACAAAATGAACATCAATCTTTATATGTTTTGTACGAGCATGGAAGACCGGATTCTTAGCGAGACCTTGAGCACCAGTATTATCACACCAAACCACTAGACTGGATGATAAAGAAAAACCAAGTTCAATAAGCAATGATTGAAGCCAAATAAGCTCAGTAGAGGTTTGAGCTAAGGAGCGATATTCTGCTTCAGTGCTAGACCTAGCTACAACTGTTTGTTTCTTTGAGCTCCAAGAGATTAAATTATTGCCAAGATACACACAACAACCACTAGTACTCTTACGATCATCAATAGAATTGGCCCAGTCAGCATCACAAAATGCCTCTAATCGGAAATGAGAAGCAGGTGTAAACAAAAGACCTTGCTCAACTATTCCTTTCAAACACTTGAGTACACGCTTACAAGCTTGCCAATATGTAACAGTTGGAGATACTAAAAATTGACTCAGCTTATTGACAATAAAGCTGATGTCTGGTCCTGTGTGGGAGAGATATTGAAGAGCTCCAATCACACTACGATAGAGAGTGATATCATTACAAGATTCTCCTTCATATGGGTTGAGTTTAGTATTGGCACTGACAGGAGAAGAACAAGGTTTGCAAGACTCCATATTCATTCTTTGAAGTAAATTAAGAATGTATTTGGTTTGTGTGAGATACAAACTAGAACCATTCCTGAAAACCTCAAAGCCTAGAAAATATTACATAGAACCTAGAGTTTTTAAAGCAAACACCCAGTTAAGGTCTGTAATAAGTTCATGAATCAGATGTGAATCACTCCCTGTGATTAGTATGTCATCTACGTAAACAAGAAGCAAGATAACATGAACTCCAACCTTCTTGAAAAACAAAGAAACATCAGACTTAGAATTCTGAAAGCCCCAATCTAAAAGAGCACCTCTAAACTTCGTGAACCAGGTTCGAGGAACTTGCTTTAATCCGTATAATGCCTTATGTAGCTTACACACATACTGAGGATGAATAAACCTAGCAGGCTAAGACATATAAACCTCCTCTCGCAACTCTCCATTCAAAAATGCGTTATTTATATCTACTTGTTGAATCTCCCAACCTTTAGAGACTGCTAGAGTAAATATTACTCCAATGGTGGATGCTTTAACCACTGGGCTGTATGTATCAAAAAAATCAATACTAGAGGTTTGATTAAACCCTTTGGCTATAAGACGAGCCTTGTACTTAGAGATGGAACCATCAGAATTGTACTTCACTCTATATACCCACTTACTACCCTCTATATTCATTGAATCATTTAGAGGAACAAGACTCCAAGTATGATTCTTCATCAAGGCTAAATACTCTTCATTCATAGCTTACCTCAAATGAGGAATTTGAAGAGCTTCCTTAATAGTTCCTGGTTCAGAAATGGAATAAATAATACGTGTGGAAGTGAAAACTTTTGGTTTTAGACTACCTGTTTTCGACCTTGTCAATATAGGATGAATGGAAGAATGATGAGGTACATGTGAGGACGGATTTGACATATGAAGATTGGAAGAATTAACAATAGAAAGAGCACTCAAATCTATAACGATATTAGCTGGACCAGTAGAATGAGGGACAGGAAAAATGGTGTTATCATTTTGAGTTTCACAAGGAACAAAAATTTGATCAGGAGCTTGATTTTGTGAAGTATTTGAAATAGGATTATAAGAGGAAGCTGGAAATAATATTGAAATTGGTAAGCTTGAAGAAGTTTCAACACTTGACAAGGATTTTGCTATTGGAAACAACTCTTGAAATGGGAATTCCATTTCATTGAATTCACAATGCCTTGAAATATAAATTTTACCAAATGAGTGAAGACATTTATAACCTCTAAGAGTGAGACTATATCCTATAAAAATACATTTAGAGGTATGGAAATCTAGTTTGTAAGTTGAGTAATACCTCAGGTAAGGGAAACATGCACAGCCAAAGGTCTTGATAAAAGCATAGTTGGGTTGTTTGTTGAACAACTTTTTAAATGGAGAGAGCATATTGAGCACTGGTGTGGGCAGGTTGTTGATGAGAAAGGTGGCAGTAGAAAAAGCTTCACTCCAAAACTTTAAGGGCATTCTAGCATGAGCAAGTAAAGTTAAACCAGTCTCCACTACATGTCTGTGTTTCCTTTCTGAGATACCATTTTGCTGATGTGTATAGGGACAAGAGAATCTAGACTGAATTCCTTTATTCTTGAGGTAAGGAATAAAAGAAATGTACTCTTCTCCCATATCTGTATGAAAGGCCTTAATCTTTCTATTAAGTTGTAGCTCTACAGCCTTTTTAAAAGTAATAAAAGTGGACAAAGCATCTGACTTCAGTTTGATTGGACACAACCAAGTGAACCTAGAATAAGCATCAATAAAGACAATGTAGTATCTACATCCATCATTTGACAAATAAGGAGAGGGCCCCCATATATTCGAATACATAATCTCAAGAGGAGAAGTAGCGGTAATATCATGTCTAGCAAAAGGCAGTTTATGCAGTTTTCCAAGTCTACAAGAGTCACAAAATGAAATGCCAGAAACATCCATATTAAACTTCAAACCACCAAGCACATGTCTTAAAATTTGCAGAGAGGGGTGACCAAGTTTTGCATGCCAAATTTCAGAGTTTGTTTTGGTAGCAACATTTACATCAAACTTATTGCTATGTACAACTAACTTGTTTGATGAATTATCAACAGTAGAGCTGAGAAAAGTAAACCTACTATCTTTATCACCACCATCCTTCAAACTTGAGTGAGAAGTGAAACTTTCCTTCAAGGGAGTTGGCAAGTCAAGACTATAGAGCCCATTCTTGAGTGTTCCTTTGAGCAAAATCTTCCCCGAGATTTTGTCCTTAAACACACAAGAACTGCCATTAAATTATGCTATCAAATCATTATCTTCAATAATCTTTGAGATGATTATCAAGTTCTTGGTAATGCTAGGGACATGTAATATTTTATTCAAATATATAAATCTATTTGGCATAGCTTTTGTTCTATAAATTGAGCTTCCTATATGAGAAATAGAAAGCTTATTACTATTGCCAACTGTTAGCTTGTCCTTCCCTTTGAACTCTAAGCTGATGGGCAAATTATTGAGATTGGCAGTCACATGGTTTTTTGCCCCGCTATCAACATACCATGCAGGGTCATTAACTACCTCAGGAGAAGCATAGTAAGCTGCATTTTCTATGTTTTGAGCAATATTAGCTTGAGTATTAACAGTGTTCTGGTTTGATTGAATTGATCCTTGACTCCCCTGCACATTCTGATTTGGACTACTTCCATGCCAATTCTAATCAAACCTTTTATAACACTGTAATACAACATGACCAGGTTTTTGACACAACTGACAGTACACCCTTTGGTCACTCCATCTTCCACCTCTACCTCATTTATTCCTTCCTCTACTAGTTCCTCTATAACCAAGACTATTTCTTCCTCTATTCCCAACATTTTAGGACACAAAATTCGTAGAGGTAGAAGAGACATCAACTTGTGAGGCTGTGTTAAGCTGTTCAATACGTTGCTCATGTAGCATGAGTAAGTATTGAACATCTTACAAAGTCATAGCTTTGATTTGTGAGGAAACTAAAACTACCATAGGATCATACTCATGTCCTAGGCCACTTAAAATATTCATTATCATATCATGATCTGAAATTATGTGTCCAGCTATAGCTAAAGCATCACTAATGGTCTTAATCTTTAAGAAGTAATCATTAATGGACATTGATCCCTTTTTAACACTCTGTATTTGCTGCTTCAATTGTAAAACTCTAACTAAAGATTGTTGAGCATAAAGTTTCTCCAAAATATTCCAAGCTTCAATAGCAGATTTCGATTGATTTACCTGACTCAGGACACTTTCTCCAATTGTTGAAAGCAACCAACATAGAAGAAGTTGATCAGCTCTCCTCCAAGGTCTATACTCTCTGGATTCACTTTTGTTGCTTTCACGATCCCATTCTCATCAATTTCTTCGACCACTGGTTCTGGTACAGGTTCAAACTCAGAGATGAATTTTTCAAGCTCAAGAGCTTGAATCACAGTAAGAACTTGCGCTTTCCAGTTCACATAATTGTTTTTGTCAAGCTTTATTGGTAGGTTAAAATTGAGAGTTTTTGCCAAAGATTGGAAATCCATGGCTGCCGCAAAAGGAATTTCAGAATTAGTAGATGAAGTGAAGGTGTTTTGAGAGTGTGTAGTAGAATTTTGAGGATCAGAAGCCATTGACGTTGGTCTACAGCTCTGATACCATGAAAATGTTTGAGAGCTGTTTAAAGATCTAGCTTCAACAATGAACAAATGAGAGAACAATAGATTGAAGAAAAACTTGCATTCTAAATCTTGATTTTCAACTAAACTAAATAGAGTATAAGAGCATATTTATATATGTGGAAATAACAGATCCTAGCCATTGAAAGAAAACCAGCTAATTCCTATCCATCCACTTGTAACCAAATGCTTACATCATCAATAACCAACTCTAAGCATCTCTTAAGTGTGCTGACTGCGTGGGCTGCACGTTACGCTAAGATTGAATCTGTTGCGTGGGTTGTATACTGTGGGCTGTATACTGCTAAGGAATACTCCGTACAGATGGTGGTATTCGTTAAAGATTTTACAGTTTTTAGGGTTTCTTTGTTTGAAAGACCTATTTGAAATTTTCAATCCTAACATGTGGGAGATGTTGCCCACATTGGCCAACATCTCATGATTTTGTTAGATATTGGCCACATCTCATGAAATTCCAGCATCTCATGATTTTCGTTAAATGTTGGAAATTTACTTACGAGGGGTTTTTTGGTAATTTAGGGACATAGACTAAAATTAGAGCTAGTTTAGTATTGCTATAACATTTAAAATAATCATTATTACATGTGCTGAAAAAATAATTCATTGTAAAAGCAATTAGATTATTGTAGGGTTAATTTTGCAATTAAAATTAGAACAAATTACACAAACCTACCTTGAAATTTGGTGAAATTGCATAAACATGACGATGTTTGGATAACTCCCACCAACCTCCCCTGAAGTTCCAAAAACTCAATACAAGCCATTCCTCCCGTTAGATAGCCATGAATGAGCAGATGTTAAGTGCCACAGGATAAGGCTAAAATCATTAAATTATATTAAATCCGTTGAGTATCTAATCTTTTAATAATTAATATTGATATATTTTTTAATTTAATTAAATAACAAATATGTATTTTGAAAAAATAAAAAAGGAAAAAAAGCTCAGCAGACAAAGTCAGCCTTCTCTCTCTCTTTTCATCACCTCACTACTTTCTATCCCCATTTCACTCATTTCTTACATCTTCTTCTTCTTCTTTTGTCTTTTTCTTCTTCTCTCATCTTCTTCTACTTCTTTTCTCATCATCAACATCATCTTCTTCTACTTCTTCTCTCATCATCAACTTCATCTTCTTCTCTCATCTTCTTCTACTTCTTCTCTCATCATCATTTTCTTTTTCAAGCCTCCTGCAAAAGCAGTAATAGTCTCCATTAGAGATCATGTTAGAGACCGGTCGAGTCTCTAATAGACGGTCTCCAATGGAGACCCAGTTTTAGGTCTCCATTGTGGAGAACTAGAACCAATTGGTTCTAGGTCTCCACAATGGAGACTCAAAACTAGGTCTCCATCGTTGGAGACTCGTAGGTCTCCATCGGTGGAGACCCATTTCTTTTTTTTTTTTTTTTACTTTCCACGTGTTTTTTTTTTTTTTTTTGGATGTGAAAAAATTTGATGGATCGATCTTGGTTTTGTTTTTTTTAGGGTGTTTTGGTTAGATTTAGGATTTGAGTTTTGTATAGAATGATATTTGAGTTTTTTTGAGTTTTTGGGTATTTTTGTATAGATTGGTGGATCAAATGGTTATCAATTGATGGTGTTATTCAATTTTTTGGGTTCTTGATGTTCTTCATTTAGATTTTCTGGTTGAAGATTGGTTGATAAAGAAATTGATTCTAGGTTTTTGATGATGATATTCTATTTTCGGAATTCTTTATGATGTTAGTATTTTTTTTTTCCTATTTTTTGGAGGATCCCAGATCTTCAAATATATATATATATATATATTTTTATTTTTTTAAGATTTCTTTCTTTGATTAAAGAATGGGGGTTGATTAAAGATGTGTTATGTCTAAACTAATGATGACGAAAAATTTATGTTGACAATGATGAACTAAAGAGGTTGAAAAATTGATTATGAATTTATTTTTTTAAATATGTAAATTTATTTGGATTTAACTGGTGATGTTGTTAGTGATGAATTGATTGGATAAAAATTGATGAAGAAAGTTTGATGAAAATTGACGATGAATTGATTGGATAAAAATTGATGGTATGAAAATTGATGAGAAAGTTTGTTGAAAATTGATGATGAATTGATGGTATGAAAATTTGATGGAAGTGATGAAGAAGACGATACGATTTTTTTTTTTAAAATGTTTTTTAATTTTTATATTTTATTTTTTTAAATTAAAATAATAATATATTAATTTATTTAGGGGCATTTTGATACTTTGCTTAATTTGACTTTGATTGTTTATCTTGATTAACATCCTACTCATGGTAGGGGAGATTTGTGCTAAGTTTTTGAAACCTTAGAGTGACTTCAGTAGGAGTTACCTAAACATCGTCATATTTGTGGAATTTCACCAAATTTCATGACAGGTTTGTGTAATTTACCCTTAAAATTATCTAAACCTAAAAAATAATATGCATACCTTTGGTAAATTTTATATTAGTTGTGACTTTGTACAATGTCCAAAAGTAGGCATAAAATAAAATATTTTAATTTCGATTTTTGTTATAAAAATATTTTTATATATTAAGGCAAGGATTTAAATCACCTTTTTTGTTAAAATTAATAAGAATGATTTGGTCATTTGAAAAATTTATCAAATCCCACAATAGATTATCTTATTATTAATTTTCAAAAGTAAGTTTTATCAAACACCTACTTTATATCAACATTATTAATTAATTAGATTTTATATTCTCAAACAATATCAAATCAGATCTTAGATTTGTTTGTGGACCAAAAACAAATGAATTTAATTTTTGAATTTTAATTTATTTTGAATTTATCCCCAAAAAATTGCCAAAGTGTATCAAGTGTAGAGACCGATGTAATTTCGTTTGAATTCAGATTTCTCACCCCATTTTTTTAGGATTTTCTTTCAAAAATATTTGGATAAAGATAGGATTCAATACGAAAAGTTTCAAATCCAAATTTTCAAAATTTTTCCCAACTGAACCAAACCTTTTATTCCAATTGTATTGTAATTCTACAGCTTTTCAAATCTGCTTGGATTCAGTTAAGAATTCAGATTTTTATTTTTCCAATTTTCAATTTTTTTCTTCTAATAATTTTAGTGCATTAGAAAAATAAAGACAAATTACTTGAGAGGCATTCTGAAAAAAATAAATAACAAAATTATATGAAAGGTGGTGAGAGATTATTAGATGTTGTTTACATTAATCAATTTCTGAATACTTTTTTATTAACATATTTTATGATTTTTACAATTAATGTTTTAATACTTTTTATTCGCTTGACATAATTAATAAAATAAGGAAAATAATTACAATTCTAGAACATAATATATTTCATTATCGACAAATTAGTGACTATGGTTTTATTTTTTTTGAAAAATTTCAATTTCATCCTAATGGTTTTTAACAAACATCGGTTTTTTAAATGTAAATTGATTTAGAGTCATGTCATCCCTAAATTATCAAAATATTCATCAAGTTAGTCCCTAACATCAATCATTGGTCAAACTTAACACAACGAAGGTCATTTTTTTAATTTCAATAAAATTATTTTAATTTTAATTAAATAAAATTAAAAAGATAAAAATAGTGAAAATAATAAGAAAAATTATCTCTACCATTCATCTCAAAGATTGATAATAGAGATAAAATAATTTGAAAATTAAAATATATATTAAAAACAAACAATGGACGGTGGAGATCAACATTAATTAGTTAAATAAATATTAAGTAAAAAAATCTTGATTTGATCAAACCAAACCGATCATAGGCATCGATCTAGTTTAAACCAGATCATATAGCCACCGAATTGTCATTCAATGATCCAATAAGAAACCAGACCATTAATCAATGATCTAGCTCAACCTAGATCAACGAACTAGGTTTAGAACCCACTTCAACAATCTAGGTTAAACCTAGATCATGTTCTCTCATAAATCGTTGTTCACTGATCTTAGTTCTGAAACCTAGATTGTGAACACAATCTAGGTTGTGCATATCTTGCTTGATGATCTAGGTATTCCCGAATGAAGGACAGATCCTTGGTCGACAATTGGTTCCATCTATATCGTTGAACTCAATTTGGTTTCGCCAATAATGCTCAAAGATCTAGATGCACCCAAATTAAGGAACGATGTTTGGCTGGCGATGGAGATCATAGGTCATAGAGATCCTTGAATCTTCATCTGGTTAAAATCTAGATTATATCTTCACTATTGATAGAGATCCATCAACTATGAAAATCCAATTTGGATCTCCCTCAGATTTTTTTTTTTTTTTTTAATGCTTTTTAAATTTTTTCCTAAGAAGTTCTCCACCTTTGATGGAGATCCCTAAATGGTGAACATCTTTATGTTTTAAAATTCATTTTGTATTTGATTTTCTTATTCTTGATGATAAATTAATATTTTATACTATAAAAATAGGATAGATATTAACCTTCTATTGATTTGAAATTATTTTATATTTTGAAATAATTTTTCAGTGACATGTGTTACCATCTTATTGGTGGAAAAGTTAAAAATAAATTATTGTGTTAAAGGGTAAAATAGTACATTTATGCTGTCTAAAAATATCAAGAGTAAAATGATTTTTTTTTTTTTTTTCATTTTCTAACACTATTAACTATTAAAAATTTAGTCAATCAAATTGATGAATTTCTTGATAATTTAGAGATGACAGGACTATAAACCAATTAATGTTATAAAAAAACAAAAAAGGAAGTTTATTAAAAAATTAGGGATAAAATTGAAATTTATCCCTTATTTTTACTTGAAGGGAGGGAGATTTAATTTTGACAGTTCTTCGTTGCTAAGAGGTATTACCAAATGCTGCAACCACCCATATATCTATCACTTTTTAACCTTGAGTTTTGATTTATTTTAGAGTATTATTAACAACAAAATCATTAGTTTCTTCACTTAACATGCATGTAAGTTAGTTGGTAATATGGTACTTTAGTTTAAAAATATAGAATGTATTTCATGAAAGATGCACGTTTAAAAAGAACCAAGGAAATATGTATCCACTTGTTATGCAGGTGACATGTGAGTAATCTTTACGCTTATTATGAGAGTAAATCTCTCTTGATATTGCCAATATGTATGGGTAGTCTTGTGAGAGTAGATTTTTACCAAAATTTTGGAAGTAAAGTTTTGAGCTACACATATTATGTCTAATCTCAACAAATCTTAATAAATCCCTTTCCATTGCTTTCTGTAGATTATTTATTATTTTGTAATTGTTTGTAAATGTATTAAACACACAAAAAAATAAGAAAACAATACGATTGACACAATTGCAATTATCTATATTGATACTATGCTTGTTTATTCAAAATGCATGATACATTTCGTACAAACTTGACCAGGTAGAATCTACTTGACGTTCATTTCCAAAAAACTTTCTCGTTTCAAAAAAATAGACCTATCGTCAAATTTCTCGTTTTTAAATATTAATCCGTTTATAGGGTTTATAGTTCTTTACGTTTCAAAAACTCATCAAATTAGTTCCTATCGCCAGTCAGCAAGTAATCAAATGTTATACATGCTGGGATAGTTTCGTTTTTCAACACTAATTGGTAACACAAGGACAAGTGTCAGATGGAAATTTAAAAAAAAAATTAAACAAAAATAATAATTAAAAGTGTACATAAAATTAAGGGTAAAATAATCTTTTATCATTTTCTTTTGACGTTGACCGTCAAAACTCATATAAGAGAGACTAATTTGATGAGTTTTTAAAATATAAAGAACTATGAATACAATAAACGGATTCGCAATTAAAAACGAGAAGTTTTTCAAAAATATAGGGACTAAATGAAGTTCTCCCTATTCAATAAAACTTTATTTTTATAAAACTAGAAATATATAATAAATTTGATTAAAACTAGAAATATATAAATAAATTTGATTAAATGATTTGTCTTTTTTTTTTTCTTTTGCTACAAATATAATTTAAAACAAAAGTACATAACAATTATTAGTTATAAGAATATAAACGTAAAAATATTAGTTATAAGAATATAAACGATCAATATGTATATTCAAACATTAGGGGAAAAAAAACAAACAAACAAACACATCATTTAGATTTTAAATTTCAATCACCATGAGTTCAGTTTTCAATAATATACAAAACTATTCGGTTTTTTTATTAAAAAAAAAATACTAACACTAGATTGATAAATAGCATTCAGATTTTTTTTTTTTTTTTTTAACCTTCTTCAGTTGGACAAATTTCCTCACCAATTAGAAAACTTGATTTTTGCAATATATATATATATATATATATATAATTGTTGAATTTTGGAATTTGTCCAAATTCAGATTCAGCTTCAAAGTTTTTAGATTTGGCACGGCATATTACCCTGACCTATCCAATTTTTGGATTCGGATTGGGTAACACAATCCAAATTCGATTTACTCCACTAAAGGCAGTACAGGACATGCATGAAAAGTAAAACACATCTAGCAATATATACAAGCGCTACCATAACTCATCCATGGAAGTCTTCTTAGAGAAGTAATTGCAAGTAACATTTTTCAAATTTTTTTTTTTTAATTTTTTTGGATAATCAATAGATCTCTTAAACTCGCTTAGCAAACCTAAAATTGAAACTAATGCCTCTGTTGAACCCTACAATCCTCAGGAAAATGGAAACTATGACCTTTAACCATGTAAATATCGGGATTCGAACATCAGACCTTGTGAAAGCAAACAGCCGACCATTCTTCTAATCCCTAGGATAACATGCTCAAAAAAATTATCAACAAATTTAACGGTATCCAATTTACATTTTAATGGTAGATATGGACTCCTGTTGTTCAATTTAATGTCATACAATTCATTTAACTAATACAACATAGTTTATCAATCTTTTGAACCTATCTAAAAACATATATCAAATGTAAATAATCACAAATTTTGTAAGATGTTCATTGGAACTCTTACAAAGTTTAATTTCGATACCAATAGAGTTGAGCTTTTATACAAAATCAAACATCGATGGGAGTAATATTGTTGAGAACAAACTTTCACCTCCTGAAGAATGCAGCTTATTTAGTGAAGTCCAGCTACCTCCCAACAACATGCACAAAACAAACAATCCACAAACAACAGAAACATGTTCTTGAAAATGACAAATAGATCTGATATTCTTGAAATCTTAACCAATCCCCAGATATGAACCCACCAATAACAGGTGAAGTAATCTAGCAACAAGAAATTATGCATTCATCAATTTTCCAATTATTCGAGAAATGAAAGGAGTGACTGACAGATATGGTTGGACCTATTCGACTTAACTTGGGATCTCAAGACATAGGCAGTCTCACCCACAAATGTACCTGTTGTGAGGAAATATAACGATAAAATCATGTGTTCCAAACAAAAAATCAAGGACCATTAGGACGACCACCCATATTTTGTGATCTCAGAACTACCAAAATTACATTATTTACTCTCCACAAGTGAGCAATTTCATAACAAGAGATACATCACAAAAATATATGTCTCATCCTCTATTAATCTCTAATATTATAACGCTAACATTACTCAGAAACTAGCAATAAAAGATTTTCTACACTGTATGAATTATACAAGAATGACGATCAATACTTGAAGTTGTACTCCACAAGCTTGCCTTAAAATGATTTATTAGATGTACCTCAACACAACTAAATTAAAAAGAAACAATTTACCAAACAATTGAATTTATTTTACTCCATACAAGAGTATTTTTTTGTTCTTTTGTGGGTGTGTTCTGGGAAACTGAAAAGCAGTAATTAAATTACTCGACAGTAATGAACAAATAAATGACAATTTTCATCTTGTTTTTTCTAGAGGCTGGTTTTTTTAGAAGATGTGCCAGTACCTTGTGTAAGATTTTGCCTATTACTTGAAAAAACAAAGTGAGGAAAAAGATGGGAGAGGTCAGTGGGGTTATGTCCTCCAGCTTGCCATTCCTTAGCTCCATCCTTGTTGATAACACCACCAAACGTAAGAAAAAATGAATGTTAGAGCATTAAAGTAATTTTTAAGAAGGTTTCGTACCATGCAAGAGGCATCCGACAGGAGATGTCAACAACAACCTCCAGCATATAGCAAGATCACAACACCTGCAGATTTCACTGTTTCTATTCTACATGAAATGAAGGATTTGAAACGAAGTCCAGGAATATATAAGCAGATTATATGGCAATCACGTTTAAAAAATGAAATAGTTTAAAAGAATAACTAAACTTGGCACCAAAATCTCAACTTTTATTAATAATAGGAGTCTAATATAAAGAATTTACCTGTAACTATAATAAAACCAATCAAGAACAATAAGCAATCTCAATATAGAATAAGTAGCCCTTTTTATTCTTGGTTTTGCAGGGAAAAATTGTGAGAGTTGGAGCCGGCAACACAAACCAAACTAGTGAGACTTTAGATGCAGCAGGACGCACATGACAAGTGCTTTCCACAACAGTAATGGAATTGATTAATATCAAAGCAAAAATGGAATTGACATGGCTATAAAGGAAAGGGATACACAAACTAAATTTACTAGAAAAGGAAACTCTAAAGCCTTCAATATAAGAATTTACTCAGCATGAAAATGAAAAGAATCAGTTTCATTATTAACATGGGAAAAAAGAAAAATAGAGGGAAAAAAAAAATTATATTAAAGGAGACTACTACTTCTAAAGCAGACTTTTCAACCTCGCTTAGTTGAAGTCCTTCAATCTTTTCTTCAGCACATCCATTGATTTCTTTCGAGCATTTTGCTTCGTATTTCTGTTTGATAGACTTCCAAAGATCCCATCAGCAGCATCCTTGAATTTTTCGCAAATAATGCCCACTTTCTTATGATCCAAAGTACCATAGCTCTTCTCCCTTATCACAGGATTCATGAAATTCTCTGGCTGATTGCTCAACAGAAGGTTAATCAATTGCCGTGCTTCCAATAAACATCTTCTAAAACCACCTTCCTTGTATACTTCAGTCAACCCAGTGCTGTGGAATTTCTTATCAGCAAAATTCTCCAACAGCTTCAAATCATAGTCGATAGCCATCACAGCATTAGCATTAAACCTCTTGACACTATCACTAAGAAATGCTGACACAATAGAATTGGAAATATGCTCAAGCGCTCCAATGCCAACCCTGAACAGAGCATCCATCGGCAAAATTTGCTGTGCTGTTGACATAAGAGCGTCAAGGTAATCAATAACCTCATTTATATACACACTTCCAGCCTGTGGAGCCTCCTCTGAAGTCCAATTGATATTTTCTGTAAGTGCCATGAACTCGTCTAACTTCTTGTTCACCAAACTCAGAAGAGAATGATAAGCTTCATCTCTTGAAGTTTTAAAAACCACCTTGGCCATCAAAGTAGCTTGAGGCCTCTCGACTGACCGAACTGGAATCCCACAAAGTTGGGCTGCATGTTGAAGGAAAAAATCACAAGCTCTTTCGAGGAAAGCTATGTTTGCAGCAATTTGCATGGCTTGAGTTACACCAATGGCACCACTTTCAATTGTACTTAACACAACTTCATTTAACACATCAATCAAGAGCTTGTCCAAATACTTTCTTACTACATCATAATAATTAGTATGCCTCCCATAAGACAAGTAATCAACAGATCCTTTAATGAATGACCTGACAATGCGGCAAACATCAGGTACCAAGGAGGAGAATGGTGCGACATAAGGAAAAGCTGGCATTATATCTGAGGTCTGCAGATGAAAAAGCAGAACATTGTTCTCATAATCTGTATCCTTTTTTATTAGCATCTGCCCATAAGTGTCACTGGAAAAAATGTTAGTAATTTGCTGCCGACACTCTTCCAAAAGAAGGTCATGATATTTGCCTCGGCTATTATCCAGAGCCTCAAGAACAGGACCCACGTCATAACCATACTGTCTAACGGTCGCCCCAAGAAGAGTGACATAATCTTTTACCAAGAGCAGATGTGTTGCTGACTCCATCTGAGAAAACTGTACCTCCAACACTGACGTCATTTTAGCTGCAGCAGTTTCCCACATTGTTTCAACCTGTTCAGGTAACAAGAGCCCCCCAGCAGTTCTCAAAACTCGATCCTCCACAATGAAGTATCCAGCAATCTGGGCTAAATAAGTTTGATATGATTCAACAAACGGCTGTGCTGAAGAAATTTGCAAATCTGAATTGAGCTGCAACATGCGATTCCTATAGTAATACTGACGAAACTGCTCCGGGATACCAAGGCAAGTGTGAATGTGGTATGCCCGATAAAGCGGAGTGAAATCAAATTTTAAGATTGAATCTTCATCGATCTCCTCAACTTCTAAAGTAAATGCAAAATCTCCAAACCCCGAAAGATTCTGTTCCTCGGCTTTCCTCTGACGATCCAGCAGTTCCTCATCTCTCTGACGAACTGATGCAGCATGACCTATTGCTGTTTGACCAATATTTTTTGCAGAACTCCGTACCTCAACTAGCCATTCATTGAACTGACTACAGACTTTCTTCTCAATATGCGACCTTATTACAGGGATCTTCTTCCCTATTACCGCTTTCAGTGCCCTTACAGGAATTTTCTGCAAGTAATTTCTCTCAATCACATCAATAATTTTCAGTGCCGGATAAAACTGGCCTTCCGAAATGTGATTATTACACTTAACACAAAGCTCCAACACTTGTACACAAATCTTCGACATTTTAAGAGCTTCAGTTACATTCTTCTTAATTGAATAAGATTCAAGAAGCTCCTCAAGTTGTATCAATAATGCACTCCCAACGTCCTGCAACTTAAAATTATCACTCGAGAGATCACTTTTCAGCTCTTCAGCGTCAACCAACACACCTCGAAGCTCATCAACCGCATGAATAAATTCCTCATAGTGAGTCTTACAAAGCTCCTCAATTTCAACTTCCTTCTTCTTCACAACACTTTTCAGTTGTTGTAGCAGCCCTTCTGGCCGTCCCGTCTCAAATACATGCCTAACAATAGGTCCCAAATCGTCCCCATTGCTAATCAGCGTCACAAGAACCAAGTCCTCCGCCATATCTCCATTCTCTGTAGCGATTCTCCTCTTAGGTTTTGCATCCATTTCTTATACTCAAGCCCTTCAAATTCCAAAACCAAAAAACACCAAATCAACCACACCTCAGAAAGCTAATACACTTGCCTGTTTCACAAAACAATAAAACAACAAAAATATCATCTTCATATCCAAATTGATATTTCTTCAACTACTTATAGACATTCAAATATCTCCAAAATAAAAAACAATAGTAATAAATTGCACAACAAGTCCAAAATACAAATACACGCACATTTTTCACAAAAGTGTTCTCATAAATCAATCAAACAATCGGATTCATACAACAAACATGTTGCAAATGAGACATGAACCAATGTTTTGAGCTCAACTAACATCAACAAAAAGTACAACAAATCAGCTACACCCAGATGGAAAAAAACAATAAAATGGAAAAAATGACAAAAAACCAACATCGAAAACCAAACAATAAGAAAGATTAGATTGTGAGAAGGACTTACAGGTAGAGAGAGAGCGAGATAGAGAGGGAGCTGTTACCAAAATCTCTATAACTTCATTGTTTGATTTCATTTTATTTTATTTTATTTTTTTCCCGTTTGCTTCTTTGCGTTTTTTGCTTTGTTCACGTTTTTTTTCTCAAGCGACTGGTTTTACTATTTCCACGACTCTGTTGCTTCTTCCACGTAGTTAATACAGTGAGCTTGGGTCTGGTGCTAGTTATTCATAATAATATCTATGCACACTCGCCTGCAATCAGCGAATATTTTGATTATTTAAATCCGTTGAAATCGAGAATTTTGATCATTATTATTCTTATTATTTTTTAATTTTCTCACATTATATTAAACAACAATCAGGATCTATTTAAAATAAAACTTTAATGTATGGTCCGAAGTATTACTCTTAGAAACGGGAGACGTGTGCCTACATTAAATAAAAAAATCGCTTATGCTTTTTGTGGGTTATATGTTCGAACCTTGTTCATCTGCTTTCAAGAAAGCTCAACTTGCGGGAATGATGTCAATGTCCCAACTCACTTGAGAGCATTTATTTAATCTGATTTAAATTGACAATTATGATTGATTCAATAAACTTTCATGAACTTATAGAGGAACCAATTTTATCCGACAACTTATCGAATTTTTTATTTTCTTTTCACATGTTAAAAAATCTAGTTTTTAAATACAATTTTGAATTTTGGTTGTCTTCAGCGTCATATTTGAAATTTATTTTTGAAAATAGTTCAATCAAATTAGTTTATTATATTTGTAGCCTTCTATATGTAATAATTCTAATGTGCATACTCTCACACATAAGAATTCTTACATGCATGCTCCCTCATTTATATTTGAACCCTCAATTTTGTTTTTTTATAAAGTCTCATATATTTTTATAAGATTTTTTTTATAGGAATACAAGAAACATAAAAAATACTTATGAACAAAATTTTATATTCTTTTCAAGTTCAAGAGCTATTTTTTTTTCCTAAGAATTTCAATTCAAAAACATTTTAAAATTGAAAAACAAAATAAAAATTGGGACAAATTGCATAAAGCGCCTAAGGTTTGGTGAAATTACACTCATATGACATATTTTGCATAATTGAACAAAAGCTACCTAGGTTTCCAAAAATTCAGCACAAATACTATTACCGTTAGTCAACCATTAGTTAACTACGATTAAATCCATATATTAAGGGCAAACTGGTCCATGCATAAGTACTAAATATTTTAATAATATATATTTTTGAAAATATATCATCTATTTAAAAACAAAAATTCAATTTATTTATTTTTTTGTTAAAAGGAAAAAAAAATCATTTCACTTTTATCTTCTCCATCAACCCAACCTATATCAACATCTTAACCAATCCAATTTTCTTCTAGTTTTCTTTTTCTTCAAAAAAAAAAAAAAATCTTCTTCATGTAATCCCAATTCTTCTAGATTCTCTCTTAATCTTCCACATCCAAATACTTACCATCAACATCTAACCTCATTACATTCAACCAACCAACAAAAACAAAACCAAGAATAACATCAATAAAACCAACCTCACCATCAATGTAATATAAACTTTCGATTCTTGTACTGTACATCTACTATATAAAGTATGCCCTTAATTATGATGTAATAAAGTGTTTAAAAAGTGTTAATTTAGTTATAATAGAACTTTAGATAGACTGGAAATGTTTCCAAATTCGGTCGGAGTTTTCGGAAGAATTTTTCGGAGATTTAGAAAATATAAGAAAATTAGGTCCAAAATGAGTATTAAAATACCCAAAGATGTGTTTTAGAAACCCAAACGGCACGTTCGAAAGAAATTTGGACTATTTCGGTAACATCCGGTACTTTTCGGAATCGAACCGAAAACCTTTTAGGGAACCGAAAAATTTATGGAACAATTCCGGATGGTCATCAAGACTCCGTAAAGTGTACAAGAAGTCCAAATATAAGCTTCAGAAGTCCTAAGAGAGATTCCGAAAAGGTTTCGAAAAAATCAAGGGCATTTTAGGAAGTTTGAATTATAAGAAATATGAAGTTGTCAAATCAAAAGTGATATTCAAGTGTATATGAAGCATGTATGAGACAAGTGGAGCAATGAGAAAATAAGAAGTGTGAATGAAGCATGCATAAGACAAGTGGAGCAATGAGATTAAACCTAAAATAAAAAAGAAAATTGTTTAGTTAGGCTTGAATAAGATTAGTTAGAATTAAACTAGTCTTTATGTTTCAACCAATCAAAAGTCTCCAAACCAAACTAATGGCAATCTTGAAGATTTAAACTTAGTTTGGGGACAATTGTTGAAGCAAATAAAGGCTATATAAAGTTGATATGAGATTGAGATTAAGTTGAGAACAAAGAGTAATTTATGTGGGTTTGAAGAGCATTCGTGAGCTAGAAAGAAACCAGTGGGCAGCAGCTGAGATTGGTGAGTTTGAGATTATTTTTGAGTGGTTTTCAAGTGCTACAAAGGGTGTATACAAGCCCAAGAGTGAAATCTATCAATATGAAGTTGATTTCAAGTGGTAAGAATCATGTTTCCATGACTAGTATGTTTAAACTTTTGGGTTATTGATTCCAAAGGAATGGATGACGATTTAGTCTATGGATTTAAAGATTTAGGACTTCAAAGAGTTAGCTAAGTAAGGCTAGTGACCAAAGAGCAAGAGGTAAGCTTACAAGTGAAAATTAATTTTTGATTGAAACTTAATTTGATGTTTTTAGGATATTAGTTGTCTTGCCATGAGTTGTGATGTCATTTTGATGTGAATTTAAGTTTAAAACTTGAAGAAATGTGGGTGTTGTGTGGGATGTGGCTCACAGCTAGGAGGGGCTTTGATGGTCCAACTTGAATTTGATTTATTTAAGTCATTTTCATGCATAAGAATGTGTTTAAATATCAAATTATAATGTTAAAATGAAAAGCCAAAGTATAGTATATCCACTTGCTATGTTCGGCCATAAGACATTTAATACGTTAGACAATTGTTTTTGGATGTTTTAGATGATTATATAGGTCATGTTGATGATGGAGTTAATATGGAATGAGAATGAAATTCATTGTATGTTAAAGTACATACCTCACGCCCAACTTGACAAGGTGATTCACATGCGTGTTCAATGTAATTGATATGAAATTGGACTCCATTTGAGGTGTTTTACATACTTAGTTATCACGAAATTGTTTTATGGAAAGTATATGCGAATAAATGGGATGGTTACGACTTAAAAAAAAAAAAAGATATTTTGAAATTTTTAGGTAGTTAAGTCGTTTGTGTCTTAGTGCGTGTCACAGAAGTATATGTGCAAATAAGTTGGTTATGACGTTGTTTAGACCTAGAATGCGAAAATATGTAGGTAAAATAGAGGCAAGGGAACCCAAAATTTATGCTCAAACGTGAGTTAAGAAATTATGAGTGTCCTTTTAAAATATTTTTATATGATAGTATTTCTATTCATAATGATTTTATATGCTATGTTTAAATTCATGCTTGAAAATATTGAATATTGATTTTTTTAAGTAAATGAGTTTAATATGGAAACCTCCAGTATGGATTTCGAAATTTTCATACGAGATATGAATTGTGAATCGTTAATATATTGCCGCCTTTAATTTTATTTTTGTATTCAGCATATAGGAAATATTTTATGAAGTATATGATGAAAAGTGGCATATTTAGAAATGAATTTTAGGCGTATGGTACACCCTTTTGGTATGTCTGAGATATTACTGGTCAGAGTATCCTAAATGTGCATAGCAGTGTTGGGGCATATATCACTAATAGCAAAAGGGACTATATCAGTTAGTTCAGTCTAATGTGTCGCCCTTTGCACGTACATTGTATATATTGAGCTAGCTTTTACGTGAGCGATGGTAAATTCTGCTACGTAAACCGGATAGGTGGCATGAGTGATGGTAAATTCCATTTCGCCGTATCTACCTAGGATAACGTAAGGATAGGCCATTAGTGGTTGGTTGTTTTCGCTTAAAGATTTCCCTAAAATTAATGCCACCACTGATTATAGTTTTCAGTAAAAAAAGAAAATAGAATTGTATTATTGAATTTTAGCATTTATGACATGTGATTCACATCTATAATAAATGTTTGTTATGTAAGCCTATTTTAGTTCCCTAGCATTAAATTATTTCTGACATGTTATTTTCAGGGAGGTTGATTTTGAAAGTACAATTAATTAGAAATGTATGACACTTATTGAGCTCATTAGCTCACTCTATATTTTTGTGTTTTATAAATGAACTCTCCCTAGGTACAGGTACTGGTGCTTCAGTAACAAGGACTCTGCTTCAAGAATAGATGGATTGAGTTGTGTGCGGCTGTGTTTACATAATTTTGTAGAGAATGTTTTTGAAAATAAAAATATTTAGCATTGTAACACTTGTATGTATGAAATATATTTTGGAAACTTGTATAACCGTGTTATGCATGATATGTACACATTTCTAGTGATGTTTCATATTT